>CM051365.1:10717262-11267262 GCA_028015245.1 Cardamine occulta | reverse complement strand
TTCTTTGATGTAACTAATCTTTTATTTCAATGCCAAAACCATGTTAGCTATTAGTATTAGACATAAGACCAAAATTTAATTAAATAAAAACCTGGACGGGGAGGACCGGAGGGTCCGGGGTAGCCGGCAGGAGGATAAGCACCGGGAGGAGGTGGATAAGCGGCAGGTGGATAGCCATGAGGCGGTGGTGGATAACCTTGCGGAGGGTAAGCTCCCGGCGGAGGATAAGCTCCCGGTGGAGGAGGATAAGCTCCCGGTGGATACCCATGGCCGTGATGATTATGATGTGAGAAGAATCCTTTGTCTTGTTCGTGGTGCTTGTCTTTACCCATCTTTAACTACTAAACATTTCAAAATCAAAAATTAGATACATAAATTCAAAAAAGAAGAAGATTAGGCTAGGGATGACTCTTTATTACCTGGATTTAAAATCAAGAACTTGAGATATGAGATGATATGAATAGAGATAGAGAATGATAACACAAGATTTGGTTAATACACTATATACTATGTTATGTTTAGATACACATTTGCGTTGTGTAGCGAAAAGAACTCTTAGCTATTGATTTAAAGCGAAATGGACGCGTTGATGCTTGCTCGTTTTAACAACGCATTCTTCTTCCTCCTCTGATAATGACACGTGTTACCTCAATCCATTATTATACATTTTTTGACCATTCATTTGCAATTTACATTTTTTTGTGAATCGGTTGCTTACACGATACATTACATCATGCATTTATATCCGTTAAGAGTATTTGATTTTTTTCTATAACTAGATTACAAAAAAAAAAAACTTGTAAAACATTTGATCAAATGAACGAAATTTGTTTTCCCCCATATTTGAGATTCGCAAGCTTCATAAACCATTCATCAAATGATTAATATCAAAACCAATAAAAGAGATTTAATGACTAAGGAAGCCTCAAAATTATAAGAGGATGAATATTTTCCAAAATCAAACGATACTACGATAACTTGTCAAAATACATAACATTTTTTTTGGTTTTGTTCATAACATACGGACGATCAATCGGGTTTGGAGTTGTTTCATATACATCCCGAAATGAACCAAAATGATACTAACTGAGAAACCCCTCACCAAATCAAACAGATTTAAGAAAATGTGGTGATAAGAGCTTCATGACCTCTGTGATTCCGACAATGTCTTTGCCATCGAAGATCGTCTTCAACTTCTCATCACATTGTATCTCCTTCTTGTTCGCCGGATTCTACAACGAAACAAAGAAATGAAACAAATGCTTTGGTAAGAGGAATTAAAATCTCTAACAAATGATTCCAAAAACAGAGAAGCTCCTAGTCACAAAGCTGCCTAAAGACATCATCTTTATGTTTGCATTAAACAGATCAATTCTACAATGAAGTAGAAATGAAACAAATCCTTTGACAAGGAATCACAATCTCTAACGGAGCTATCAATGGTTCAAAAACAGAGGAGCTTATAGTCACAGATGACAGAACTCAAGCTCCATTAAAATAGAGAACTTCAAGACTTAAAGACCAATGTTTCTTCTCCAAGATAATAACCAAACACAAAGATCAAACCTTTTCCTCTAAAATTTCACGAATTCACAACAAAACAATCTATTCTCCATCCACAAGATAACATGCATTGAATCAGAATCCGTGTTGTTCTACATAACAATCATATAATTTGCTCGAGCAGAGTTAAAAAAAACTAACCTGGAGGTTGTGAAGCTTGACATACTCCCACACTTTCTTCACAGCGCTAGCACGACTAAGTTCGTTTTCTCCGGCGAAATTAGCCAGCGGCTGCGAGATTGGAAGAGTCTTAAGTATCCCTTTTGCTTTTCCACCAGCTACGGCGCCGGTAACTTCCGTAGAAGTAGCCGCTTTCGCCATCAGCATCCTGCATCCTCCGAAAACCCTAGAGATTCCCGCCATTTCTTCTTCACAAGATCTGAGTTTTTTTTCCTGCGAGGAGACGAAGCTTAAACCCTAGAAACAGACAAATGGAGAAACTGAGACTCTTATGGTTTTTTTAAGAAGGTAGCTTTATTTTTTTGGGCTTCTTAAGTCGGCCTATTTGGGCTTCAACACCATGAGGAATATTGAGGCTTGTTTTAGGAAATGAACAGTAAATATAAGGGTTAATATGCAATTACGAAACGACATCGTTTTGGAAGGTGAAATTCCGGTGGCTTTCTTCCGTCTCTCCGGCGACCATAACCGCAAACGATGAAGTGAGTGGAAACCCTAATTAACATCAGTGGATGGTTAATTTTTTTGTGTTGATGTATTCAGAGATTCTGTATATTCACATTGGAGAAGAAATTGATTGATTACTAGAGATTTTTTGTTCCTTTGTCTGAGGCAAAATCTTTTGAAAAGTTTGACCTTTGGAATTGCTGATGCTTCTATAATTTTTGTTCTTGAATTTTGAACTTTCTTGATATTTTCTAGTTATATACTGCTCTGCCTCTGAAACTAGCTGGACTTGTTTCTTTCTAATATGAGTATTGACATTGATAGTATATATATGCAAATGTTATGAATGGTATATGAATTTTCATCATTACTTTACTTAGATAACATTCGAGCCTTTTAAGTTTTCGTTAGCCGACATTTAGATGTGAGCTGTGTGTAGAAGTTAAGCTGATTAGGTACACCAGTTTTTCTTAGGAGCCTATCATTATGTATGAACATGGTTATAACTTATAAGAGGTATTAATATTGATGCACTTCGACTAATGATTATGGATGTTAAACGTTTTCTTGGTTGATAGAGTTTATGTTGAAAGCAAGCTAAACTGTAAATTATAATCTTTACTCACCAGGTTTTAGCTAATATACACTTACCTTTTGGATATTTTCTCTATCTAATGAGCATATATTACCACTAGATTGCTTTGGTGAGTCACGCCTTGTTCACTCAAATGGTGAATGACAAGTACTTGGTCATATCTATGGCTTAAGAGATTGCATTTTCCCATCCTCTATGTTAGTTTATGTTATCTTGTTAAGGTAAAGAGGCTTATAGTCAATTGTTCGTACATTAAAAACCGCTACTAGTGTACTTATTATATATGTATAAAGGGAAAGAGCATGATTAGATCATATGATCTCTTGCTTTCGTATGTGTATCACTACAAGGATGATGTAATTAGGTCTGAGAAAGCAGCTTGAGTTAGTGAATGACGTTTTTGGTTTTTACTTGAGTTAGTGAATTAATAATGATGCGCTTCGACTAATCATAATGGATATTGAACATTTTCTTCCTTGACAGATTTTATGTTGATAGTAAGCTAAATTGTAAATTATAATCTTCATTTACCATGTTTTAGCTGATAAATGCTTACCATTTGGCTTTCTTGTTTATCTAATGATAATATATTGCATCACACCTTGTTCTGAATGACTAGGTGTTTCATGAACTTGGTTAACGTCTATGACTTAAAAGATGACATTTTCACATCCTCTCTGTTAGTTTATGTTATCTCATTAAGGTAAAGAAGCTTACGATCAATTCTCTTAATTTAGTACACTAAAAACAGCAACAAGTGTACTTATTATATATGTATAAAGGGAAAGAGCATGATTAGATCATATGATCTCTTGCTTTCGTATGTAAATCACTACAAGGATGATGTATTTAGGTCTGAGAAAGCAGCTTGAGTTAGTGAATGACGTTTCGAGTTCTTACTTGGGGTTTAAGATGGTTCTTTTAGGTGATGAAAATGACACTTGACAAAGTAGGGAGTGACATGGATTTCTCTTGTTGATGTCTTTATTTTTTTCTTGTTGCATCAGCTTCCACTTGACTAAAGTGAATCACGTTTTAATGTGTAAGCATATCTTGTGGGCCTTATCATCCAATGATTTGTTTATCTTTCCATGATTTTTCATTATTTTTTTTGCTCCTCTATAGCCTGTAGCCTTCCCACTTCTTTCTTTTTGGTTATAATTATTTTGTAGCTAACGATGTGAAGTATAACAGCCATTTAAAGTTTCTTCAATTATTCATCATATTTGTTATGAAAGCGAAAGCTCATTCCTTTATCTATGTTGACATAATTATGAAGTTAAAAATTTCTGCTTTTGTGAAAAAGAAACATCAAACTATGAGATAACAATGAGAGCCTATGGTCAGGTATGTTTGCTTATGTCCTGTCCTTGTTACTCTTACTATCAAACAAGTTGTTTTAATTCTTATCTCATTGATTTTTTTCACCAGTTGATGCACTTGTAAGTGACTAGTAAGGTGTTAGAAATAGAGTAGACCTTTTGAATTTTAAGGAACCCCACAAAGATACAACAATCATCTCCACGGAAGAGTGGACCGAAAGATTAGTCACTTTCGTTTCACTATTTTGCAAATGGGAATTCGTATATACTTTGGCTTCCCATTCTTATCTCATACATTATCTCATTGTTTTTATTTTTCAAACTTAGGAGTAGTCTTATCATCTAGTCTAGAATACAAGAAAGTCGTCGGATATATATCTCGGATACTTAAGTAAAATCGACCAAAATTCGACGACTTTTATCTTTTCTAATACTAATATTTATTCCTTGGTTGCAGTAGGGAAAATTTTCTTTGCATCTTCTTGGAGTTGCCTAGTTGTTACCTCAACTTCACTCGATGCAGTGCCATGTAGGCCATGAGTCGATAACCAACCAACATCACTCCCATAACAAAAACGTCGATCCACAAGTTGTTCAATCCCATTGATTTGATTGCTGGGAAATCTCCAACTCTGCACCAGACTCCTTTTGAACACTCATAGTAGTCGTCATCAGTGTATTGAATACCCAAAAGCAGCTTGTAACAGTAGTAGCTATAACTTAAGTACTTGAGCCATACAATGAAGGGAGGGATATGTTGCACGTAATACCCTCCAGCTATGAGAAACACGAGTGTAGTAACAGATGCTAACGTTGTGGCTTGCTTGATGTTCATAAGCAGAGCACCAAAGGCTAAGCCAAGACCCTGAGCAACAAGGACTGAGTAGAGAACAACCAGTAGTGAGAGGATAAATGTTGTGGGGTCAGGTTTAAGTCCACCCATCCAGTAAATTATGAACACAAAAGCAGTTGGAAGGGCAAGTTCCAAGGGCAAGTCCCCAATGTTTCTAGCCATGAAGTAGGATGAAAGACGGTACATTCCCGAAGACCGCTCTTTGATTAGCATTCTTTTCTCTTGAGGAAATGTGAAAACCGCGTTGTATAGCGGGTAGAATCCCCAAAAGACTGAGAAAAAGAAGAGCAAGGCAGTCTGCATTCAGAATAAATGTAGAATGATGGTTAGATACTGATATGTAGATTAAAAATACTCCAAGATGATCATTAGCATTAAGAAGAAGAGCTTACTCTATCTTGTATGTGCGATTGTGGGGTACGCCACCATAAAAGGCCACCAAGAATAGCCACACTGATGACTTGGAAAATCCTAAGCTTGTTGAAAGATTCGAATCTCCTTTCTCTGACCCCTCTTTGGAGCAATACAATGAACTGGTACCACCAAGTTGTGCACCATTGTTCTGACTTGAGATTTTTGGCTGTTCCATGTAAAGTACAGATAACATCAGATTATAAATGATTTAGAGGAGCAGAAGCAGAAAAAAACAAGAACTACTTTGAAAAGCGAAAAATTACCAGCAGCTTTGGTGTTCTCATTTCTATGGGAATCCGCATTGCAGAGTTCAGCTTTAAGTTTAGTAGAAATGTTCTTCTCATAAGCTGAAACAAGTGCTTCTTTCACTGTCTTCTGTTCTTGTTCCGAGCTCTCCTTCTGAGAATCAGGTGGGATTCCTGAAGTTTTCAAAGTTTTAAGGAATTAAAAAAACTCTCTTTATTTTTCATTTTTCATCATCTAGAAGCTTAAAGAGAAAAGTCGTTTACCATTTGCAAGGTCAAGTAAAAGGTCAGCTGGGTTAACTGTCATGGAAGTGGAGAATCCAACAGAACTGAAATATTCCACAGCAGAAGATCCAGAGCCATAGTAAATAGGACTACCTTCAGACAACAAAACCACCTTGTCAAACATATGGTATATGCGGCTTGATGGCTGATGAATGGTGGTGACAACTGTTCTTCCTCCAGAAGCTAGACGTTTGATTGTTGTCACGATGCGGTGAGCAGTTGTCGAATCAAGACCTGAAGTAGGTTCATCAAGAAGAAGCAAGCTAGGATTGATCAGCATTTCCTGACCAATGCTAACTCTTTTTTTCTCCCCTCCTGATATTCCTCTGAACAATGGTCCTCCTATCATGCTGTTTGTACATCGAGTTAATCCGAGCTCAGCGATAACTCGGTCCACATGCTCAGCCTTCTCGTCTCTGGTCAAGGTACTTGGTAACCGTAGAAGTGCAGTAAAGAAGAGAGTCTCCCAAACTGTGAGGTGAGGGTACAGAACATCATCCTGAGCAACAAAACCTGTTCTGCGCTTGATGCAGCCGGAGAAAGGCTGGCCGTTGTACATGACTTTACCTGAGAAAGTTTTGGAGAGTCGACCTCCAAGCGCTGAGAGAAGAGTTGTTTTGCCACTACCTGATGGACCTAACATAGCTAGAATCTCTCCGGGACAAACCATTCCTGTTATCCCATTCAGAATCGTCTTCTCTTTGCTGCTCCAAGATCCAAAACACTGACTAGTTTGCTCTATCTTAACCTTGTAGACAATCTCCTCAAACTGTACAACCACCAAGCAACCAATGATAAACGACCAAGTTAGAGGAAGAAGAGAAATGAATACTTCTGATGAGATATGTTGCAGGTAAAACCTCAAAAGCTCAGCAGAAAATTAAAACAAGAAGTGAACAAGACTGAGAGAGAGAGAGAGAGAGAGACACACACACACACCTTGATAGTTATGGGGTACATAGCCACCTCAAGACCAGATTGTGACTTGCTCTGAGTTTCTGACATGTCTGTCAAACCTTGTACAATGACTCCACCATCTTCTTCAGGCCTTGGTGCTATACAGTTCGGAGGCATGATAGCTTCTGAATCAGTTTCTATACTCGTCTTCGTCCTTGTAACTGTTGATGCTCTTAATGGTCCTAAAGGTATCAGAGTTAAACAATAAAGGTAAGAAAGCTTTGAAAGCAAGTGCCTTTGGTGGTAACTTTCTTCTTGATATCCCTCAAAGGGAAACCAAGTGAGCACATGAATATATAGAAGTATGGAAGACACACCTCACACACTGTGTTGCAAAGAACAGAGAGAAAGAGATAGAGAAAAAAAAAAGGGTTCTTTATGATGTGGCCGATCAATGGTCTATGGTGGGTTCCCACCTTTACTCGCTTATAGCTTAATTTATTCTAAAGCTAATTCCTTTACCAAATATTTATACCTATCTCTTCCTTTGTTCCATTTTATCAGAATCTTACCTCATTTTTTTTCTTGAATAAGATTAAATAAAGCCACGCTCGTGAGTCTTCACTCCTGTGGATTCTAATATTGCAACTGTCGCTTTACACAAAGTTGTTATTATTTGAAAATTTCATCAGATGTTGTTAGGTTCTTGGAAGGTCTTAACCGTTTGATGTGATTGCAGATTAGATTATCAAGTTCTGAAAGCATTACGTATTAGATGCCAATATGCTTCAATCTATTCAGACTTGGTAACTTCTTTGTTTTTACGCAGAAGGTTTACATTTTACGTAAAACAAAAAGTGGAAATGAAAAGGAAGAGACTTTGCGGCTTTTGCATAATACATGACCAATAATTATGCTCTCCACCATTTTAAGAACTCAAAACTGCCTATATCACAACGGATCCAAGTGGGAAGATCCTCTAAATCTTCAAAAGACTATAATATTTTTTTTAAGTTTTACGATTTTATCTATATAATAATAACGATCTCAATAAATGCATATGTTGTTTATAATTTTATATTTTGAAAAGTTTTGTGCATTCATTATTACTTTTCGTTTAAGAAACTACATTAAATTATTTTTATTTTGTATTTTTCTATCTTCAAAACATAATTGAATACTTCATTTAAATAATCCAACCAATAATAAATAATATCCTACAATATTAATAGTCACACAAATTCAATATAATTCATTGTTTGCATAGAAACTTGCAATACATATAATAAAATGAAATATGAAAAACTTCTAAAACATCTAATAAAATGAGACTGAAGGTGTATACAGTTAGGTCCGTTAGCTGGGTCTGTTAGCTATCTAACTTCATATTTTTTACCTCTATTTATATAGTTCTCTTTAGGTCTGGGCAAAAAAATAAATCCAAAATACTGAACCGAATCTGACCCGAAAAACAGAAACCGAACTCGAATCCGAATCTGAACCGACAAAATACCCAAACAGGTTTTAAATTTTTATATCCGAAAAACTAAATCCGAACCCAAACCAAACAAAAAATCGAACGGATATCCGAAATATCCGATACCATTATATACCAAAAAATATTAATTATTTTTAGATTTGATATAATCTAATTACCCAAAATTATAGTTATAAACTCAAAAATATCAATTATATTAAGACTAAAATAACAAAAATACCCAAAATAACCGAATATCTCCAAATTTTTAGTTATATTTGTGAAAAATAACCAATTTTTATTCAAATTTAACTAATTTTTTAATTTTCCTCCAATATTTCAGATACCCGAATTCGATCCGAACCCGGATGGAACCGAACCGAATCCGAACCAAAAATTATAAATATCCAAACGGGTATTAAATCTCTAAATCCAAAAACCCGAAAAATCTGAACCAATACCCGAACGCCCAGACTTAGTTCTCTTCTTAGATATCCAATAGTTTTTATTACATGTTAAAATTTTAGCTTAAGAATGAATCCAAATAATTATATTTTAGTAGCCAATGTTATTCAATAAAAAAAAGTTCTTATAATTTTTCTTACGTAATAATTTTTAGACATCTAATAAAAATTAGAAACTTTAACCAATTTCAAATATAAAAATCAATGAAAATGTCAATTTTTAATGAAAAGTTATGATTTAGAGATGCAATCCCCTGATAAAAAAAATAGTTGACATCCAAGGGCTGCATGATGCATCTTTTAATCATAACTATTTGTTTTTATTTTATTTTTAGTTAGAAGGTTGTACTTACTCATTGTGACTTTTTGTTTGTTATTTTTCGCTTAGAATTACGTCTCCGAGGATTGAATCTATTTATTAATAGTTTTTTTTTGTAATATATATTAAACTATTTTTTATTCAAACTATGCTTGCATTTTTATCGTAACTTTTTGCTTATATAGTTAGTTATTCAACTAATAGTAAATAAATCAATTTTGCAAAAGTGGATAAACGAGAAGAGGATAAAAAGACATACATACAACAACTAAGGAGATCAGTGAGCCGGATGCATGGAAACTTGTATAGAAGAAGCGTGATCACACCGGTGAATAAAGGGGCAAAATCGAGACCGATGATTAGAGAACCGACAAAGACAACAATAACAGCAAAGACGGGTCCGTCAATATAAAGAGGCTCGGTGACAAAGGAAAATGGACTATAGAGTCGTTGTAAATCAACGATAATCAAATAGTAAATATGAGATTTATAGAAGGAATACGAGAAGAAAAGCAGAACAAAACTAAAAACTGTTGAATCAATACCAAATATAGAAAGAGACAACTTAACATGTTTTACAAAGAAAGCGTTGGTTTCGCATGAGTTTTGAAAAGAAGCAACTTAACAGGTCTTACAAAGAAAAACGTTGGTTTCACAGGAAAACAAAAGAGAAGCATTGATTTGGGAAAAACTAAAGAAGTGAATTTTTATTTAATAAATTTATGACGTCACCAATTAATCAAACGAAATAAAAATCGTATCCATTAGAGCAGGATCATCGGTTAGAGACTTAAAAGAGTCTCTTAAAAATAAATTATTAATATGTTAATTTTTTTAAAAGAATTGACCAATAGAAAAGCTATAAGTAAGAGCAAGGATTTTTCACTCTTTATAATGTCTCTTAAATGAGAGATATTTCTAAACTTCTCTCTTACTTTTTTCTTTTTTAATTAATTTTTAATGTTGAGATACCCTCTATAAATGAACTGAGGGAGGTGCTCTTAGATAAGAACTAAAAAAAATCTCAACCATTGGATTAACTGTTTTTTTTTTTTGTTTAAGATTACAACCATTGGTGATTTTTTCTGCGATTAGGTCTTCTCCTTCATATAACCTGCCGGTTAGCCTCACGTGGCCGGTGAGAACCTCTCCTTTCTCTCTCCTCTTCCTTTCTCCATGGCTGGCTCTTCGATTCAAGGTTTAAGATTTAGGGTTTTGCTGTTATAGACTTGCCCCTATATTATTGTTCAAAACAATATGTAACACCAAAGTTCTATCTCATTTTGGCAAATTTTTAGAATATGATATCTCTCACATGGCATCTCATGTCATTTGCTAAATATCTCTGCATTATTAATCTTTCATGTGCTGATGTTGTCTGCATGTGAAACACTTTGTTTACTCAAGAAAAATCATTTCTGCCTTTAAAAACAGCACAACATATAAAATAGTAAATAGATCTGGTGATCTGATTATAGATACTCTTCCTTCATTATCCCTTCGCGAAAACTCAAAATTGCGCACATTTCAACGACAATTTTATGATTCTTGTAGTGCGATCTCATGTCCTTCGATTCGTCATATACTATATATCTCGTAGGAGTTCATATCACACATGAAATAGTTGCAGCATGCCCACGACACAAAACCAAAGGTCATATTCTTGAGATAGCCTGAGAATCTTTTACCACTATATTCTTGTGTAACCACCAGAGATTTCATTTATATATGCGGTAACTAAAATATCTGTCTTATCCGGACACGACTAATTTCAGTAGATGGTAAGTTCGTTTGATAGAGGAATTGTTGAATGTCTGGTTAAAATGTATGGATAGAGACATCAGACATATAGAATGATCAGGCTTAACTTCTAGTGAATTCTCCATGACTCCATCATCCAAATAAAAGATAAAGTATCTTCGCACGTTATTCTTGTTGTTTATTTATACAAAATGGGATACATTTTCAGACAGAAGTTGACACTATAGGCTTCTTTTCCAACGTCACATTACCACATTGATTCTCTGTTTTGTTTTTCCAATAATGTGTACAGAAAATTCTAAGCTCTTTGGTGCATTTCATGGATCCAGTTACAATGATAAGTTTGCTTACTAACTTATATAAAGACATTTTATCAAAACAAAATGTTTTTATATAAAAACATAAAGTATATATATATAAGTTATCCAATCCGTAATTAATATGAGCATGATACTTTTTAGAAAATTAATTTTACCCCTATTATTACAACCTTTTTAAGTTTTAGAATATATATATATATATGTGTGTGTTTGAAGATATGTTTATATATATATATAGGTATATTATAAATTTATGATGTAAGTTGTTATAAAAATTACCCCAAGTATTTTTAGTAAGATTAATTAATTAATTTTATTTTATAAATTAAGAACAAACAACCAAAACAATCTAGAGGTTTGGATAAAACCTTGTTTTATTTCATTTCCGTATGCTTTAACTTAAATAATATATGCTACAATAATATTTTCATAATATTTTATATATATTCATAATGTTTTTTTCAAATATAACCTGTTTGAATCATTTAAATCTTTCAATATATAATAAAGTTTGTATTCTTTTAATATAGTTACAGAGAAAATAATTATATATATATAATCTATTTCACAATCTCAAATGTAAATATTTATTTGATTATTAATTATTATTCATGCATGGTTACAAACTACAATTAATACCCGAGCGACGACATATATTTAATTGTTTCTACGAATATAACACATTGTATTTTCATTGCACAATCCCGACGAAGCAATCTTTAAAAAAGATGTCATAAATTTTAAATCAACTTGTAGAGGTCATCTACTGTGGCTATTGAAATATATATATATATATATCCAGAAAAAGAAAATTCAAATAAAGAAGAATCTGATTCTGGCAATAGGTACCTTCTTGGCCATCGAATACAAGAGCCAACACATAGGGGGCATGTGGAGCTATATTATAAGTTTTCTTTTTACTAATTGCAGTAAATTAGAATATTATAAAATGCATTCCTTCTTCTTTTCTTTTATTAGTTTATTCTCTTGATTTTTGAAATGTATTCTATATTCTCTATGTTTGTGCATTATTTTTCTATTGACCTTTTTATACATAGACAAAACCTTAAAAACTAGCTAAAACATTAAAATTGTTTCAAAAAAATCTAATTTTAATAACAAATTTTACACACATCAGGCGGTAGCCCACTGTATACACGTTATATGGTGAATTTTCTTTGTGGAATTAAATTATGTGTTAAATATTTTTTGTAAATATATATAATAATAATAATAAATAGTTATAATAATATTATTATACGCATATATAATCAAATAGTTAAGCAAATTTATTGTTTCTAATTTTATTGTAATACTTATAATTTTTAATACTATTTTTAATATTTTCACACATATTAAAAAATATATTAAAATTTGATAATAAATGTATTATTTTTTGTGATTAACCATTTTTTATAACTCTAAACTAATACTAGTATTCAATTATTTTTCTTGAATTTGAAATTCATCATAACTAATAGAAATACATAGAAAATCTTTAAAAAAATATATTTTTTTGAAACAATTTTTTTCTAAAAATTTGATTAGTGTGGAAGAGAAATAGTACTTAAGGGACTCTATCTCTACTCTTACTTTCATCTCTTAACAGTAAAAATTATAATTGAGCTGTTATAACTTGTATCTTATCATACCATCATTTTTATTGTTATATTCTACGTATCTACACTACAAGATTGGAAACAGACAGAAATATCCGTCGACAATCCGTTAGAAAACACTGATTCCAATGAACACCACCGTCTGTTTTAGAGTATTGGGAATCTGTCAAAATTTCTGGTAGATTTCTGACAAGCTTTCGGCGGTCATATTTCTGATAGATATGCAACAGATACGTCGGTCGGTAATTCTGTCAAAAATCCGTTAGAAATTTTTTCGTTGGAAATAACTATCGACAGCGTTCCAATGGATTTCTAATGGTTGTGTAACCGCTGGATCTCCGACAACTTTTTGACAGTGCCAGAAATGATGAATTCCGTCAGATTTCCGACGGATATTTTCCCTATGGTATTCTAATGGATCTATTTCCGACGGATTTCCATTTTTTTGGTTTTTAAAAAAATTAGTTTCAAAATTCAATAAAATTGAAAATTAAATTTAAAATTCAATAAATAAAAATTTGAAAATTGAAATGAAATATTAAATTATTAAATATTCAAACAAAATAAAAAGTCATAAATAAAAAGTAAAAACAAATTAAAAGGGATTAATCTGAAAAACTATGATGGTGGTGCTGGGAATCCGTCGCTCGTGCATCTTTCAGTGTATCAATTTTCGTCTTCAAAGTTTCAAGTTCAGTAGTTTTTTTTGCAAGTTCCGTCCTAATATCTGAACTTCTAGAAAACCGTGAAGAAGCAGAAGATGTCGAATCTTGTGAAAGGCCAAAAAGGCGATCTTTGTTATTCGGAGTAGCCTGCGAAATAAATTAAAAGTAAAAAGTGTGTAAATAAAAATAAAAATAAAAATTCTATAAAAGTATATGAAAATTATTAACATTACTAACCTCATACACCATTTCGATCAATGTCTCGAATAAAACTTCTATGCATATAGGAGTTCCATCAACGATTGGTTGAGATTGGAGAAACTCATCACCAAGCCGCATCACATTATCGACTATCTCCCAAACAAGTCCATCTTGTATGAGTCTGGTTTTTTTGTTAGTGTGAAAATCCATGAGTAACCTCAGATTTGATGGCTTAACACCATCTTTTTGAAATTATAAAAAATAAAAGATTTGATAAAAATTATGAGTAAAAAATAAATATTCTGAAATAAATAACTTACAAGTTGTTTCTTACGTGTTTTTTTTGCTTTTGTCTCCTAAATTATGCGTCGCTGGTCCTTTCCGGTTGCGGTTGCTCTTCCGGTTGGTAGAATGGGTTGCAGTATCTGCAATGGTTTTCTCTTTCTTCTAATACTCTATGAATATGTTCTATAGATCCGGGTTTGCAATCAATTCCTTTAGAAAGTCTTGCACATTTCACTTGTCTTTCCACTCGTTAAGCTTGCAAGAATACATCGTAGCAGTTTTTTTTATCAAACTCACATCTAACTATAGACGCGAGTCGGGGTTCCCAAGTGAATTCTTGCTGCAAAAGTGAAAATTGAGATTAAGAATAAATTATTTAAAGTGAGAGTTAAATTGAAAAACAATAAACCTTACCGCAAATTGTCGAAATCACATTTCTTGATTATCCATAAGCATACTTGTGTACACCAGATACGGACGTTGTAGCATCCCATTAAGCATCCGGTTAATAGACTTTGAGATCCTATTACCAGATTCGTCAAACCTACAAAAAAATGATGTATTAGTTAAGTACCAAAACTAATTGAAAAAATTAACAAATATTAAAAATGAAATTTTTTTACCAAATCGCTCGCCCTTCACAATCTGGATGAAGTGGAGTAAAGAGTTCTCGTTCTGGTTGAAACTCAAAATCTTCAACGCTCATTTGCGAAGGAAGAGAAGACCCTCCAGTGGGTGATTGGATTTCCGGAATATGAGTCGATTGGGTTTGTCTAGGACTCGAAGTCCAAGAAAACCAACCATCTCGGTAACCCAAAGACGATAGCCACCATAGTTCCTGAAAAAATAAAAAATATAATGTAATTAGTAATAAATCTTGAAACATTTAAAAAACACATATATGATTTAAAAAATCAATATGAAAACATCAATTAAAATTAACAAAAATTATACAAAATTTTCAAAACAATTAAAAATTTACAATACAATCAAATATAAACATGTATACAATTCTTAAAATCCTAAAAATCCTAACAATTTAATTACTAATCCAATTTTAAATACTCCATTAAAAAAACAAAATCAAACCAATCTAACATTCAAACAATTCAAATTCAATTCCATAATCTATCCAACCATATCCCTACTTCTAACAATTCAAATACTAATTCTAAATCTAACAATTCAATTCAACCAACCAATTAAAACAAATCTACTAATCCAAATCAATAATCTTAAATCTAACAAAACAAATTCTAAATCTAACAACCCAAATAGTAATTATACCAATCCTAAATCTAACAAACCAAATCCTAAAAGTATCAATTCCAATTCTCAAAATCATAGAATCTAACTCATAAAACCTATGAATCTAATTAGAAATTAAAGAAACTTACAAATTAGGAGGATTTTGGGTCATTAGGAACGTGATAAACGAAAATTATGATTAAATCAGACGATTGGAAGAATTTTGAAGAATTTGAAAGTTTTTTCTCGTTTTCGCGAATGAAGTCGCAAAGAAGACGAAGTAGTATATAAAAAATAAATTTTGACTGTTTTTGGGAAATCTTGGAAAGGTTCACGTCTAAATTTTTGTGAATCCGTCATAAATTTCCAAATGTGAACAGATTGACATTTTTACAAATGTAACCATCTTTGAATAACAGATTGTGTGTGTTTTCTAATTACTCTTTCGATCTTCAAGTGATTCCAACTAAATTTTTTGTTCAGTTTTTTTTTGTTAAAGGTTGTAATTATTTGTACACTTAATTAGCTTTTTCTGCAATTTTATTTCACAGTTATAACCATCACTTTTATTTTGCATAATTTATGCTATTCCGTTTTGTCATATCAGTTGAGGTTGCAGCCATTTTTTATGAACTACTTCTTTTGTTAGGGCTATAATTCTAAGGTCAAAGTTTTATGTAGAATAAAGATACATTTACTGTACTAATTGTTTTGTTTTGAGATGTCGCGTTGCGTTTACGAGCATTGAGAATTGTTTTCCTTTTTCGTTTTTGTTATCCCATAAGAATAATTCCATTAAATTATAATATCTCGGAAGATTGAGAATTAAGATCATTTGGAAAAGGATATTTACTTATGGCATACAATGATAGTCAGAATACGATCCTCCTCATCCTAATTCCCTCCCGTGGAAAGTTCCCCGATAACAAAATTCGGATTCTTTTATTTCTTATATAATTCAAATGTGATGACATTCTTCGAGTTACATAACCCACTTGCTTATAAATTTTCATGAATCCGAATGTAAACTAGATTTTATTTCGAATATTAAGGGATGCTGGAATTTTGCTATTTTTTCCTCGTCAAAGATGAAAGCAACTAACCAAAAAAACAAAAACAAAACAGATGAAAGCAAGTAAGCTATTTTACAAATTTTTTTCTTTCTATTCAATATGGAGGCGTGTATATACATTGATATATAAAATCTGTACATCCCCTTTCAATGTCAAATATTTAAACCCTATACAGTGAAACCTCTATAAATTAATACTCGATAAATTGATACCTTGATAAATCATTAATATTTTTCAATTTCAGATTAATATTTTGATCCAAATATTATTTATATAAATTAATAAAATATTGTAAAAAGTATAGTCCTAACGTTATTAATTTATAGAAATTTTACTGTACATATTGTTACGATCTTTTTTTTTTATCAAAAAAGCATGTAACTTTGAATAAAATCTAAATTATAAATTGTTACCTTGTTCGTTTAAGAAAATCTTAGTGAAAGAGACTTATCCTTCCACTTTCAACTTCATTAGTCTCTTTAACAACCAAAAAAACTTCATTCCAGATATAAATTAATCATATTTTCCCCCTACTGCCAAATCTCAAAAAGAGATACCACCATTCACCAACATGAATTTTTATTTTATTTCATTTACAAGGACTGATAAACTCATTATTTTAGTATATAGCATATTCGTATATATAATTCGATATATTCAAATATAGAAGACTCCCTGTTACAGAATTATTCACCTTGTTTGATTATATAATAAATATATATTTAACTGATACACACACGGACGGCTATGACTCTCTGTTACAGAATTATTCACCTTGTTTGATTATATAATAAATATATATTTAATTGATACACACACGGACGGCTAATTCATGATTCTAAGTGTCATATGTTGTTAGAATTTGATATTAAACGCACAACCCTCGATTGCTTTATACGTTGGTTACAGATAATATAAAGAAAAGGGCATCTAATTATCTTCAGAGAATATCATGTATATATAAATATATACACATATAAAATATACATCTATGTAAAATACTAATATATATGTACTATTTCATATCTTCGCGTAGCATTTGATAATTTTTTGTCTATGGACTCCAAGTGGAGCCAGACAGTCGTCGCCTTTTCTTTCTCTTCTTTTCAAATTTTGTTTTGATTATTGATATTTTACTAATTTAATCGTTTATTTGGTATAACTCTTTGGTGCGCATCCTCTCCGAGGGCACCTGCTTTTGCCCCCAACTTGCTTATATTATACTCTCAAGAATATAATACCATATACTTATTTATTTTTATTTTTTTGCTTAGCGTTACATATATTTGTTTGATATACTTCTGTGTATAAATATTCATGTATATTTATAAATATAGTATTTTACAAGAATGCGCACCATTTTCATTGGTGCAGTCGTATGTAAATGCAGAATCACTATATAAACAATAAATACATGTATAAATGATTGAATTAGGGAGAATAGTAGTAATAATAACAAAAAAGAATGATTATTGTAAAAACAGTAACTAAACTAAAATGATAGTCGATGTGTCGTAGTGGTGGAGAAAATGTCATTTAGTGAGTTTGAATATTAGTTCCGAAGTCGACACGTGTCACGCACTCTGACACTCTACTGGTGGGTGCTTGGTCTCATGTCAGGTCCTGATTACGTTTTAGATGATTAATAATTGATTTAAGAAAATAATAATTTTCCAACAATGGGTAAGATGTGACCCAGCCACTAGTTAAATTTGATTCCATTAAAACTTGTTTTATTTATTTATGAACTATAAATATATATAAAAAGTACTTAGTATATGTAGGAAAAATATAACTAGATTATTATTCGTAGTTTCTCCACCTAATCTGGGTTTGAATTTGATCAATGGTCCTAGTTTTCTAAGAAAGAAAGAGTCTAAGACCACCGGACCATCTAAGGGCTGTTGTTACCTAAGGAGCTAGGAGCTTTTGATCCATTGGTTTAGGATCGGGTCATAAACTATTTTTGCAAGCATACGCATTATATTTAATTTGGGTCCAATCCGTATAATAAAAACAAAAGCTAGGAAAGAAACCCCGTTAACAAAAATTTCTCCCTCCAAAATCAATTACCAATCAAATTAAAATAGCCATTCATTTTAGCACTAGTTAAAAAACAAAACAAAACATGTGTCATCTGAAATTAGTTAACAAGATAAAGTAAATAATTTCGGAAATTTAATTCATTTTCTTATATATATATACATAATATCGTCCAAATACAAGGAACCAAAAAAAAAAGAGATTTAAAAAGCCATTTTAAGTTCTGGTCTAAAATTATCAATCATATATAGTTTTTCATAATATCTATATTCATTTAAATCATTTTTAATATGCATTTTAATGCCGACCAAAAACAAAGATTCCATATTTTAGTATATTTATTTTTTGTGAGATACTTTTTACCAATACTATAAGCTTAAAAGTTTAAATATACTTCTTATTAGAAAATATTAGAAAAAATTTAGTTAACCCATTTATTATTTCATTTGGTTTATGATCTTCTGATCTTGGATAACTAGATAATATATCTTACAATTTAACGTCAAAACCCCGTAGATATGTTTACCGTGTTTGATTTCTCACTATTTAACGATGAAAGATTCTCATTCATACACTAAATCCATAGTAGATTTGCATCTGCTTAATCTGCATTCACTCTGGTTTCATATACTGTCGTAATTTTTTAGTATAATTTTCATTGTAGTCACTGTAATCGAAATATTGTGATGAATAACTACGGAGTTTATATTAATTATATACAAAGAGAGGATGTGAAATAAGAAGAAAAGAGAAAACAAAAACACACGCGTGGAAAGTGGGAGTAACGGTGGGATGCAATCTTCGATGTTCGCTAAGAAAGCACTCAAAATGAGATCATAAATTGTTTGACACTCTCACCAATCATCGTCTCCTCTATCTTTTTATAACTCACTTTATTTATATTATCTTCTTCGTTTCACATCTTCTTCTTTTTTTTTTCTTTAAATTGTTATTCCCGTCGTAAGAAATTGTAGGGTTTTCCAGTTGTAAATAATTGTATCATGATGAATGTTAAGATTAGTTACTGACTATTACAAATTTATCATAACTTGTGAACGATGCTATATAATATTACTGTTCAAAAATAGTAACTAATTAACGATGCTATGAAAGGATGCTTAATAATCTTTTAGTATGTTATTATTTTCCTATTGTTGATGTTTTTTTATAGATATTTTTTAGGTCAACAACAAGTCAAGATTGTTCCATGTATTGAAAAAAGTTATGTTTTGGTAATTCGGATAGTCTAAACTAAAGTCCGACTAATTTCAGAGTGTACAAGCTTGTTAAATACAAACTAACAAACATACCATGTAAAAAATTTGAACTGAATTCCATATTTAACTGACCTAACATGAGTGTATTTGCTTACATCGATAGTCGAACTGAGGAAAAACTAGCGAATTTACGATTTGTGTTTGTTCAAATACTATTAGACCATTGCCAACATATTTTCATATAATTTTGTTGTAGTATGAGAGAGATTAATTTAGATGAATATCTGATTTCAAAGTCAATTTCCATAAATAAGAATGAGGCAGAAGAACTTTTATCTTGAGAAAACATTATCAAGATATGTAAAAATGCATAAGTTTTTTCTTTTGAGCTTTAGAAAAGCGTAATTGCCAATCAATTTTGAAAATGTAAGTATGTAACCCGTAATTGTTTGCATTATATACGTATCTTAAAATCTAATGGTATTGGTTCAAAACTTCAAATGGTTACGCGTCTCAAATTTTTACCATATAAGCTAGGCTCGAATGATATTATATAGGAAAAAAGTGCAAAAGCCAGAAAATAAATATATGCATTAGATGTTTTAATCATGACAGGATGTGTGTATACATACGTTTATGAAAGACAAGATGTGAAGAAAGTGATAAAGAAGATCTTTCAAAGTAATGTTTGTCTCTTCTCATTTGATTTTATGGCCCCCCCACCCCTTACCCCCTAACCAATAAATTTTAATTAATTAATTATGTTAGTTGTCTTATGTAGTTATATATATAGGCCCAAGTAAATCACTCTAAATAATTGTAGACCTGATATTTATTTTCAATTAAATGTAAAAACAGTCAAGGGGAGGGGAATGGGGATATATATATACATGCGCATATTATTTTCCTTGAAACTAAACATGTCTTCTACACAAATGACTTCATACTTTTTTACACTTCTTTGGTTATATTTTAGTAATCATATTTTTCATTCAATTAAAAGAATGTGGTTGCTAATTAAAATAAAAATAATAAAAAGTAATAACAAAAACAGTAAAGAGAAAAATCTTATTTCGCAAGTGATTGTTCTAACTAGGGCATAAAATATGATGCGTTTAGAAAAAGATGTTTCATATTATTATTTTGAGTTAACTTGAAATTTTATTCGACCAAAATTTTTTTTCAAACATAAATTTAAGCAACATTTTAGTCAAATTTTGATAATTAGTGTATCTATATCGTATTTACTATGTTTACTATTCAACTTTTTCGTTTGTTTCGCACCGATTATATCAGGTTGATTCGGATTATTTTATTTTAAGATATGTCTTGAAATAGCTATATAATATTTCTCTGATTAGTTTAAGTAATGTATTATTGGAAAGTAATTAGTGGCTGATTAACTAATTATACTTAAAAATACTTAAATATTTGGATCAGTCTGTGAAAAATAAACATTAACACGTTGGCCACGTTTTACGTTTAACTAAAAGTGAGACCAACATTGTTGAAAAGCATGATAGTGAGTTAGCAACCGATATCTTATATGTTTTGTTTTTTTTTTCAATTGATGTCTAACAGTTATTGATATTATGCAGTAATTTATCAAAATATATATATATATATATATATATATATATATATATATATATGCAGCATTCATTAGTAATGCAAGAAAAATTTTGACTGAATATTGGATGTGGAGGGTTTGGAAAAATTCTGTAGTACCTAAAAAGTGTCTAACTAATCAGTAATTACCCTAATATTCTTTCTTTTTTTTTCATTTTCAAACTATCACACTCATATTCTATTAAACCTATTCAATTAATATTTCTATTAATAATATCCAAAGAAATCAACAACTACATCATAAAAACCCATTAGATCAGATTCGTATTCATCGTGACAATGGAAAGCAGCTTTTTTTCCTTTTGTGGGAAACGTATATGAAAATAGTCTACCGGCAAAGCGTGAGAGACCGATCTTTTAAATATGTCGTTCTTTGTCTTTTTTTTTCCCATCAACCCATCGTTGGATAATCACTTGCATGTGATTATTCCTTTACTTATTATGTTACACCAAAATATTACATTTATTTGTCAAAATTTTGATATGTTTATTAGTAGTCAAAAAAAGAAAGGGAAACTTATTCAGGATGCTACATTCTGTTCAAGACACACAAAATATTAATATATATGTTTTGGTTGAGAAAAAATTAATTTGTTTTTCTTTTGACAGTTGTGCAATATCATTCGTGCATGAATTCCTTAACTATACAAACTAAATTTTGAATTGAAGAAAAAAAGAATCATATGAGCTGGAATGCACATTTGGGCGTCAATATTTGTGTTTGCATGTAAAGTTAAATTATTATCATTCTTTGCAAATGATAAACAAAAGTATTCTTATGATTGCTTTTTGCGTTTGTGTTATAATGTACTCTTTCTATTTCAATATATAAGATGTTTTAGGTAAAAGCACACATTTTAAGAAAATTTAATTTTACATCTTAAAACACAAAACATCATTTTTGGAAAGAACAAAATTCAAAAAGTTAAAAAAGTATTAACTTTTATTTAAAATACTGTCTTGTAATAGACAAAAGTTTTTTAACTATGTGCTTTACAATTAAATAAAGTAAAAATTGCATTAAAATTTGAAAAATATCTTATATTTTGAAACATAAAATTTTCTCTAAAACATCTTATATATTGAAACAGAGGGTGCATTTAAATTTTTTTATTTTAAAAAGTATAAAATTATTGTTTTGTTTAAAGATTATAATATTAATGTATTATTATTATATGTTTTTGATAAAAAAGGCTATTAATGTATTATTTCAACACATTAAAAATAAACACAAACACAAAACAAAAACCACCCAAGTTTTTATTTATCAATCTTAGAACCAGCTTAATGAGAGTCTTGCTTGGCATGCCGAGTCACTCTCTTTAAATCTCTTCACAATTTATTTGTATTGTATGTGTTCCTAAATTAGGAAATTAATTGGAAGATTTGACCCCCTAGACTGCAACAAGGTATCTTTTAACAACCTCTTACTATCTACGTTTAGAGATGAGGGCCGGTCCGGTCGGATCAGATGAGTGGAAGTTTTTTCGCCTATAGGCTACAACAGTATTTAATCATATGAAGATATTGAGCTAATCTTGCATGTTATTTAGGTTTGTGACTGAGGAAGTCACAAATGGTTTGTTTTGGAATTTTCAATCAGAATGGACATTACTCAGTTAAGTCAGAATGGACAACGTTGTAATGCATAAGACCGAACAGGATTTAACAAGATTTTTGTCCTCAAAAACCAAGCTTGAAACCTCTATATCGAAGTTCATTCCAGTGGTTGAGATGAATAATCAATTAATCATTTTTATGGATTCTCGGTAACAAAATATAAATGGTATTTAATTTGGAGTTAAAATAAAATAATAAAATAATAACAACTAATTTAGATTTTATAGGTTAATACGGTTGACTCATCGTACATTTTATAAATGAATGTTTTTTTTACTGTGGAATGGACACGTTGAGAGTTAATTAATTAATTTGATGAAGAGTATTCCATATATAGGTGTCTGATAAATGTATGTATAAACTAGGGAGAACTCTAACTAATTTCAATTTCACCTTTTTCACCTTTAAGAACCTAACAGAAGTTAAAGTGTAAAATAAAACATCAACTTATTTAGCAAAGAAAATTAACAACCCCCCCCCCCCTTAACATATTACACCAAAATAAATAAAAACCTTTAAAATCTATTGATGTTAAACTTTAAATAGAAAATAAAAAAAAATTATTTAATCACTTGGTTTAAAATAAATAAAAACCCTTAAAATCTATTGATGTTAAACTTTAAATAGAAAATAAAAAAAAAATTATTTAATCAATTGGTTTAAAAGCATTGTTTTGTATTTGAAGATTAAAAAAACTCATCAAGATAGTGAAAACAATGTTTATGATTAGTGAGACAAAGTATTAAAAGGTTTTTAGCAGAAAAAAATAATAAGTGATATGAGAATAGTTAGAAAATATAAAATAGTGTAAAAAACTATGAGTATGCATTTGATACCACTAGTTCTTATAGTTTTACTATTTTGGTAAATGATTACCAATATATATCATACATCATTTGGCATTATCTCAGTTATTTTGAAAACCCAAACTACGAAAGGAGCTAGAGATATGAATCAAGTTCATCACCAAATTATGCTATTAATACCATATATACAAACAATTTGTTTTTTGAAATAAAATAATTTACAACATATATGATGAATTTAGATTTAACATCATGTTATTAGGAAATTTGGAGGTTACACATCTCGGTATTAAAAACGTCAATTGTTATGTGATATTATTTTAATTAATTTTAAGTTTCAAAATCTTTAGACCAAGCGATAAAATAATTTTATTATTTATTTTCAAAATTTAATGGCAATATATACTAAGGGTTTTAATTTATCTTTAAACAAAATAAGTCGAATTTTTTTATCTGATTCATAAAATAAGTTGGGGTTATATTTGTTTCACTAAATATGTTAGAATTTTATTTACTTCATTAAAATAGGTTATATTTTAATTTACACTTCATTTTTTGTCAGATTTATTTTTTTTAGGTGAAACTGAAATTAGCTAGAGTTTTCTTCTTTTTTTGCAACTGTCCATAAAACTAGAATTCTATTGTAATATTTTGATGAAGAATTGTAGATTATTTAAAATGACCGACTAATAACGACATGTGAGTTTTCATGTTTTCAATATAGCAGTGTGACTGTATGATCAATGCTGGATTCTTATTAATTATTTTAATTTATATATAATATTCCTCTCGTGTATGAAAGATTATTTATCACAGAACTTTCTTATGTTAACAACTTAACCTTTTTTTAATTCTAGAATTTGTCCAAGTGTACTCTCGAATAAAGGAGTGTATATGGTCAAATCCCTTTGCTTGATTTTATTCGATTTTTTGGGGAGTTAAATATTTGTTTCCACTCCCTTTTGTCTCAGGATTTTTTTTTTCATTATTCTATTTCTTTTATTAATTTTATAGTTAAAATTTTCAACGAAAAATATACATAATTAGCGCAATTGATAAATAATTTGTTCACATACATTCGTATTTCTTAAAATCCAACGTATTGTACAAAACTTATATGATAATTAGACGAAAGAAATTAACAATACAAACTTTGAAGAGTAGTATAATAAAATATCTCTTGAAAAAAGGAAAAAAAGAAAAGAATAGTTAAATACAGTTTGTAAATACTCCAGAACAACCTAGTTAAAAGAAAAGCAACCTTCGGCTCTATAAAATTAGAAAACAACAACCTTCGGTCGAAAAATATTTAATACTAATGGGTGCACATTAGAATCGAATATAATACAATAATGCCACGAATAAAAAACGGCGGGTAATACTACAATAGTAAAAAGTCATTACTATAAAAATACATGTTCAATGATTACTAGTTAATTAGTTACTGAAACTATTCTTTTTGTGAGTGGAGGAAAATATCGATACAGTTTTCGATATCATTGTGAGGTTGACCATCTTAGCATATCATATCATTGTGGAAGTGCGATGCACAATAATAAAAATTAATAGTATAAATGGAAAATATGTTCGGTTTTTCAACTAGGATTCATAAGTAAAACTTTATCACTTTAATGTCTTTTTTCGAGCAAATATCACTTTAATGTCACATATGTTTTCCTCCCTTTAAATTCTGTGGATCCTTTTGAACAATTCGCACCAAATTAAACCTGAAATAACAAGACATATATATGACCCTTTTTAGATTCCAACTAGATAAACCAAGTTAAAACTAAAATAAGAAACAGATGACATTTACGGTATCATGAGTGAAAAGTCATTAGACTGCGAAATCTCAGATAATAAACTAGATATGGAATTTTAACCAAAAAAAAAAAAAAAACATTCTTGTATTTATTAATTCAGCAATTTTTTTTTAAAAATGTAGTATGAAAATCTCATTACTAAAAATTCTTGTACCAATAATAAAAAATCTCATTTTCATATTTTTATTTTACCTTATATTTATTATTATTTTTAAAATGTAAGCCCTAATATGTCGGTCAAACTCCGCTGACCTAAATCAAATGTACGGAGTTTTATGGTTTTTGGCCGGGACATACCGGCGGACCCGAGACTATGCTTTACTTATAGCATGCGGCGTTGATTCCTTTGAATATTTGCATTGATCGATCCTCGTCGTGACTATGAATGCGACACATCAAGGAAAAACTTTGCTTTCGATCGAAACCTATCAAAAATTTATTAAATTATCTACGGTTTTGTGAGATTATCCGTGAATTAAAATGTGCTCATCAATGACGTTGAAAAACACTCATGAAATGACATTAATTCACTGTCCCGGAAGATAAATACACTAGCAAACTGTAGATTGTTTTTTTTTCTTTTTCTTTGGTCAACTATAGTCTTTAACTAGAATTGCTTGGTTTATTATACAAACTTTTATTTAAATCGATCTAAATACAGAAGTTGATTTTTGTTTGTTGAAAGGTTTTACAGAAGTTGATTATTTTTTTTTTGAGATCTGATATTACTGTATTTAGTTTTGTGGTAGACATTAGACATATATAAGACACTGATGTCACACGAATAAGCTCCCTAAAGTCTTTTTTTATTTGTCTGCCAGAATCTTTTTCATATTTAAATGCCTAATTAGTCATATAATTAGACATAGGCGTGTGTTATTTCAAGGATATATAGACCATCCTGGTCGGACCCGTAAAACCCACTTGGAGTATTTATAGCCCTAATCATTATTTGTCTTAATCATCATCGTCTGATGTAGCTTAGCACAACTCGTCCACCATTGTTTTTTGTTTTCCCCTTTTTCCTTTTTCGACTAATTATTCTTTTACACTCTTACACCCATCCTTAATTAACTTTGCACCGCCCATTACTAACAAAGTAATCAAAAGCAGTTGATTTGAACAAATATAATGCTTATGTATATAAAATAGAGGTTTAATCTTTAAGTACTCAAACCATGACACCATATCATTGTATTTTAGGTTCATTTTAGATTAGCAATTGGTTTCTTCTTCCACTAATAACAAAGAATTTGAGTCAGACGAGTCCAAAAGACATATAGACTAAACAGTTTAAAGGCCACTTCTTTTCTTTTAGAAATTACTAAAAAATAAAAAATTAAGACTAAAGTTATATTATTAAATATTATAATAAAATTTTAACACACTTTTTTTAACCGCCCCGTACTATAGGAAATTAGGAAGAACCACATTTTTTTCAGACAACTATTTTCATTAGACCGATCCTAATTTGCTTATAAGATCTAGACCGGCCAAAATAGTTTGGTATAATCTAGAATTTGCATTATGCATTACCAACAGACTAATAAAACTCTTTTATCAAAAAAATAAAAAATAAATAACAGACTAATAAAAAATAAATTATTTCAAAATACAAAAAAAAAAATGGTCTTACTGAAATTTTTTGCTGCCATCGGCCTCATGTCTCAATATGATGTCAACTATATATAATGGGCCGCTTTAATTTATTTTGGGCCTAACTTATTGAGTATTCGACCCATAGAATCATATCAGATCCGACCATTCGGAGAAGATCATCAGAGATCGGAGAAGAAGAAGAAACAAGGCAAATGCTCGGAGATCGTTTCTAGAAGGAACGAGGCAGAGTAACAATGGCTTCGACGGTGGGATTAGCACCGGGACTATCTCGGAAATTGAAGAAGGTATTGGAATGTCGTACAGATAGTCCAGATCTGGTGGCTTCGTTGAACGCTTTATCCTCTTTCTACGACGAGAACAGTGCTCACGCGCGTCGGAATCTCAGATCGACGATCGAGAAGCGTGCGCTTCAGATCAACAGCGAGTTTCTCAGCGCGGCTGATTCGACTCAGATCGCATTGGATCGTGTGGAGGAGGAAGTGAATGCTTTAGCTGATTGTTGCGATAAGATTGCGGCGGCGTTAAGCAGCTCTGCGGCTACCACTAGCGATATCATTAGTACTACTGAGAGACTAAAGCAAGAGCTTGAGGTCACTAGTCAGAGGCAAGAGATCGTTAACTGTTTTCTTCGTGATTACCAGTTGTCGAATGAAGAGGTGAGCGCTTGCAATCATATACTTTAATTGTGATCAGATGAAATATATGAAATGAGTGTTGCTTAATTGATGAAATTTTGGCAGATTAAAGCGCTTAGGGAAGATGAATTGAATGAGAATTTCTTCCAAGCGTTGTCTCATGTTCAAGAGATTCATTCCAATTGCAAATTACTTCTCAGGACGCATCATCAGGTGAGACTTGTCATCTTCTCTTCTCATTGTGTTTCGCAAAATTTGTATTTGTTTTTTGTGTAAAATGGATATTTGTGGTTTAGTAATTGAGTGTATGGGACGTGTGTGTATGCAGCGTGCAGGGTTGGAACTGATGGATATGATGGCTGTGTATCAAGAAGGAGCATATGAGCGCCTTTGCAGGTACATATCTGTTTCTTTCTAAGAAGACTTGTTGGTAGCATGAATCTGTGATTGCTGCTTTAGAACCTCGATAGTTTGGTGTTACCTGGACTTCTCCACAATGTTTCTTTACCACACTTGTTAGTTTGCTTTCGTTTGTCTAAATCGTGCTAGAGTTGTGCATCTACAGAAATAGAGTTTAGTTTATCCGTGCAGAACATTTTATGTTTGGCTCATTTCAGATCCAAAACTTACATTGGGTGAATGTAAACTGTTTTCATGGTATATAGGGCGATGATTTGTTTTGAAAAAAGGGAGACCTTTTCAATAGGAAATTTAAGTTTTTTAATTGCTGTGAGCCTATAGTTTCATAGAAGTTTGAAGTATCAAATATAACCAAAGAGACCTTGATTTTTCTAGGTGGGTTCAGGCTGAGTGTAGGAAACTGGGTGATACTGATAACCCAGAGGTCAGTGAACTGTTGAGGAACGCTGTTCGCTGTCTCAAAGAAAGACCCGTGCTCTTCAAATATTGTGCAGAGGAGGTTAGTCTTTTGACTTCACTGAAGTTTATTCGCTGTCAAATTGTTATGATATGGGCATGTTAGCCTGAGATCCTTATGAACTATGTCAAATCATACAGGTAGGCAATCTGAGGCACAATGCATTATTTAGAAGGTTTATTAGCGCTCTTACACGTGGAGGACCTGGAGGAATGCCTAGACCCATTGAAGTTCATGCCCATGACCCCTTACGATATGTGGGAGACATGCTTGGGTGGCTACATCAGGTTTGTGACCATATTTTTGTTCTCGTATGAGCCACATTTAATCTTCATGCGACTGATGTCATAATGGTGGTTTGTTTGCTACACTCAAGACAATACATACAGCATATTTTGAACTTCTGTTAGATCAAATGTGTGAATTGAGCACTGGATAATCATGAACATTAGGCTAAATATCCTACTGTTTTTTCTTTCCTAATGTGAATGTTGTTTTGGCTGCAGGCTCTGGCTTCGGAAAGAGAATTGGTTCATGCTTTATTTGATATAGACACAGCTGATCATAAATCAACCGCAAAGAATACTTCTGAGAATAATTTGCTAAAGGCAGCAGAATCTAATTTTACATTCGTTCTGGATAGAATTTTTGAAGGAGTTTGCCGACCATTTAAAGTAAGAGTCGAACAAGTTCTGCAGTCGCAACCAAGTCTTATTATTTCTTATAAACTCACCAACACTTTGGAGTTCTACAGCTACACTGTGAGTGCAGTTTAATCTCTTCTTGTGCTCGTAGCTATACAGATTATAATCATCTATCTCTCTGAGTGGTTTCATCATTGGTTTCACTCTCACCTTACAGATCTCAGATTTACTTGGGCAAGACACTGCTCTGTGTAATACAATTGGGATGGTAAAAGATGCTGCACAGAAAACCTTCTTCGACATTCTTAAAACCCGAGGGGAGAAGCTTCTGCGGTACCCTCCACCTGTAGCCATTGATCTCTCTCCACCTCCAGCTGTCCGAGAAGGAGTTTCTCTAACCCTTGAGATAATCGAGAATTACAACAGCATGATGGTTTCTGCTTCAGGAGAGAAACCAGCTTTTGATCCCGTCCTCTCTGCACTGCTTGACCCTATCATCAAGGTACATGACAGTAGGAGCAAACTTGTGATAATATGATCCTTTCCATCAAAACCCATTTTTGTGCATTGAAGCAAATTCTCAATTCTGCAGATGTGCGAACAAGCAGCAGAAGCGCACAAATCGAAGATGAGCAGCCAGTTACCCAGAAGAAGCAGAACAAGTATCGACTCAAGCCAGTTAACCTCAGTCGATGCTCTACTCTCTAGCAGCCCATCCCCACCACAGGTAAACCGTAATGGTTTATGCATTAAATGTACTTAACCCGAATTGAGGTTCCTAAGATTTCATCTCTTTTTATGTACCTATTACAGAACAATGAAACACCCTCTAAAATATTCCTCATCAACTGTCTATGCGCGATCCAACAACCGTTGCTCAGACATGACGTTGCATCCCAATATGTAACCAACATAGGATCAATGATCAAGAACCACATAAACCTCCTCGTCCAGAAAGAAGTTAACACACTCCTCCAAAAATGTGGTCTCTCAGACAAAATGCAAATCTTCCAATCTTCCACAACCGAATTTCCCTTGTCTGAACGACAAGACACTTCAGCCGCCATGCTATCCGAATGCCTCAAGGCGTTCTTCGGCTTCGTATTGGGAAGTGAAGGCTCTCTTCCCGAGTTCGAGCAGATACAAGTCCCTAAACTCAGGTCTGAAGCTTGTGTCAGGGTTGCTAAAACTTTAGCTGAAGATTACGAAGTTATATACCGAGCTGTAACAGATCCACAAAACAGATATCCAGATCCGAAATCTCTTGCTCGACATCCACCAGATCAGATCCGAACCATTCTTGGTATATGAATGTACGCCTCTCCTCCTATTTTTCTTCAATTACCTTTTACAAGTCAATACTTTGTAAACCAAACCATACAATCGATTTATCTTTTCACCTAATTTCACTTTCTTATAAATATATAGTATTTACATATCAAGTTCATCATTTTATTTATCTACTGTTTGTTATATCTGAAGGTGTGCTTCGTTCAATAACGTGTCCTGTGCTTTGATACCAGTCGCTTTCATCTGATAGAGTAGCTTAATGGCTTCAATGTAAAACCCATTCTGCATATAACCAGCGACCATAGCGTTCCAGCAACTAACGCTTGTCTCATCTTTGCTACTCTCAAACGCCTTTTCCGCATCTTTCACTTTCCCATACTTCCCATACATCTCGATTAACCGACATCGGATCAAACAATCTGACTCAAACCCGAGCTTTATACTATTCGCATGCACTTGTTGCCCGCTTCTCCCACCGTCATTGACCCAGGTGCATGCTTTTAGAACATTAGAGAACACCGAGACGTTCTTATTGATCCCATGCCTACCCATTTTGATGAAATCGCGGATTACTTCTTGAAACTCCCCTTCTCTGTAATCGTTAGTAACCTTCGCTGCCCATACAACAGTGTTAGCATTGGAGAGCTGGTTTAGCACAAGATTAGCTTCTTCCAAACACCTGAATTCTCCGTAGAAACGTATCAAAGAACCTGAGAGATATGAATCTTCGTTGTCCATAAACCCTAGCTTCTGACACAAGCCATGAACCTGTTTCCCCAACGCCAAGTCTCTGTTCACAGCACAAGCTTTTAAAACGCAGCCCATGATCCAAGTCGGAATCTTGAAAGCACCATTCTGAGAATGTTTCAACATCGAAACAAAGAGCAAAGCAGCGTCTTGATAATCACCCATTTCAATACAGCCGAGGAAAACAATTGCCCAGGAATGAAAATCTCTGTGAGGCATTTTATCGAACATGTGGCGTGTAATATCCAAACGCCCACACGATACATTCATCAAGAGAAGACGGTTGACAAAAGTCGTCGTGGGTCTTACGTTTGAGTTCATAATATGAACTTGTAGCTCATAAGCTCCACGGCGATCGTTTTCTCTGGTTGATTCTTTGGCAAGACAAGAGTATAAATCTTCGTTTCCAGGTAGAGAAAGAGAATCCATTAGTCGGAGAATATCAGAAGTCGTACAACGAGAACTTGGCTTTTGCGTCTGAATCTGAGGTTGAATAACGACGACGGGTTCTGATTTTAGATGTTTTGGTTTCCTTAGTAAAAGTTGAACGTCGAAGTTGGTTCTGACTTCATTTCCAAAGCTTCGTGCGGCAGAGTTGTAATTGAAAGAAGGAACTAATGATGGTGGAGATGCTAATTCCAGAGTTCTCATCTGTAAATTTCTTTTGCAGAGCTCAAATTAGGAATTTACAATAGGAGGAAGAAGAGCTTCAGAGCTTCAAAAAAATTTCAAAGTTTGATGATTTTTATATTTACTATCGAGAAATTGTTGATTCTATCAAATCTCAGAGGAACTAAATTAAAAGAAAGAAAACAGAGCAGCTGTTATAATTTGGTTTCAGTTTACGTTTTAAATCAGAAGAAGAAGATGAACAAAGCAACAAAAGTCAAGCCGGTTCAGTTCAGTCAGAGAACTCGGAAATAATGGTGGCTCCGGTTTGGCTCCGGTTTGTGAGTAGCGAATGGCACAACCGGCTCTACTGAGATATGAATAAGCCCATAAACATATTATAAGACAAAAAAATTAGAGCCCATTGACATTGACTAGAAAAGTCCATTTACTGACCCACGCATATCATACGCGCAGGTTTAGCGCGTGTATATCACTGTCAAAAATTTGTTGTAGCCTTAGTGAGTTTCGGAGGCGCGTGTAATACACGTGTTTAAGGAAAAAAATCAAAGTATAATCCTTGGAGATTTACACTAAAAAAAGACAACTAATAACGACAGCAAAAGATAATGAGTATACGTTAGTAAAGTGCTCACGTGTCACATCTTCTTCTTGACACTACTCTGTTAAAATCTTCCCTCTGTTTTTTCATAGTTTTTCTCGGTTTCTTAGCTTAGTGGTGACCTGAGTTTTTCTCTGATCCAGCGGCGGATGGCTTTGGCGTTTCCTCTTTCCTATACCCCAATCTCCGTTAAACCGGTAACGTACTCTCGGAGACTGAACTTCGTAGTTTTGGCGTCGAGTGGTAATGGAAGAGATCCATCTGAGGATAAGTCAGAGCCTAATGGCGTTAAAAGCATCGAGAAGCTTCAGGAGGAGAAGCGTCGTGCTGAGTTATCTGCTCGTATTGCTTCTGGAGCTTTCACTGTTCGAAAATCTAGGTGAATTTTTTTTTTTTTTTTCAAGTTAATCAGAAAAGTTTATTATGAAAATTTCATATTGATTTCAATGTGCAATGGAGAAATATCATTTCTTTGTTAATCAAGAACTGTATGAAATTTAAACAAGAAGCGTGTATTAGAGATTTGAGTTTATCTCAAGAATCATCAAAATTATGGTCCTAATGTAGAAATCGTTACAAGAATTGTTTCTGTAATTGTCTAGTCTTTGATTCTCTGATGTGATTTGATTTGTGTTTTTGTTTTGTTTTGTTTGTTCTTTGTTGAAGTTTTCCATCTACAGTGAAGAATGGTTTATCTAAGATTGGAGTTCCAAGCAATGTTCTTGATTTCATGTTTGATTGGACTGGTTCTAACGAAGACTACCTCAAGATTCCAGAGGCTAAAGGCTCGATTCAAGCTGTGCGGAACGAAGCTTTCTTCATCCCTTTGTATGAGCTTTTTCTTACTTATGGTGGAATTTTCAGGTTAAACTTTGGGCCAAAGGTTTGTTTCTTGTTTATCTGCTGATCTTTTAAACTAAGGGTTAAAAAGTATTGGTCTTTGAGGGTAATTGTGAATCTAATCATTTTTTTTGTGTTGTTTTAGTCGTTCTTGATCGTCTCGGATCCTTCTATTGCTAAGCATATATTGAAGGACAATGCAAAAGCTTACTCTAAGGTAAAAACCATTAGCAAGCAACAACAATTTAACCAATGAATGTTCTTGTTTTGTTCTTTTTCCTTAAACATATGTACTTGTAAATCTTAGGGGATTTTAGCTGAAATTCTAGATTTTGTGATGGGAAAAGGACTCATTCCGGCTGATGGAGAGATATGGCGTCGAAGAAGACGTGCCATTGTTCCTGCATTGCATCAAAAGGTTAACCATTGTTTCAAAAAGAATAAAAAGTTTGATTCATTAAAGTTCGAAAATATAGTCATTGGTTACTTTTTCTTTGTTTCATAGTACGTAGCAGCTATGATTAGCTTATTTGGAGAAGCTTCAGATAGGCTGTGCAAGAAGCTTGATACTGCTGCATCTAAAGGGGAAGAAGTAGAAATGGAATCACTCTTCTCTCGTTTGACACTTGACATTATTGGCAAGGCGGTTTTCAATTACGACTTTGACTCTTTAACAAATGATACTGGTGTGATCGAGGTTCTCTCATGATTTACCCCCTTCTGCTTTGCCTTTTTCTGTGTTTGGATCAGCAAAAATGAAAGCTTTTTGTGTTCTCTTTTGTTAGGCAGTCTACACTGTTCTACGAGAAGCTGAAGATAGAAGTGTTTCACCTATTCCTGTTTGGGACATACCAATTTGGAAAGATATATCCCCACGCCAAAGAAAAGTTGCTTCTTCCCTGAAACTGATCAATGACACACTTGATGATTTGATTGCAACATGCAAGGTATAACATAGAGTCATGTCCAAGAGAACTGTTAATGCTCTTTGGATCCTCATTACATTTTGTTATTATCTGTTGTTCATTATAGAGGATGGTAGAAGAAGAGGAGTTGCAGTTTCATGAGGAATATATGAATGAAAGAGATCCTAGCATCCTTCACTTTCTTTTAGCTTCAGGAGATGATGTAATAGTCTTTATTTTCGTTGAATCCACTAGTTTGATAATTATCAGCTTCATTGTATCTTAGTTGATCTATCTTTCTTCCCAACTCGTTTCAGGTCTCTAGCAAGCAACTTCGTGATGACTTGATGACAATGCTTATAGCTGGACATGAAACATCAGCTGCAGTATTAACATGGACCTTTTACCTTTTAACACAGGTATAGAGTGGCTAAACAAACATTTTATTTGCTCCCAATGAAAGTTTATAAATTTTGTTGGTATTGCAGGAACCAAGTGTAGTTGCCAAACTCCAAGAAGAGGTATGGATACATCATTCTTGCATATGAACTTACAAGAACATTCATTCTCATGTTAATTGGGAGATTTGATTCTATGTAGGTTGATTCTGTTATTGGGGATAGATTCCCAACCATAGAAGATATGAAGAAGCTGAAATACACTACTCGAGTCATGAACGAGGTAAGCAGCAATTAAATTTACTGGGGAGAAAGCTCTTTGGATTTACATTTTAATTTTTATGTTGTGCAGTCATTGAGACTATATCCACAACCACCAGTACTGATCCGTCGTTCTATGGAGAACGATAAGCTTGGACCATATCCCATAAAGAGGTTATGAAGAAGTTTCAACATTGTGGTTTTCGTTTGTTGTAGTCAAAGAATGCAACTTCTAAGTTCTGATAAAAGATTTGTGTTTGGAAAAACTAACAGGGGAGAGGATATCTTCATATCGGTTTGGAATCTACATCGAAGTCCTCTTCATTGGAATGACGCGGATAAGTTCAATCCCGAGAGATGGCCTCTAGATGGACCAAATCCAAATGAAACAAACCAAAACTTCAGGTAAAAAGAAAGCTTTCTTTTGCTTATCACTTCTCATTTCATTAGAATTGATTATATTGGGTAACTTTTCTTCTCCAGTTACTTACCGTTTGGCGGAGGACAGCGGAAATGCATAGGCGACATGTTTGCTTCATTTGAGGTAAAGAATCAATTTGTTACATATGAGTACCTGCTTCAGATCTTCTTGTAGTGACAGAAATCTCTGTGTTCTAGAATGTGGTAGCAATCTCTATGCTTATTCGAAGATTTAACTTTCAGACTGCACCAGGAGCTCCTCTGGTATAGCCATCAGCAAACTCTTCCTATTTAGTCTCGATACAGTTAGTTCTTTTGTTGACATTCGTTTTGTGAATGGACAGGTGAAAATGACTACAGGAGCTACAATACACACGACAGAAGGATTGAAATTGACGGTAACTAAGAGAACCAAACCTCTCGACATACCATCTGTACCAATGCTTCCAGTGGAATCTCCTCGAGATGAAGTCTCCTCTGCTCTGTCTTGAGTCTTCATCTTTGCAAAACTGAAATAAACAAAGCTCAAAGAAGAAGACCCTGAGGAAGAAGCAAAAATCTGGTCTTAGAACTCATTGGAACAGCACCAATGCTTCTGATTATTTCTCTGCACTATGTTCTGCAGAAAGTTTTATTATTCTTTGAATAAAAAAGATTGATTTTATCTGCACAGTGATGATAATATAACTTTTGGGTTTTGCAGAAGTGAACTAAGATAGTTTACAGTTTCCATCTAAACATCATAGAAGTTGTCTACTTTGTCTAAGATCTAGGAAAGATCTCTGCTTTTGTTCGGTATGTGCAACATTGAGTCCTATATATAAAGCTTTCATTCATCTGAAAACCTTGGGACGATGTCATTCATCTGTTCATGTTCTATGTCTATGGATCTGGAGGTGAAACTCGTTATCGTTATCAGCGCCATCTTTCTTTGTCACTGACTTCTCCTTCATTGCTTCTTTCTCCAGTTTCTTCTTATCAGCCTCGGCTTGTTTGTCATTCTCCTCTCGAGATTTGATGAACGTTTTCATGAACAGAGTCAGAATCTTGGTCACTGCAGATTGGAACAATGGTTAGATAGGAATGAATAGTTGCATATGTCTCAGAATGGCTTTAGACAATGTAGAAGAAGATGTTAGTGCATGTACCTTGCTCGAAAGGACATCGAGCTGGATCCTCACCAAAGTAGTGCGACAAGGAATCTGCATTATTTCCCTGTGATTTACAAATTAATATTAGGATTGGTACATGAGTTGACTTGCATGTTCGTAAGGGTTGTAAGTAACTGATGAGTTGTTATATATAACTCACCACTTCACAATATAACAAAGCAAGTAACCTCACTTCCTCTTCAGCGGTATGAAGAAAATCCTTCAAGACCTGAAAAGATAAAGCGATCTCATTTGAAACAGCTACAAAGATTTCGTGGTACTTATCATCTGTCTAAGAATTAACCGAGATGCACATTCCTGATACCCATATGAGCAAACTAAGAAACATATTTTTCACGTGTAGCTCACCTCTCGGAAGCCCAGAGAAATTGCACCATCATTTTCTGAAGCCGAGAGTTCTTGTGTAATCTTTTCAAGGCCTCTAGTCGCCGCTTGCATTTCTTCAGCCAACGTTTTCAATTCAATCTGCATTTTTTAGAAACAATTAAGGCAAATGCAATACGAAGGTAGAAGCCCATAGTGTCAAGGTCATTAGCAATCAGCATACCTTCGAGGCAGCTTCCAAGTGAACAAGGTCATTAGCAAAATCCAGCAATTCTGGCATTTTTTCACCAACAAGCTAAACAATAAAAAGAAATTAAGGCATTAAGTTACGTCTTCAAACAGCAGCTTAGGTAACTAACTGCATAAACAGTATGATGCACTTCTAGCACAAAAATGTGCTCTGAAAATATTGTGATAAGAATAATGATTGAGGCTACTTCTACCTTGCATAAGTAATGCATCAAAGTCATTTTGTTATTTCTTGCACGAGTGTCAGATAGTTTAAGAAGACTGTCCAGTTTGAACCCCACAGCAGAACCTGTAACAGAGGCACTACATAATCAAAAAATATTTTCGGAAATATTATTAAATTGGAAATTAATAGGGGGACATGATACCTCTTGCTGTTCCCTGATTTAGAGCATTTCCCAGTGTTAAAATTGTTTGCATTATCTGACGTAACTTTGCAGACTCCTTCACCTGGTACATGATAATGATACTTAATTACCAAAATGGAAATGTATTGCCATGACTTAGTAACTACTATACCTCTTTAACAGCAGCGTTTACTATATTTAGGCAGCTTTTTAAGTCTTCCACCTGAAAGGAACCAAAAATACAACATCAATTAAAACATGTCTGAAGACAGGAGTGGCCAAATTCAGAGAGTTTGACATTTCTACCTGAGAAGCAAAGGTAATCTTAAAGGCAAACACTCGTAACTTTGCTTCTATACGTGGAACCTTCATTAGTTCCATGAAAAACTGGTATATTTGCAAAGTTAAGAGTCAGAACACAGATTATAAACAAGTACGACCCAAAGCTTTAAGAACTGGAACAAACCTGTTCACACTTTCCAAGCATTTCTTTGTCACCGTTATAGTTCTGAAAACGAAAAACAGCAAGAGTTAGCTTCAGGCAATAAGGAATTGCTGAAAGGAATAAACTCAAAAAGATATTTCTTTGGTTCAGAATTCTAATAGAGTTTGCTGGTTATGAAAATCAGATTAGCTAAACCTTTTAGAAGGGAAAGAAACTAGGATTTTGATGCCAAACAGAACCTAGGAACCTAGTACTAGAGAGAAATATGACAATTAACTTAAGATTACCCTCAACAATTCCATCTCTTCCTTGGTCGGACAAAATTTGATGAGATTTTCAACCTGGTCGATGTCCAAAGCTGATGAATCTAAGGCTAGAACTGCGCTCTAAATAAGATAAGAAAAAATTCTCAGTTAGTAGAAATAAGTAAACATGTTGTAAAGGAGATTCCACTAAGTAAAATGTTAGATAAAGATATGTAAACATTAAAAAGACTACTTGTATGTGTTTTCTCTTTAAACAATCCACCTTACATTATTGTTTCAATGCTAAAATGATGGGCAGAAAAGATACTGACAGCAAAAACTTACAAGCATATCTGGTAGAGGAATCTTTATTTTCGTAAGCATTATTTCACAGTTATTTGCTCTTCGCAGATCAACCTGATATAAACATACAAAAAAGTTAGAACGAAAAGATAAAAACACTCTATAAGAGCCAATAATCATAATTTTCTTTATTCGTTATAGATGGAATTTGCAAAGTATATCAGTTGTCAACTTTTTCTAGCAATCTAAGAATGGAGTTAACTTTAGATCATCAAATAATCATCTGGTTAATGCAAACTCTATAGCTAAAGGCGACACCAGCTAAACTAGATCCCACCCTTGGTAATATTTGAATATTTTACAGAACTGTCATTTACAGATAACAAACGCTAGATATGTACAGAGATGAAACAGAGCTGCCTCACCAGTTGAACTTTCTCAGGTTTGCTGATACTCGAACCCCGGCGACCTGTGCTTTTCTTAGCAGCAGTATCTGAAACTGCAGAAAAAAGACTCTCGAGCTCTGATATATCTATCTCAGGGGGCCTGTCATGAAGATTCAGAAAATTTATCTGAGTAGTTCAGTAAAAAATAGCAGCTAATGGGGGAGATAAGCAAATTTGCAAGACTGTACCGGAAATAAGTTTCATTTTTGTTTTATAAATTATCAATGAATTGGTCAGAGACTATGAACGTCAAACTAGAACATCTAAAAGAAGGAAAATTTAAGAGGAACCCACCGTGGTTGATTTTCCTGTTTCTGAGTATCAGCCCACAAACTACCTTTTGCTGCCCGAGTAACTTTAGACCAATGCAAAGGCTTTAGCACGGTTTTCTTAGGTACAGCAGTAGGCACACTCACACCTCGACCTCTTCCAAGTCCCGAGGAAGGTTTGCCCCTTCCTGCAGGAGGAGGTGGTGGCGGTGCATTTGAACCTTTTTCTCCCAGTGGTGGTGGGCCACTACTTGTACCACGACCCAGTCCTGGCGGAGGAGGAGCAGGGGTCTTGGATAGAGGTGGTGGAGGCGGAGCAGGGGTCTTGGATAGTGGTGGTGGTGGAGGCGGAGGGGGAGCACCTAACTTTGAAGATGAAGGCGGAAGTGGCGGTGGAGGACGTGGCATGGAGGCATTTGAAATATTAGCCTTTGGAGGTAGAGGTGGAGGTGGTGGTGCCGGAGGTGGGCTAACTTGAACAGGACCAGAATGAGATGTAGGTCGAGGTGGAGGTGGGGGTGGTGGGGGAGGTGCACATTTAGCAGCAGGAAATGCTTGGATTGGAGGAGGAGGTGGAGGTGGTGGTGGTGGCGGTGCATATTTAGCAGCAGGAAATGCTTGGATTGGAGGAGGAGGTGGAGGTGGGGGTGGAGGTGGTTGCGCCTGAAGTTTATTTCCTGTGCTCCCAAACAAAGGCCGTGGAGGTGGCGGTGGTGCTGGTGGTTGAGCTGAAGGTGGATGAATGCTTCTAGGAAAAGGTGGCAGAGGAGGAGGCGGTGGAGGGGTTTTGTTGATAGGCTGATGTGATGTTGTCAGAGGATCTCTATCGCTGAAACTAGGGATAGGTGGCAGTGGGGGTGGAGGTGGGGGTGGGGATTGAGATGAAAGTGAGGCTGAGCTCATAACTTTGTTTGCAGAAAAGGGAGGGGGAGGAGGTGAGGGTGGGGCTTGAGATGAAAGTGAGGCTGAGCTCATAACTTTGTTTGCAGAAAAGGGAGGGGGAGGAGGTGGGGGTGGCGGTGGTGGTGGAGGCAGAAATGTGACATCGGCAACAGAAGCTGGTGGATCAGATGGAAGAGTCGAAGGTTGGACGCTGTCTTTCGCTAGACCTTCTTGCCTTCGGTGATGAGAGAAATCATGAGGCTCCTCTGAAGATTCGGGAGCAGAAGATATCGGAATGTCGTCTGTCTCATCATTATCAAAAGATATAGGAATGTGAGGTTTCTGAATGGGGTCAAAGCCTTCATCTGAACTATCAGCAGCACTAGATGTGTTGGTCTCCTCTTCAGAGTCAGGAGAATTATAATAAAAACTCCCTTTGTGTCGAAATCTTGAAAACTCTTTTGCATCATTTATGGCAGCAAGTTGTTTCAGTAACCACAAAGCAGCATCATCCCCATTCTCAGCCAAATCCACACCGCTAAAAAGTTCTTGAACTTTAGAAAAGGCTTCAATGGGCAATCCACCAGTCTCATCACCATTTACTATTGGGGTTGGAGCTTTCTGAGGCAAGGCATTCTCAACTTCTCCAAACAAGACCTGAATGCATAAAGAATAAAGTCAGAAACAAACGCAAGTATACCTTAGCATGAGTATGGACTCTTTTTATCCAGCCATCTAAGGTTTATCATTTTTTGTGTTTTATTTCTCCTTTCTGCAGCCATATTTTCTCATATCCAACAAAATTACATTTCATATAAATCAAAGAGGTGGATAAAAAGGTACATACCTCTGCTCGAAACCCTTTTGGGTAATGATCCTTGGCCTCCCAAAGAATATCCAAGTTGTCTGGGTTCAACATTAGTATGTTGGACCTGATAAATGCAGTATTGAACATCACACGGAACATCATAACCTCTCGTTCTGAATCTAAATCCATATGCACACACTCCAGTACAACATCTCCTTGAACCCAGCACTGGATGTCAATTTTGATTACATCACATTCTGCCTGCAGCCAGATTGTAGAGACTTACATTACTCAGAAGATTGATACTCTATAGAACGTATCAAAGAAATCATAAAAATAAGAACACACCCACCTGTCGGTAATGCCGAAGGGGCTTTTTCTTACTGGACATATTATACACCATCTCCGTGGAAAGACCAGATGTGCTACTAAAATTTCTTCCAAAAATACGTATAACTGGTCTGCAGCCATGTTGGGAGTCAAAGTTCGGGATACCTCGAATAATCAGGCAATCCAAAGAAAGCGCTCTTTCAGGAGGTGGCCATTCAGGATTTATGTTTCTCCTTGCAACATATTGAAGATAACGAAGTTGAGACGGGAATGGATTTAACGGCGAAAGCAGCTGCAAGAGACCCTTGGGAGCCTCTCGATGCACAATCTCAAGAGTTCTACGCTCACCACTATGAACTTTCCTGAAAATCAGAAAACTAGCTAGAATAAAAGCCAAAAGCGGCCAGCCTCCTCTTTCACAGTGAAGAAGAATAACATCCTGACGGTTCCCACGAGCAAGCCAACTCTCACACACACGGAGAAAATGTTGAATCAACGATAAAGGAAGCAAAGGGCAGCCTTCATATTGCCTCGGATACTCAAGGACGGTAACATCATATTCACAGAGAGTTTCAGCAAATACGCTTTGTTTCTCCCCTTCTCGGAAATTGAATGCTAAAAAGGATGATTCCGGGAATTCTTCGTGTAAATCATTGATGATTTCATGCAAGAAGATTTGATATAAGCCATCCCCCAACACCTCCGTGCAGAAACATGAATCAAAAACTGTCCAATTACACAAATTTGCCTATTAGATGTCTATTAAACTAAACTGTAACCATGATTAAGCAGGAAATGATGATTACCATAAACTCTATCAGCAAATTCAAGCAACCCATCTGGTGGTCTCTTGTAAAAGAACCTACTTAACAGAGACATTTAGGCTAATCGGCAAATAATAGAGCTGCGATCAATCAACAAGCTGGAACCTGAAAAAAAAAAAAAAAAAAAAAAATTGGAACTTAGTCGAAGCAAAAAGAAATCAAATCAACATCGAAAACGAAATGCACAGAGCACAAATAAGTCTTAAATACTTAGTCGATTCTTGTGGTCATCAAAGTCAAAAGCTAATCGAATCAAATAAAATGGGCAAAAATCAACGAAATTGCAATCAAATAGGAAGCAAGCCTAACACGAGCATCATAACACAAATAATTTTGAGGATGTGTGAACACTGCGACTGCTTAGAACCCTCAGATTAGGGTTTATAAGAGGAGAAGAAGAAGGTGATGATGATGATGATAAGTTACCTGTTACAATGAAAAAGGGGTAAGACGACGGCTAATTACAATCCCCGATGCAGCTGAAGCGGCGAAGGTGGCGGTATTGCGGCGTTAAAGGGTCCGGTGGAGAACAGAGATGATGAAAATCGGGAACGTTTGGTTTTTTTCAAATTTTGAATAATTTTAGGGGACAGAACAAAACCAGACGGATTTGCTTTTTCGGTTTATTAAAATTTTTCTTAGCTCTGATTCCGTTTTCTTCCTTCATTTCACTGTTTCCTAATGTATATTTTATGTCTTTTTCCTATAAAATTACAACTTTTAATGAAATTACAGATGCGTTGAATAAATTTGTGTTATGTTACAATGTTTAAGTTTTCTGATATATTTTCTGGAATGACAATTATGATAAAATACTATTTATTTATTTATTTTGTATGTCTGATCTTTGTCTTGATATTAAAGAATTTCCAAGACTTTGACAACTATACTAAGTAGCACATCACATCGCATAAAAAAAACATTATCGGTTTCAACAGAACTAATATCTGCTAATTAAGCTTGTTCCTGCATTTTTTTGACAATATGAACGTTAGAATATACAGTATTAAAATGATGAAATGATTGGTTTTAAAATTTATAGAAATTTAACAGATGGCAACATTTAAAATTTATAGAAATTTAACAGATGGCAACAGAAATAATATAATTAAGGGGATGATAATATTTGAAAACTTTAGAGCACTAGAAACCACAACCGATCTAGTTGATGATTCATGTAAATATAGTGAGGTGAATAGCAGTTTTTGTTGGACTTGGATAGGATCACACGAAGGAATTCGATCTTTGGGAGCTATGAACTAATCACGCCGGCTATCTTCTCTACATGTAAAACTTAAAACATTCATTTAGGTTATGAAAAGCTTTCACCATTAAATGGAGAACAAAACTTTTGGAATTGACTTCCAAGACATCATCTTCATGATCATGAGATTAAACGAATGACCTAATTTTTCCATGGAACTCAAGAAATTCTCTCGGATTAAAAACCTATCTCCCTTTTCCATCTCTTATTTTCTCAAGGAATAAATATCTAATACTAACTACTTGGTTCAACTTTCTATATCTTATGTTAGACTTTTTTTTATTTGTTATATTTATTTCCGTGTAACTTGTCATCATCCCACGTTTGAGTAAGATAATAGCGTTTCCATGTCAAAATAAAATAAAAACAAATAAATTCGGACACTTTAAAACAAAATGTCTATTTATTTACGTATTTGCCTTTAAAGTATAAACCACTTACATTTTGAACAATAAGGTCAAAAGTTAACCAAAAATAAACAATAAGGAGACATTCGTCCATGATAAGTAAAGATATTTCTAATAACAAATTGATTAGCTATTTAAACGTTGGAATTTTCTGTTTTTTTGTACGAAAAGCGTTAGAATTATGATTAGCAATAATTGACATAGTAATTGACCGCAAGAAATAGAGAAAACTCAACAAGTGTTTAACCTCTGTCTTTACAATATTGTTAATTTGATTAAAAAGTTTGCAAACTCATTTATCGATGTTCAACGAAATATAGAGAAGGTTTTAAGCATCTATGTTGTTCCCCAAAAAAAAATTGGTTAAAACATCTCGGATAATATAAAATATCCGGGATGTTATTACAAATGCAATGTCTTTGAAACTAAGATTGATATTTAGTGTGGATTAAAACTGCAAAACAAAACATGTTGAGAAGACAAAATGAAACAAAGTAAATTATTGCACAAATGAAAAGACAATACCTAAAACGGGATAATGGATTTCCACACTAAAATCTTGAACGATTAATGTCTCTAAAGAGAGACTGTCATGTTCATGTTTAGAAAAAATAACAAAATCATGGTTTTGTTGGTCTGACCCGTGGCATTTGGTTATTGTAATGCCTTCCAAACTACCATACCAAGCGAATTCTATTGTATTTGTTACGAAAATTTAATATATATATATATATATATGAACTTGTAGATAAAACTAAAAAAAATCTAATCACTGATTAATTCATGTTTAATCTCTGATTAATTGATTATGCACTAGATTAACTCTCGTCATCCGACTAGCGCCTAACGAAATTTTGATCATGGGTCAAAACATAATCTTCGTGATCAAAAGATTGGACAAATGACCTATTTTTTCTATGGAACTCAAAAAAATTACACTGTTTAAGAACCTCTTAATTTATCTCCTTTTCTCATATCATATTTCCCGAAGGAATCAATTTCTAATGTCAACCACTTGACTCAACTTTCTATATCTTATGTTAGACCTTTTTTGGTTAGTTATTCTATCCGGGTGTACCTTGTCATCATCACAAATTTGAGTAAGAGAATAGTCTTTCTATGTCAAAACAAAACAAAAAATAAAAATAAATAAATTCGAACAGTTTAAAACAAATTGTATATATATTTACATACTCGACTTTAAAATATAAACCAGATAAACAAAGTTTATTATGTTATCCAGATTGAAAACATAAACAAAGTATAGTTAAAGGTTTTAGGGGACAAAAATAATAAATGGAAAACATAAAATTTATTACAGAGGTTAATTTATTACCCACCATCACTACATTTTTTATTATAAATCATAGACATCGCAACAATTGGACATAGTTAACGGTTCATGAAAATCTAATAAGGTGAATAGTGGTCTTTGTTGGACTAAGACAAGACTCAGATAACCAACGACGCTGACTATCGACTTATTTGTACTATGAAATGCCTTCACCATCAAACAGAGTACCAAAACGTTACTTAAGAGAATAATCTTTCTATGTCAATAACAATATTAAATTAAAAACAAATGAATCCTTACACTTTAAAACAAAATTTTATTTAAGTACTCAACTTTTAAAATATAAACTACATACAATTTGAACATGACCACTTTCCATTATTCTAACTTTTCTTCTTATGTATTTCAAATTGAAAACATAAAAAGAAAGTTTTCTATCGAATGCGGTGGAACATGAAGCGGGTCACGGACCATAAGTCGATAACGAATTTATATACTTGGATAAGCTACATCTTCAATTAAAAAAGATAAATATCACAGACGGACCAAACATAACCAACGGTTATAATTTGCATCAAGATTCTTCATTTAGACCAATATCAAGCACATACAAGAGATGACCCAAACCATCAAGACTAAGGTCACAAAGTAGAGAGATTCATAATGATAGAAACACAGAGCAAGAACCAAGTCTGATGCTATGTTATTTGAAGAAGTTTTAAACATAAAATTACTGCAGAAGAGGATTGATGAATCCTAATATTCATCAGGCTGAAGCCTTGGACGCAGCTTCTTCCAAGAGTTGCTTGACCTTAGTGATATAGTCATTCATAGCTTCTTCCGTTGATTTCGCTGAAATCATAAACAAAAACCAAGACAACGACGGGTCAAATTCAGAAAAGTTTTGAACTTAACTAATCACTAGCAATTCATTATGAAATGTTTTAAAGAACTTCATCACTTGAATTTTGTTACCTTCAACGGCCTTCCAAGCATCCCACTTCGCTCTCTCCTTCGGGCTGAACATTCCAGGACGAGCTTTGAATCAATCGAAGAAAAAAAAAGGTTATTAAAGTAGCAAAAGTTGAATCCAAGATCTTAATATGAAGCTTTTCAAGGTGTAAATATTAACCAGTGTCCACTGGTCCGAACTTGGCTTGCTTGAAGAGTCCGTAGATGATGAGCAAATCTTCGTTCGATGGTTTCTCGGTGAGCGTATTAACTTTCTCAGCATGCTCCTCAAATTCCTCCTGCAGATATATATAAATCAATGAAACAACACATCAGGAGAAAGAACTCAAATTGTGTAAAACATCATCAAACATATTACTACTTCGTAATTGGACTTCAAATCAAACTCAACACCATAAACAAAAACCAAACCTAACTGAGATTCAAATCTTTATCACCCTCTGAAAACACTGTTTAACAATTCAGTTACGAGAACAGAACTTGGACAAGATCATACAGAAAAGAAAGAGCCTTGATCAGTATAACTAATCATTTAATTCCATAACAAGATCACTCTTACACCATAGAAACTTCAATTTTGTAATTGAGAAACATTTTTACTTTATCTGAACTCTTTGTCTTCTCTCTAATCGTTAACCGAACAGTGATTTGAGGACAAAGAATCACGAAATAAGGAATATAGTTCATAAAAATATGATAAAAATCGTTTTTTTCCGGGGAAAAAAACTGCACAGCTCAATCCGGTGATTGAACAAGTCTAATTATCAATCGAAGAATCCAGGATTCATGAACACAAAACAAAACTAGATCTGAGCATAAACCGAAACTGAAATAGATCTGATTCGTACCTTCAAACCCATGATGAAATAGACGTCGGAAGTTGAGATAGGTAGTAGAATTAAATCAGTGAGAGACGGAGAAGACGAGGAAATATATATTGGCGAGACCCTTTTAGGCCCATAACTATTAAATAATTTAAATAAAGGAAAAAAATCTTCAAGAGATATATACTTTACACGTGGACTCAAGAACATCGATTGGCTGATTCCAATCAGTATGGGTACAACTGTCAAGAAGAACAAGTTCTCTGTGTTTTTTTCTCACAGAACATGTTCCTTCTCCATTGAAACGAACATTTTTTTTTTCACTTTTTATTTCATCAAACACAAAAAATGCTGAAGGCATATCCTTTTTCCAAAATTCTATTTTAATAATTTACGAAAATGTTGATTACTCAGTTTCTATAGAAATTCAGAAACGTAGATTTCTTTCCACAAAAACAAATCAAGCCAAAACATCTACAACTACCTACCAAATCAAAACATATTAAGGAAGGAATCTTGGTAATTTATAAGAAAAAAGGGAAGAAATCTTGACAGATTACCTACCAAATCAAGGAATATAAATGTAAGATCAATCCATAAAGACCAATTCCTTCACTAGTAAACTAAACTAATAAACAAGAGATTAAGGTTAGATTATGAAAATGTACGATCACTGCAAAGTTATCTAAATCACTTCCTTTTATATCATCACGTAAACAGCGACCATATCAAGTGTGTTCTATCTATACTTGATGTTCAATACAGAACATCAAAACACATAGAGCATAGACTTCTTCGACCAGAAATCCTCTTATCATCGATTGCTTGCATCCTCTATAAAAATCGTATAATAAATATTACCAATGGAGATGCTACTGATGAAAGTAAGATGGGTGGTATTGAGGTGGAAACCCATATCCACCATAACCATTGTGCTGCTCATAGAAGACAGGTCGAGAAGCTAGAGCTGGAACCGAGCCATAGAGAGCCAATGGGTTGCCATATGGGACAGCAACACCAGGTGGTATTGAGCCCAAAATACCATATGGGTTCACTTGTAAACTGTGGCTAGGATCACGCAAAAGTGGCTGTTGTTGCTGAGTCAGAGGTGGGATTGTCATATCGTATTCACCATTACCAACTCGAGGGCGTTTATTATCGACCTGTTGTGGTGCTTGTTGCGTATTAGCAGGGGAGACGAACTTAGTGGCACGCCTCCTCCGGGATTTCTGATCCTCTAACTCCCGAACACATTCTTCAAGTTTCTCTTCAAGAAACTCGAATTCGAGGTTTTTCTCTTTGATGACTTTGATCACTGCTCTCAATGCACTAAGCTCTTTATCGGTAGCTTCGTTCTGCGCCTTGAGAGAGTACTTCCCTTCAGCACAAACTCTCTTAGCAGCTTCTCTAGAGTTCTTCAAACTAGTTTTCAAAATCGCAACTGGTTCGAATTCACCAGTCATCTCATTCTCATAAATGAATTTGATAGCAACAAGTAATCTTCCAGTATTCAAAAACTTCTGAACGAGAACTCCGATTCGATTTCTATCTAAGCCAATCTTCTTACAAATCGTTGTTGCTTGTTTATACTTAGAGATCATGAAAATGTAATCACAAAGCTCCTCAGCACTAAACAGAGATCCCAATTCAAAAGCCGCAACCAAATGCAAAAACCCTAACGCTTCTGAAGGTTTGTTACCTATATTTGATTTCCAATCATAAGCAAGAGTCCTAGCTCTTTCTCTCAAATCATTCGTAAGATTCGTATTGATTTCAATCAAAGCTTCTAATAACAAAACGAAGATCCTTCTTACATCGATCGCTTTAGCCGAGGAAGACGATGATGGTGAGGAGCAGTGGTAGGAACCTTCGATCGCTTCCAGAACCAACGCTGATGGATTCTCTGAGCATCGAATCGCTGCAGGAAGTTCCAGATTCATCGATACACACTTCTTTGAATTATCAATCATGTACTTTCCCAATCCTTTTCCGTCCATCTTCTCACAAAACTTTCTCAATTCCGGCCAAACGTCCGGTGCCTCCGTCGTATCCGCCGTCAAGGCTTCGATTTGATCGGAATCTGGAGGAGTCGCGGCTGATTGGAGGAGGCGGAAGCGGTTAAACAGTGAAGATTGGAGAGAAGAGAAGTGAGAGTCAATCTCAGACCAGGAGAGATTGAAAGATGGTGAAAGGAGAGATCGGTGAGCCTGGAGATCATCGAAGGCTTTCTTCAGATTTTGTTTCTTCTCATCAATTTGATTAATCGAAGCGGCGATTGATTCCGGCGCCGTCATTATCGGAACCCTAGATTTCTATTGCTTCTTCATCCGCTGTTTTGGTCTATCAGGGAATTTTATTTTTCAAATATACTTGGTTAATGTTTTTAATGCTTATATATATATGTGACGTAGAGCTCCGTCCAAAATCATTCGGCATATTTTTTTCATTGTAGCAAATTTTAATTTCCCGCTTAAAACCGAATTAACCAAAGTTAAACTAAAAAAAAAACGAATTAAACTAAAGAAGACCTAGACCGGACAGGACCGGTTTATTAATCAATACCCTTGGGTCCAAAATTCTCCGTGGAAGAGAATCTAGTACTCCGAGTTCAAACCCGATTTTTCTCGGGTTTAAAGAAGAAAACATAACCAACAAAAGAGACAAATTGCAAACAAAAGGTTTCTACAGTGATCAAATTGCAAAAAAAAAAAATGAGAACACCTGCGACAAGTTTTGTTATTTCACACCCGACGTTTCCTTGGTAATCTGCAACCATTATGAGCTTTCCTTGTAGTGTCCTCAATGTACACTATAGGATTCAGATCAGATCTAGAGTTGGTAAACCCATCTCTAAACGCAATAATGGCTTTCTTCTTCTTCCCGAAATGCGTAAATCCATTCACCTTAACCACCACAGATTTCAATCCCATAGCCTTAGCTCTTCTCCCAATGTTTTCGGCGGTTGCATCAGCTGTGTAATTCGTCATCTTCCTTCCACCTTTCAGATCGGGTAAACTACCAGATGTAGCTTTGCATTTGACGTTTCCTTTGGAATCTGTAACCGTGACAAAAGTGTTGTTTCGCAACATCTTGATGTGAATGATATCAGCATTCGTTTCAAGATTCGGGCGATGGAAATGAGAGAATATCCCTGAGTTTCTCCTTTCTTCATCTGCTATTACTTCTCTAACAAGGTCAAACTCGCTTGACTTCCCTCCACTGCGAGATTTTTCATTGAGAAGCGAAGATTGAGTGAAATTCTCGTAGCTCGATGGACTAGGAGCAGAGAATCTACTTCCTCCTGTGTTAGGTAAGCCTTGATTCATCTGACCGAACTGATTAGGTAAAGTGTTTGGTAATCTTGATCTCATTGAAGTTTTGAAGGCAGGAGGGGCATTAGGAGCCGAGAAACCTCTGTTTAATAAGCTTGATTTCATATCACTGAAAGTTTTCAAAGTCGGAGGACTAGGATCCGAAAAAGAACCGATTCTTCCAGTGTTTGGTAAGCCTGAATTGTTTTCAGCATCTCCCGGAATTGGCCCTTGCTCTCTGAATCTCCCTCCTATTCAAGAATCCATGAATGACAAAATCAATCTATACAGAATACATTTTCTAAACTAAAGACTAAAAGCTTGTTCCATAGAAATACATAATAAGAGAAACTATAAAAACAATTGAGATTGAGAAATTTTGTGGATTCAACAAATTGTTTGAGACATTAATTCAATTCCTCAGCTTTGTACTTTAGGCAAATGTTAAAATCCTAAGGCGAATCGAACAAATCTCTAATCACAAAGCCACACATTTTCATGGCGAACAGTATGAATCAGATGAAACCCAGAAAGGTTGTTCCCGATCCTATCATTATTCTGAGTCATTACTCAAAATTGAAGCAGATAATAAAGTAAATTCGTTTGCTCGGATCGGAAAAGTAACGAACCAGAGAAGCCATCAGATTGAGACGAGAATTGACAGATCGAACTGATTCCACCATAGCCGCGAATCAACGAAGGGAAGGAAGAAGCTCGAAGATGACGAGAAAGACGATTCATTTTCTTCTACTCGCGAATTTTGGGGGTTTAGGGTTTTATCTTTTCAAACATTAGTGAGCTCAGCAGAGAGTGTCTTCGTCACGATCACATAAACCGATAGATCTGAAATGAACTCAGTTCTACTTGTTGAGCTTTTCAATCAAAATGGGCCTCTCTGATCTATAGGCCCATTTTTTTAATGTCTTACGTTACGTCATTTTCGTGAGAATAGGTCCAAATAAAGATAAAATGAAGTTTTAACTTATCAATAAAATCTGTGGATGACCACAAAAAAAATTTACGGGTCGGTGATGTGGAAAATTAGGAGATGGGAACTGGGAAGCTTCCAGGAAACATTTTCAAACCGCAACTATCCTATCATATATAGTTTTGACTCCTAACTTTACCTTAGAAAATTATTTTTAATATTTTGCACAAACACTTCCCCATTTTCCATAGTTAAATTATTTAAAGAAAAATCTATAATTGTAAAAGTGATTTTGCACAAACAATTATCCAATAAAAGGAAAGGAATATAAACGTGACGATTGTAATTCCTCCATTTTAACTAGCTATTATATATTATTTGCTCTTCTTATTTTTATAGAGACATACAAATGGATCCTACACTCATCCATACACAAACCAAGACTCGAGAGATATTAAACCGGTGACAACTGAGGTAAACCGGTGCCAGAGTCAATCATGATTTCATTTAAAGTGCTGTAAACGACGGCGGAGAGCCAGATAAACCAGAGAAGAAGAAGGACGAAAGCAAACGCGGCACAAACGACGGACACGAGCACAAGAGCGGCTAGACCTACGAAGAGATGGCTCGCGTGTCCGACAAACCTCGGGACTAAGCCGGATCGTAGATGCACGTCTATGGCTTCTCTGACGCGTAGAACGGCGTAGAATAAGACAAAGACACAGAAACAGAGGAATGCGGCTTTATGTGTTTCTAAAACAGAGGATTTTTGGCTTATGAGCTGAAGTAGTCCTAGAATTCCGGCATTGACCATGACGACGACTTTGTGAACTGCGGCAGAGTATGTGGTGAACTTCACCGTTTCACCGCCGGAGATTGGGAGTGTTTGGTTAACCGCGGAGACAGCCTCCATATTTTGTATCTACTATGTTTTATTATTTTGTTTTGTTTTCTTGATCTTTGTACTTCATATCTAGGCGACGTTTTATAACACAAATCTAAGTGTGAAATCATGAGATATGTGTATATATATATATATATATTGATGTTTTTTACACTAAGGGCAAAACAAGAATTTGCTCATGATTTGACACTTAGATTTGAGCTTTTTAGAACCCCAATCCGACTTGGATTTTTAGTTTAAAAATAACACAAATCTAAGTGTGAAATCATGAGATATGTGTATATATATATATATATTGATGTTTTTTACAAGTGTGAATATATATATATATATATATATTTTTTTTTTTTTGATATCAATTTACAATTTACAAGTGTGAATATATATATATATATATATATATATATATCTTCTCTGCGATTTAACTTAAAAATCCAAGTCGGATTGGTGTTTTAAAAAGCTCACTTACATTATATCTTATTAAATCCATTGACTTCCAATAAAACAAAAAAATCAAACCTCAAGTAATTAAACCCTTATATTATATAAACCTTAAAAATTTTCACCGCCTCTTTGATTCTTATAATTATTGTACATTTATTTGGTTTCCGCTCATATTTATATCAATGTACTAGGTTTTATTATAACACAGTATTAATCAATGTTTTGAAAATCAGATCGGACATCGACTCGAAATCATCACTGGATAGCTGGTCGAACCGATTCAACTGGTTGAAACAGGTTTTTAAATATTTATATTTTAATTATATATATATATATATATATATTATAACATTAAACTTAAAAAACCTGAAATATCATTAAAAATAAATTATTGTTGTATTTCTCAACAAAATAAAAACAATAGAACAATAGATTGATCATTTAAAATTATAATAAATAAATAACAAGAAATCAAACAAGATTTTTTCTCTAAAATTTAACATAAAATAATAATTCATAGAAGAAAAACATGATAAAAATCGTAGATATCAAAATTTATAATCAATTTACTTTTATTAAAATTTGAAAATAGAATTAAAATTAAAAAGTAAAAAATAAAAAGATGACTTTAAATTATAGTTTAAATTTTAACTCAAAATATTTAATTAATTAAAAATATGATTTAATTTTCGTGAACCGGATTTTAATATTGAATCGGATCACCGGTTTTATCCATTTTTGGTTGGTTTTACCGAGTTTTGACCGGTTTTATCAGTTTTATTCAAATCCGAGTTTTGCTTCAAATCAGACTCGGTTAGGTGGCCGATTCCCGGTTAAACCGGTCTGGCCAACCAGTCTGGTTCGGTTTTCAAAACCATGGTATTAATGGTTTTTTTTGGCACATCGTAGGTCGGTGTGAAAGCAATAACGATCATCAATGATGCAAATTTAGATCCTGTTTTAACCATGGATAAGTGATCAACGTCGTCAATAGTTAAATTTAGACATGTTTAATATTTTTTCAATGGTTGTTAATTTCAACTGTTTTGATCCATATCTTAGACGATGTCCCTTTGTTTGCATTTATAGCTAATGACCGAACAAAGAATTTTAATTTTTCTTTTGAATTAGATTTGATTAACTCGCTCATTGTTTTCTTGCAGAATAGTCTCAAAAATTGGATAAAATTCATTTCCGCAAATTCTCATTCGCTCAGCTATCATACTAAGATCTGGTAAGGACTCAAATTGCATGAAACAATGATAAGATGAGACAGTTCAAGCATCCGAAGGAATCATGATGCTTTTTTGGCTACATGTTTATATATTTTTTACCGGCAAAAAGACTAGCCGTTAACTGTTAAGGGTACAAAACAGTTTTAGAGTCTTTGTATATATGTTCTTTAATCATCAAGTTTCTCGTGATCCATGCCAATAAGCACATGTTATTCTATCACATTAAGCTTTAGAAGGTGTGCTTGATGTATCCATACAGCTGGAAAGAGGTGCATCTTTACATGAAGAAGTTCTTGCGAAAACGTTAACAATTCATTATCGTATGAAAGATGTAGTCGCTGGTTGGGCATCAAGTTAAGTACTCCTTTCTTGAAGGTAGTTCTCCTTTATCCTCCAGCTTTTAGCCTTTTGACATTTCTATATTGGCTTTATAGCTTTTGCTCTATGGATCTTCTTGCTTATAGGGTCATGAAAACTCAAGAGATAGGCTTGTGATGGAGCAAGAAGCAGTGCTGCAGGATAGTCATCTTTAGAGAGCCAGCTAGCTTCATTGAGTACGAAAATAGCTCCCTGGCTTTATGTGGGCATCAACGATCTAAGGTACAACAGTTATTTCTCTTGGTGTCTTTTATATTTACATAATATATGAATAACGAGTGGATGTTTTCTATGAAGGTAGACAAACTTGTTGAGAAGCATACATGGATAACATCCGAGAAGCAGCTTTGGGGAAAAGGAGGGAGAGACTATGATTTTGAATCCAGAGATCCTTAAAAAGCAAGAGAAGAACTTGAAAGGCTCCAGGCAGGTCAATCAAAGTAAGTTTCTAAGGATTCTCATATACTTAATTTTGTAACTGATAATAATCTTCCCACTCATGCAAATGCTATGTGCTTTCTTTTCCTTTCTTGTTTCTTCTGTTTAACTAAGTTAGAAATATTTGCTTCCTTATTTTCCTGGCTATTCATTTCTCTTATAAAGTCTTGAGAAAAGAGTAAACAAGAAGGTCATGGCTATGTTTGAGAAAGCAGAAGAGGAAAACAATGCTATTATGTTGAAGAAAAATAGAATCAAGGTTGGTTTTGGAGGGTCTGGGCGACATACTTTTAATAACTTTACGTGCAGTTATAATCTGTAGTTTTCTGTTTCATACACTAACAAATCCAAAATCAAGAAAGCAATCAAGGAGCTTGATGAGAAGAAAAAAGAAACGCTAAAGTTACATGGGTTAAAGTTGCTCAGTGAGTCGTTTATTTTGATTACATGGGTTATATACACCTTTGGGTCTTTATTTCATTATCTTGTGTAACAAGATAATGGATTAGCTTTTTCTAAGCTTGCTGTTTGCAATCTCTTTCTCCTTGGCCTCGAGCGTGGGCGCGGGATAAAGATTCCCGACTTCACCCGGAGGTAAGCTGTATTGCTTAAAGATAGGGTCTTGGTTCACACTTGCTTGTTTCTTGATGTCTTGCCATCTTCTGATCTCCATTTTTTGCATTTTCTCAGTAGTGTATTAAGTTCAGAAAGTTTCTTTATGTCTTTGCAGATTCACAAGGCCGACACACGAATTGGATGAAAAGTGACTAACACCACAAACACACTCGCTCTTATCTGAATGGCAATGTGAATCCTTTAATTCACTTAGATCTTCTCTTATGTTCTGTTCTTTCCAAATGTAAGAGACCAAAAAAAACTATTTGAGGTCTTATTGATCTGTAAGGTGAATGCAAGTTGATATGTCATATTGGAGCAAGTACACTCTTTGTTCTTCTCAGGGGAAAAAAGAGGAGGAAATGTACAAAGGGAAATGAGGTAATATTTATAGGGGACTGTTTTTGTGATGAGATTACATGTTGATAGATTTGGGCAAGAAGTTTTTGTGATCCCATTCTCTCATCTCACTCCTCGGTACACGGCACCCGGTTGAAGATCATCCATGTTATCTATGTTCCTGAAACCATCAATTTGCAGGCATGTCCATCCCCGTTGAGCCATAAAATCGCACAGTTCAAACTTCAAAAGATACGAATGGGGGCAAATTTGATCTTACCATGGAATGGCGAGCTAGACGATGTCGGAATCAAATGATGCAGGAGATTGTTTTGTCTCTCAGTTCACTACCAGTAACTCAAATTTAAATAAATAAAGATACATAATTTGTTCAAAGCTTACAAGAAAAGTAGGGTAGAGAAGCAACATGCTTACATCTAAGATTTAAGTACAAGAGAGAGAGCTACAACTTATAAAATGTAGCTAATGTAGTGGTGGTTGGGATGAGATTAGCCTCGACCTCCTCTGCCCTTGTTTCCCCTTCCTCTTTGGACACTTATCCAATCCATCTCTTGCTTCTTTTGAGTCGGTTTAACAAGCCTTCCTTTCGTAGATCAAAAATTACTGAAAACGATTCCATCATCTATTTATGTATGCGGCCTTTAATTATTCTGCCATTTTTTACTCTTCTTCTTTTTTCGTTTAAATATGTTTACTGTTTTATATTACTAATTTCGGTCTACTGTAGATGGTATGCAAACGAGGAGAATAGGGGCAAAAAGGACCAACGTTAAAGGTCGGTGAGACAGCAAAGGGAAAAACAAAACTCATTTAATATTTTAACTTTTCTTCATCATCAAACGTGTGCATTTTATCCAAATAAATTGCTAATATCTTAAAAATAGATAGGTAACTCCCGTAAAATTAATAACTTTTAAAATATGTACTTAATTATATGAAATATCATTAGAAAGTAGGTAAAGTTGATAAAAAAATTTCACGTTAGTTAAAGATATTCCTGATTTTCTTTCCATTTTTAACTTGTTAGAATTAGATTTCTCAAACCAAAAAAATTCTCAACAATTTTGTAAGTATAATCAAAACATTTGACGACAAAAAAACCAAAACATTTTTTAAAATATTAAATTAGAGATGCCTTACTCGCTATTACCCGATATGACATCCAATTTTTCACTAGCCGCAGTTCAACACAGAATGGTAATGGCGACAACGACTAAACAAAAGTATAATAACATTTACACTTATCCTCTCGTGCTTATGAATGTCTAGCTTTAGAAACAGAAAAAAAAATTGAGCAAAAAGTACAAACAAAGACAAACATAAAATAGATAAAGTTTGTTTGACTATGGATTCCAAGCTTTTAATACTCTTAACGTATCAAAGATTCTTCACATTCCCTTTCCTCCTGCTCAAACTCAGGCAAATCACAACTAACTGAGAATTTAACCCATCTCTTCCCATCAATATGATTCAAACAAGGTCTCATCAAGAAACCAATCATTACCATCACAAAACTCACTACAGCCACTTTGAGAGTAGATAGAACAACAACTAAACAAATCAGTACAATGGGAGGAACACACATCAGAATCGAACCAACGGTTCCAACAGGTATTTTATACGGTCTCGATGCAGCCGGATATTTCATCCTCATCCTAACAAATGCTATAAACTCCAAAACCATTCCACCACAATAAAGCAAATTCTCAGCAGCTACAATCTCTTGAAAGCTTAATCCGGACAAGAGTAAAACACCTGAAGCTGAAAACAGAATCCCTAACAAAGGTGTCCCGTAACGCGATCTTTTCGCAAAGATCTCGGGAAGCATACCGAGTTCAGCCATTCCAAGAAGTTGAAAAGAATCACTACTCATTTCAGCTAAAAACATTCCCATGTTTGATGTAGCTGCAGCTACTTGAACCCATAATCGCAACCATCCTCCACCGATAACTCGAGCAACCTCAGCTAAATAACCATCTGTCCATAACTCGCGGTTAAATGGGATAGCCCCGGTTCCAGACAAAAGAGGAAGGAAGTTCGAAAGCGCGACAAAGATCACACTGTAACCCAAAGCCTTCGGAAGTGTTTTTTTGGGATTCTCCACTTCACCAGCTAATGTACTAACCGAATCCCAATAGTTTAGATTCCAGAAAAGAGTGTTTAAATACAGATTCCAGTTCACATTTCCTAAATCCATCACAAACCACCTCGAAGGCTCCAGCTGTGGAATCGAAATCAAACTCATTGCAACAAATGGAAGCATAGAGAAAGCTCCCATAAACACAGCAGTCCAACCAACAATGGTTAGTCCTCTGTAATTTAAGTAAGTAAGCAATAGAGTCAAGATCAAGATCGATGCAACTCTTGGTAAACCGGTAGCTAAAATTGGTAGAGCGGATTTCAAATAATCGAGGAAGAGAACGGGATATAAAGCGTTATCGATAACACCGCAAAGCCATTTCATCCAACCTACTTGAAACCCCCAAAAGGGTCCTAAAGCAGAGGAGACCCAAACCACAAAACCGCCGTTGATTGGGAACATAGTGCTCATCTCTGCAGTGATTAGTGCCTCGGGGATACACCAAATGAAAGGGAAGATTATAAAACCTAAAAGAGCTAAGAAAGGTCCTGCCGCATTCACACTAGCTTCGGCACCAAATGGACCTCCCGAGACTTCGTAGAATATGAGGAAAACGAGTGGTAACATTGAAACTTTCTGAATCGAATTGGTTGATGCTTTAGGTGATGGAACAAGATTAACATAAGAAAGATCATTGCTGTTGTGGACTTCCATGGTGATGATGATCCTTCTTCTAGTGAATTAACAAAAAAAACAGAGGAAGCGAGAAGATTCTTGAAAACTTGATTCGAAAGTCTAAAAATTTACAAGAGATGAAGAAGCCCGAACCGTGAGAGAATCGAGGGGTTGTCTCGAGAATCTTCTGTCGTTTGTTTGAGTTAAGATTTGTAAAGGTTGAGCGATGCTTTAAGAAGAAGACAACAAAACAGACCCATATCTTCCAAAAATGTCATAATGTATCTTGGAAAAAATTGAAAATAAATGTGGTTCTCTGTTTTGAGATTGTCCATATCAATCCCTTAACGATTTTGCTTTCGAGCTAGAAAATGGTCAAACACTGATACTAGTCCTGATTATGCTTTTTTGTGGTTTTGTGTTCTTATTTTTTTTTCTCCTTTTCCAATCATTGGTGATGAAATCTTATTCACAGATCGAAGATCCCCACTTGTTGACATGACACTAATTTGTTCTATTCCTCTTGGGAATTTTTTTGTATTTAAGGGTGAATGATTTATAAATTCATCCCAAAGCTTCCCAAACCTTGTTTTATAGTCGGACACAGTTCACAATGTCACATTTTATTAAAACCATATTTAAAGATGACCTAACTTTACGAAAAAAACTACAACTTTAGAAGAAAGTTACTGTGAATAAAACAGAACAGACCATGAAATTTAAGCTTCCTTTTTTTGGCTATGGCTTTCAAGCTAACGTATCAGAGTTTCTTCACACTCTCGAGTCTGATGCTGAAGGTCTGGTAAGTCTGAACTGATGGAGAATTTGAGCCATCTCTTTCGATCCATATGGTTCAAACAAGGATGCATTATGAAACCAATGATCAGCATCACAAAGCTCACTGCAGCTACTTTAAGAGATGAGAGTGCTACAACAAAACAGATCAGTATGGTTGGAGGAACACACATAAGGATCGATCCTACAGTTCCAATAGGTATCTTGTACGGTCTTGATGCAGCGGGGTGTTTCATTCTCATTCTAACGAAAGCTATAAACTCCAAGATCATTCCGACGCAGTAGAGTAAGTTCTCTGCAGCTACAATCTCTTGAAAGCTTAGCCAAGACAAGAGAACAACGCCTGAAGCTGAAAACAGAATCCCTAGTAAAGGTGTCCCGTAACGTGACCTTTTGGCAAAGAACTCGGGAAGCATACCGCGTTCAGCCATTCCAAGAAGCTGAAATGAGTCACTACTCATCTCGGCTAAAAACATTCCCATGTTTGATGTGGCTGCAGCCGCTTGAACCCACCATCTCAACCATGCTCCACCGAGAGATTTGGCCACATCAGAAAAATACCCATCTGTCCATAGCTCACGCTCTAGCGGGATTGCCCCGGTTCCAGTCAAAAGAGGGAAGATGTAAGAAAGCGCAACTAATATCACACCATAATACAAAGCCTTTGGAAGTGTATGATTCGGATTTTCCACTTCACCAGCTAGCGTACTGATCGAATCCCAATAGTTTAGATTCCAGAAAAGTGTGTTAAGATACAAATTCCAGTTTACATTCCCTAAGTCCATCACAAGCCATCTCGAAGGCTCTAGCTGTGGAATCGAAATCAAACCCATCACAGCAAACGGAAGGATCGAGAAAATCCCCATAAGCACAGCAGCCCAACCAACTATAGTAAGTCCCCTGTAGTTCAAGTATGTCAACAAAAGAGTCAACACAAGGATCGCTGCAACTCTCGGCAAACCGCCACCTAAAGCGGGCATTCCTGATTTCAAATAATCAAGAAACAGAACAGGATACAACGCGTTATCGATAACACCACTCAGCCATTTCATCCAACCTTGCTGAAACCCCCAAAACGGTCCCAAAGCAGAGGAAACCCACACAACATAACCACCATTCTCTGGAAACATTGTGCCCATCTCTGCAGTGATCAATGCCTCAGGAATACTCCAAATGAAAGGGAAGATCACAAAACCGAGAAGAGCTAACAATGGTCCAGCTGCATTCACACTGTCTTCAACACCAAAAGGACCTCCTGAGACTTCATAGAATATGAGGAAAACGAGTGGCAACATCGAAACTTTACGAATCTTATCGGTTGCTATAGGCGATGGAACATCATCATCGTTGACATTAGAGTAAGGAACGTCATTGTTGGTGTAGTGGCTCATCTCAATAGACGCCGATTGATTCACGGTGAGAATTCTCCGCTTCTGCATAACGTTATCCAGATTTTAAACGTATTAGAACTCTTCCACATCCCAAAAAGGTTTCGACTTTTGATATCTGCAATAACCTTAATAGATTACTCAAATTTGCTACAGATTTTGAATCTAGGGTTCGTCTTAATTGAGAAAGAGAAGAGTTTTTTTTTTTTTTTCTGAGATGGGTATCTTCAATATGCATCAACAAAATCCGATACAAACGAGAAGGAGCTTAGAGTAAAGATCTCAGAACTGTACAATTCAAAAACAGAGATGATGAACGAAGACGACGAAAAGCCTAAACCTTTACGAGAGTGGTGAAGAAGAAAAACGAACCGTGAAAGAATCGAGGGTCGTCTCGAGATCTCCGTCGTCTGTTAAAGCTCCGTAAGTTAAGTGAAGCTCTGGAATGATTCAGCGATGCTTGAAGAAGAAAACAAAACTAACCCCTTTTTCGAATAAACCCAGATTTTATCAAAAGAACTAAATCAAATTATTTATATATTGGAAAAAGAGGGGGTTTTTTTGTTCGTGTCATTGATCGAGTGTTTTTAAAGATTGTTGCATCTTGTAAGAAATAGAATTGTTTTACAATGGAGAATACCAATGTGCGTCCAGATTAAAAAGATGGATCTGGATCTCAAATTTGCGCATGTGCTAAATACTTTTTGTTAGTCTTTTAATTAATGGAGGATTTAAGTAGTCTTATAAATCTAATTAACTCTTAATAAGTTAGTTAATTGCTATAAATTGTGAGGGAACTAAAAAAACTCTTCATTAATGCTTTTTTTTTTTTATTTTCTTATTTATTTTCGTTTACCTAATATTAATTTTTGTTGGAATTGAATTCAACCAAACATATATGATTTAGAACTCAAAACTCAACTTCAAAGTTCAAACCAAAATATACAAAATTATAGTATGTGATCTAACTTTATTTCAGTTATTTGTTTAAACCAAAAAAAAATATGAAATCTGTATGAAACACTTTTAATAAACTATATATATTTTGTAGAAGAATTAATAACCAAAAAAATATCTTAGGCAAAACATTAGATTTTTTGTTTTATAATTGATGTGGTCCCTTGCTTCAATTGGACAAAGACAACACGTTATAAAATATGATTCACGTGTCCAAAGAGCAATTACTACGCAGATCCGTGTTGGTTGTAACTTGTACCTTTAGTTGTTTTGAACTTTGAACCGTGCAGATGTAGCAGATGTAGCAGATGTAGCAAATGTACCATGTCATGGTAAATATGGTACCGTCAATGTAGAAAACTTCAAATCTTTCTTTTTGTTTCGACCCAATTAAGAATCCTATTAAACAAGCACACTTAAATAGGCTTCTTGGCAAACCGAATTTTTATTTCTGTTTCATAGTTTTTGCTGTTTTTGCTCCAATTATTTTTTCTTTTGCGTCTCACCATTTCTAAAGCTACACAAATCTATAACAATCCTTCTTAATAAAAAGGGTTAACAATTTTTTGTTTTTTTTGGGGCTCAAACATCGACTTAGTATTAATATTAATACAAAAGCATTACATTCTTGGTATATCAACCTCCACTAGACTCTTCACCCAATCTAGCACAATAGTATAAAGCCTAGGGATCAATTATATATCAGTCACTCTATTCCCACTTTGATGATGGAACATTTTATATCAGATATATGTTAAGTTGTGAACTGAATATATATTCAAGAAGTTGTACATATTTGTTATAGATCAAGTTCTGAAATACAAACTCCATTTCAAAGTGATACAATCAACAAGACGTCCAATTATATCCCTTTAGTTTAAGTACAAAAACCGACCATGCACCGAACTAAGAAACTATGTTCAAGAATCAGCTTAAAATCGAATCGGAAAGCACATATTTTTTTTCCAAAAATGCGATTCAAAAGAAATTAAAAACGTGAGGACCATGGGAAAATGAGGGAAGTAATGAATTAGAAACCCCGACGCCGGAGATTGATGCACGACGCCGGTGGAAACGGGGGCAAAGAATTAGGGCTTTGAATGTAGCGAATCGGTTCCATTAAATAAAGAATAGAAACTGACGACAAAAAAAATAGAAACGTATTTTCATCAGTCTATTGGGCCCATTTAAGCCCATATTTTTGTTAATTCGGGCTGGGTTGAGATAGACCGGGTCCTTACACGGCGGATAACGATGGAGTGAGTCGCTTCCATTTAAATAAGTCTATTGGGCCGATCCACTAAAAGCCTCTATGCTTTGTTAAGTCGGTTTGGGTTACGTCGGGTCAATTGCAAATCGGGTTGTGGTTTCAAAAAACAAAGAAAGAACAAATTCGCTTTGTTTCCGCGGCGGAACTCTGTGAAACATGTTTCTTTTTTCTTCATCGTCTTTACAATTACGCAAGAGTTTCCCGCCGATTTTCTCTGCGTTCGTGAGACTAAACAGTCTAAAACTTCGTGGGTTTTCCTTTGATTCCGCTAAAGCCCTAGCCGCCAATTTCTCTAAAGCAATCAAAGTTGGCAACTTTAACTTATTAGATTATGACTACAGCGCAAATTTGCAACGAAACGAGACGAATTTGGTCCTTATATCGCTTCAATCAGATCCTTATTCTGCGCTTAAGTACTTTAGATGGGCAGAGATGTCTGGAGGAGCTCCTTCTTTTCTGACCCTTGCTCTTGTTTTGATCCGCAATGGGATGTTCGATGTTGCAGATAAGGTGTTTGATGAAATGATTGTTCATTGTCGGAAGGATTTTGACGTTGTGGGCTTGATTAGGGATAGGTCAATGGAGATTGATTTGAATCACGGTGTTGTTTACAGGTTTTTGATGGAATGTTGTTGTAGATATGGCATGGTTGATAAGGCTCTGGGGATATTTTTGTATAGTACTCAATTGGGTATAGTGATACCGAAGGATTCTGTATATAGGATGTTTAATTCTTTGATTGATGCTGCTCGTATTGACTTAATAGCTGATCATTTTGATAAACTTTGTAGAGGAATTGTTCCGTCTGGTTTGAGTGCTTATGGATATGTGTTGGATGCTCTTTTCCGGAAAGGAGAGGTTACAAAGGCTTTAGATTTTCACCGACTAGTGATTGAGAGAGGTTTTGGTGTTGATATAGTTTCGTGCAATAAGGTTTTGAATGGTCTTTCAGTTGATCAGATAGAGGTAGCTTCTCGGATGTTAAGTTTGGTGTTGGATTGTGGTCCGGCACCTAATGTGGTTACTTTTGGAACATTGATTAATGGGTTCTGCAAGAGTGGTGATATGGATAGAGCATTTGAGCTTTTCAAATTAATGGAACAGAAGGGAATAGCGCCAGACTTGATCGCTTACAGCACTTTGATAGATGGATACTTCAAAGCAGGGATGCTAGGAATGGGTCATAAAGTTTTCTCTCAGGCATTACATAAAGGCGTGAAGTTGGACGTAGTTGTTTTCAGTTCAACGATTGATGTATATGTTAAAGTTGGGGATTTAGCAACAGCGTCTGATGTGTACAAGAGAATGTTGTGTCAAGGGATTTCCCCTAATGTGTTTACCTACACCATTCTCATAAAAGGCTTGTGCCAGGATGGTAGAATTTACGAGGCTTTTGGTATGTATGGTCAGCTCTTGAAACGTGGTCTGAAGCCATCTGTTGTAACTTATACCAGTCTCATCGATGGTTTTTGTAAGTGTGGGAACTTGAGATCGGGGTATGCTATGTACGAGGATATTTTGAGGATGGGTTATACACCTGATGATGTCATTTATGGCGTGCTTGTCTATGGCCTTTGTAAGCAAGGGCTTATGCTCCATGCTTTGAGATTCTCTGTTAAGACTCTAGGCCAGTCGGTCCAGCCCAATGTTGTAGTTTTTAATTCTTTAATAGATGGTTGGTGTAGGTTAGATTGTTTTAACGAGTCTTTGAAGGTGTTTAGATTAATGGGGATATATGGTATAAAACCTGATGTAGCCACATTCACCACACTTATGAGGGTGAGTCTCATGGCAGGTAGATTAAAAGAAGCATTATTTCTTTTTTTCCGGATGTTCAAAATGGGTTTGGAACCTGATGCTGTAGCGTTCTGTACCCTAATGGATGCATTTTGCAAGCATGTGAAGCCACCCATTGGGCTTCAGCTGTTTGATCTTATGCAGAGAAATAAGATCTCTGCGGATATCGCAGTATGTAATGTCGTCATTAATTTGCTTTTCAAAGGTCACCGCATGGAGGATGCTTCTAAGTACTTCAATAATCTTCTTGAAGGAAAGGTGGAGCCTGATATTGTGACATATAACACAATGATATGTGGCTATTGCTCTTTTAAAAGGTTAGACGAAGCAGTGAGGGTTTTCGAGATGCTAAAATTTACCCCTTTTGGACCCAATTCCGTTACTTTGACTATACTTATCCATGCACTCTGTAAAAATAATGATATGGATGATGCTATAATGATGTTCTCCACAATGGTGGAAAAGGGCCCTAGACCAAATGTTGTCACATATGGTTGTCTAATGTCTTGGTTTTCAAAATCTGGCGATATTGAAGGTTCTTTCAAGCTTTTTGAGGATATGCAAGAGAAAGGTATTTCTCCAAGCATAATAAGTTATAGCATCGTAATCGACGGTCTTTGCAAACGAGGTAGAGTGGATGAAGCAACAAAGATCTTCTATCAAGCCATAGATGCAAAATTACTTCCTGATGTTGTTGCCTACGCAATTATTATCCGTGGTTGTTGCAAGGTTGGAAGACTCGTTGAAGCTTCATTGTTGTATGAACAGATGATAAGAAACAGAGTCAAACCAGATGATTTGCTGCGACGAGCCCTTTCAGAATATAAACCCCTAAAATGGTTGATGAGCAAAGGGATCCGGGTACACGACAGAACAGTGCCTGATTAGGAAGTGAGTATGCTTCATTCTACCCAACATTGCAGGTAAAATGATTACAAGAAATCTTGCTTAATTTGCTTATCATAGATTGTGCAAATCAAAGATATGGAGGAAGATAACAAAGTACTTGATGAACACATCTTGTTGGAAAAGAGGTGTTCTAGCTTTTTAATACAGTGAAGAAGAATGAGTAAAGCACTAGCATCACCTAAGCTTAGGTAAACTCTTAACATTAAGATGTTTTGATTTGTAATCTTCCCTTCTCGATTAACCTATGCAATGACCTCACTTAAAATGGATACCTGTTTTTCCAATTTATTGACATAGCCTTGTAGTTTTCAGGTTGCTATGTCGCCATTGTGAAATTCATGAAACAAACTTAGATTTAACTGAAAGAATAAGAAAAAGAAATGTGATTCTGTTTGTAGCAAAACTGTTCCTATTCTTATCCAAAAAGAACAGATCTATTTACCAAAGTCATCTCTTTTGTTCATGTCAGGATTCATCAAACTCTTACAGAAACATCATCACTTGTCTTAAACATCATATGGATTATATATTTTTTTTTTTCAGGAGTTCCTTTCTTATCATCAATCATTAAGGTTCATGGTCTCTGCTCAAAACAAAACAGCCACGAATCGTGGAGATGCGTCAGTGAGATTCTGGTAAGCTTTTCAAGTACATATAAATTTGGTTTACAGAGGAATCAAATGTACGATGTTGTCCATGTGAGGTCGCAGGAGAAGAAATAAATTATTATTTTTGGATTCGCTTTGAGTCAAACATATAGAAAGAGTTAGGTCAGTAAACTGCTAATCTATGTACAAAGGTCAAATGGTAAAAATGCTAACACTCTCACGTGGGAAAGTTTGAAACTTTAAGCACATTGTCATGTTACTACGGCGATTGATTGATAACTAGTAACCACCGTACCAGAACTATGTGCAACATCTTTTGGCCCGGTTTTACTCAACCGATTGAGACCGGTTTGGGATCTATGGTAAATCTAACCGGAATTAGGCCGTGTCGGTTTGGATTTATGTGGATATAGTCTCTGGATTCACTAATTTACTCGTTAGTTAATTTACTTCAGTGTCTGCGTTTGTTAACTAAAGAACCAATGTGTTGACCCAAAAAAAAAAACGTGATAAACAAACTCTTTTATTTGTATTTTGTGATTAAACATAGATTTAATGAATAATTGTGCATTCGTGATCATTTATGTGGCATTTAATACACATATATTTACAATTTAATCAGGATGTAATTATTTAAGAATATTAATAAAAATTTTATATCAAACACAATTATTATAAATCATTTAAAATAAACAACCACCATTAATATTAATCATCAATATACACATGTCATTGTAGATGTTTGACAGTTTGAGTGTATATATGTCTGCATCAAACTTTTTGGCTTAAAATCATGTTGAAATGTTGCATTTTTATGCTACAGGACCCATATATTATTGTCTCCAACGTTATCATTTTGATATCTACGTTTGGACTAACTACCCATAATTCAACAAAGTCAATACGGATACGGTGCCACTAAAACAAAGTACTTATGAATTATTTTCAAACGAAAATTATTACTTGCAAATACAGTCTATTACCATTAAATGAATCTTTGAGGTCAAAGATATTTCTACATATACCCATTAACCAAAAATAAATAAAAAATACTACTATATTTTTACGAAGAAAGAGAGAGAGAGCACACAGTTTTGTTTTGTTTTTTTTTATTCCAAAGCAAAGAATAAAGGTAGATGCATTCTTCTGTCGGTGCTTTTTATTCCTCATCCGACACTATGAAATATTTAATTAATTAATTAAGTAGTGTAATTTCTTTTCTTGTTTTTTTTGACAGGCCTCGGAAATAAAAATTAGAGCACTGAATGAAGACTACAAATTGCATCGTTCATGAAAATGTGTATCGGTGTCACTAAAGAGGTTCAGACTTTTGTTGGGCGGTACGTGTTACTTAATAATTGGTTGCTCTGATTCATATACTATACATTGATCCCAATATCCCATGCACGTCTTTTTTTTTCTATTCTTTCTTTTTTTTTTTGTTAAAAAGTTTTTGTTCTATTCTTTAGAGTTAGATATTGACCTTTTTCCACTATTAAAAATATCAAATTATTTGTTTCTTAGTAATATTACATTTCAAACTGCACCAGAAAAATTAAATTGAAAATCATTGAAATTGGATTATTGTAGTATATGTGTATGAGTTGTAAATAATAAAATTGTTTTTAGTATAAAACTTGGTAAAGCATGATAATTAAAACACAGATAATTTACTTTACTTGATTTTCATATTATTATTAAATCATACATTTTACTACAAAACCTTTCAACATCACTTGTCTTTTACTCAATGTAATTTAGTGGTTTTTATTTTTTAGAGATAAGTAAAAAAAAAATTTAGATGGACAAGAAAAAGTAAAATTAAAAAAAGAAAAATAACACATGGTCCCAGACCTCCACTTGTGAAGGTTCCAAGCATCAATGATGAAGAAATGGGTTATTTCCAAACATCACTAAGTGCTAATCATTCATTGTTATTGCTCTATTAGAATCCAAAAAAAATATACGAGGTACGAAAAGCATATATCTTTGAGATTTTGTTACAAATTTATCAAAACTGTTTTACATCATTGCAAATGTACATAAATTTTGAAAACGCTCCGTTGAGAGAAGATAGTGGTGTCATACACATGATATTTGATTTTGTCTCTCAAATAATATTTATTTGCTTTGTTCACGAGTTTGTATCATCTACAATTTTCTTTTATAGTAATGAGGATCCTATTGCAATGAAGTCGAGTTTCGACTATAGGAATTTTGTGATTGGTTTTTATTTCTTGTTTCTATAGACCTCAAAAAATATTTACAAATGTGTTATATTGTTGTCAATCTCTCTGTTTCTTGGTTTATTGTTTAGGTTCTGGTTCTTCTGATTCTGTGTAAACCGGTTTGTATATATAACCCTTTGTTAATTTGGGTTGGTTCAGTTTAGTTTGTATTTTAACTTCTTTTTTTTTAAATAATTAAAAAGTGAAAACCCTTATATTAGAAGAAATGTGTTGATATTGTTATTTTGGGGGGGGGGGGGGGTTTAAATGTGTCGATATTGTTGAAGTTTGAACATTAGATGATTAAACTTTACGAGCCCACACCACTAATGCACTGTCGGTAATTATATTTTAAATATAAAAAATCTTTAAATGCAATTTTAGAAAATATTCTAAATTTATCAAACGTTTCAGAGTATATATTTTTTCATTCTTTTCCAAAGCCTATTCTGAGAAACAAGAAAAGCCAAATGAAGAAGTGTAAAACAGAAAAAGCAGAAGTAAAAGAGATTTAACAATTTGTCTAAATTATTGAAAAGGGAAAGTCTTTTACCTCTGCCGCAAAAAAAAAAAAAAAAAAAAAAAAACCAAATAAAAAATCAGAAAAAATACTAATAAAGAAATAAATCGAAAAAAATAGTGAGAGAGAAAGGAAGAGATGGGGACGAAGGAAAACGAATGAACAACTGAGGAAGAAGGAAAAAATGAAGATATAAATCTTTCTCTCTCTCTCTTTGTTAAGTTTCACTTCTTGTCCAAAAAAAAAACACAGACTTGACTGTGTGTTAGAGAGACTGAGAGATCTACGGAGATCTTCTCCCTTCTTCTTAGGACTCTCACTTCTTATCTCTAATCTTTATTCTCCAGATTTTTCCAGAAATTTCAACTCTTCTTCTTCTCCTCCGAAGAAAAAAACATACACTGCAAAAATAAGTAAGTTCGAATTTATTTGTTTTCAACTAGTTATATAGTTCTGTTCATATTCCTCTGTTTTACTTTTTCTGCGTCAGATCCATTTCCTTAGAGCTTGTGAGCTGTAATAAGACTTGTTTTTGTTGATGGGCACTACGAAACCGTTTGAAAGATCTGATCTTTCGATGAATTTTCTTCAGAATCCTTTTTTCCCCTATTTTTTCTTAAAAGTGAAAATTTTTGTTGCAAAAAGTTTTGATCTTTGGATAAAATGATAAAATCCATAGTTGTTGAATCCTTAAAACTGTAGATATTGAGAGTTTATTTTTAGCATTAAAACAAATGAGTAGTTGCGTCTGATGTCTTCCAAGTTCAACTTTTTTTTGACCTAGTGGGATGCTTTAGGGTATGCCTTTAGTTTGGGGACCCATAAATCATGTATGTGAAAATGCTACAGAAGTTACACTCTCTTGATAACTGTCTATTCAGATCTCATCGACTCCATTTCTTCTAAATCTAAATCGCGTTCATAGTATTCATCAAAGATTCAAACTTTATTTACTGATCCAGCTGTTTAATTCTTCGGTTAGGCTTCCATTTCCATAACAAAGTCATTCTTTTTTTTGTTGTTTCATAGTGATATTGTGTAATAAGAACCTTTTTTATTTAGTTGATTTGCTGAGTGTATGTAACTTTGTTTGATCTGATTCGTTACTTTGGTTCACTGAATCTGCAGGTGAGGTTTGGTTATATCTTTTGGTGTAATTGAGTTATGAAGAACGGGAAGCAATCTTCGCAACCCGAAAAGGGTTCTTCTAGGATCTTGTCGCTTACGGTTTTGTTTATCGCATTTTGCGGTTTCTCCTTCTATCTTGGTGGGATCTTTTGCTCAGAGAGACACAAGATGGAGGCCAAATATGTCACAAGTACCACTACAAAGGCAGTAGCTTCCCCTAAGGAACCTAAGGTTTCTCCTATTCAGATCAAATCCGTTTCTTTCCCAGAGTGCGGGTCAGAGTTCCAAGATTACACCCCGTGTACCGATCCAAAGGTAAATAAAGCCGCTCTCGCTTTGTATTTACCGCTTCTAGTTGCATAAATTGAACTATTGTTGTGTTTTTTTTCTTGTTTAGAGGTGGAAGAAGTATGGTGTCCATCGCCTAAGTTTCTTGGAGCGTCATTGTCCTCCAGTTTATGAAAAGAACGAGTGTTTAATTCCACCACCAGACGGGTATAAACCGCCTATAAGATGGCCCAAGAGCAGAGAGCAGTGTTGGTATAGAAATGTGCCTTATGATTGGATCAATAAGCAAAAATCAAACCAGCATTGGCTTAAGAAAGAAGGAGACAAGTTCCATTTCCCTGGTGGCGGTACGATGTTTCCTCGTGGAGTTAGTCACTATGTTGATTTGATGCAAGATTTGATTCCCGAAATGAAAGACGGAACAGTTAGGACTGCAATTGATACTGGCTGTGGGGTAAGTCTCTCTTTTAACTACTCAAATTTCTCTAGTCGGGTTCCAGTTATAACTTTCCGTGGTCCCTCTCTAGGTTGCGAGCTGGGGAGGTGATCTTTTGGACCGTGGGATTCTTTCACTCTCTCTTGCTCCAAGAGATAACCATGAAGCTCAGGTTCAGTTTGCTCTTGAACGTGGAATTCCCGCGATTCTCGGGATTATCTCTACTCAACGTCTCCCTTTCCCTTCAAATGCTTTTGATATGGCTCATTGCTCAAGATGTCTTATTCCCTGGACAGAATTTGGTAAGCATCTGCTCTATTCAATTTTCATCTATGAAAACTGAAAAAAAAAAATAGAAGAAACAGAATTTGAACCTCTACAATGATATCTACTAATGCATCTGAGTTCTTGTGATTGGTGTATTAAGAAGAATGATACAATGTGCTATGTGATCTTGCAGGTGGAATCTATTTGCTCGAGATTCATCGTATAGTTCGACCTGGAGGTTTCTGGGTTCTTTCCGGTCCACCTGTGAACTATAATAGACGATGGCGCGGATGGAACACAACCATGGAAGAGCAGAAATCTGACTACAATAAGCTTCAGTCACTTCTAACCTCCATGTGTTTCAAAAAGTACGCCCAAAAGGAGGACATAGCCGTGTGGCAGAAACTCTCAGACAAATCTTGTTACGACAAAATCGCAAAGAACTTGGATGCTTACCCGCCCAAATGTGACGACAGCATAGAACCCGATTCCGCTTGGTACACTCCACTCCGTCCCTGCGTGGTTGCCCCAACCCCTAAAGTCAAGAAATCCGGTCTCGGATCAATCCCGAAGTGGCCCGAGAGGTTAAATGTCGCACCCGAGAGAATCTCAGATGTTCACGGAGGAAGCGCAAACGGTTTAAAACATGATGATGGTAAATGGAAGAACAGAGTTAAGCATTACAAGAAAATTTTACCAGCTCTTGGGACAGACAAGATAAGGAACGTTATGGATATGAACACGGTTTATGGAGGTTTCGCTGCAGCTCTCATCGAGAATCCTGTTTGGGTCATGAATGTTGTATCATCGTACAGCGCAAATACGCTACCTGTTGTGTTTGATCGCGGTCTCATCGGGACTTACCACGACTGGTAAAAGTTATTTTCTTTCAAAAACACTCTGTTTTCATTGTTTAGCATGTTGTGTGATATTAACCTGAAACTGACATTTCAGGTGTGAAGCTTTCTCAACGTATCCAAGAACATATGATCTTCTTCACCTCGACAGCCTTTTCACCTTTGAGAGCCAGAGGTATGTTAAATGGTTTTGGTTTTAAATTGTCAATATGTTAAATGGTTTTTGGTATTGAAGTGTTTTGTGAACCGTATGGTAATGTGAATAGGTGTGAGATGAAGTACGTTTTACTCGAAATGGACCGGATCTTGCGACCGAGTGGATATGTTATAATCCGAGAATCGAGTTATTTCATGGATGCAATCACAACCTTGGCCAAGGGAATGAGGTGGAGTTGCCGGAGAGAGGAGACTGAGTATGCTGTCAAAAGCGAGAAGATTTTGGTTTGCCAGAAAAAGCTTTGGTTTTCGTCTAACCAAACCTCTTGATGAGGAACTGTACCGGAGATAAACCGAAGATTTGGTAATCATAGTGTTTCTCTATGGTCGTTTTACAGAGAGACAACAGGATCCTGGTCCTTTGAATCCAAGTTATACTAGTTATAAACAATTTTCCTTTTTTTTTTTATCTGTTTAATTTCTCGGGTATTCCCGGTATAGATATTCATATTATATTTATCAAGTATATTTAAACATATATTAATAGGTGGTTTTGCAAGATATAAGATTTATCCTGATTTTTTCTCATGTTTGGAGGTATAGGTAAAAATTGATTAGACAAAAATATCTAAATGTTTGACTAAAGGATGAAGCAAGTTTCACAAATGATCCAATGTCTTCTGTTATAAACATGTTGTATCTGAGGGTGATTACAAGAATATGGTTAAGCTGGTTAACAGGAGCAATAAAAATCTTGGGAGTCGATAACCGGATTAGAGAGGTTAAGTCATGGTTGGGTTGCCACATTTTGGATAGCTCCCACCTTTTTTAAACTTTGTACAAACATGAGGATACAGAGAACTCAAATTTATCGACTTTATTTGAGAGAATATAAATATACAATACAAAAGTTCCATGATGAACAAAAATACAGGAACAATTCAAGTTGGAGTATCTCAGTATTCTTGCAAATACCATTTAACAGTCAATTGAAGAAAACCGTTACTTTGTGCGGTTTTGTTTCTCCTCGATTCCAGATTGAGAGAAGCGTTTTCTAAGAACTTCAAGAACATCTTCCACCTTCACATTCCTTTTTGACAGAAGCACCATTGAATGGTATAACACATCTGCCATCTCTGATGCTGTTCTTGGTACTTCCTCCTTCTCCTCCAGTGTTCTGCATAACTCATCTGCTTCTTCCCTGAAACACAAACCCCAATAAGCTTCATAAGAATCTATAGCTCAATTTGATTGAAGAAAATTGACAAAAATACCTGATCTTTGAGCAAAGCAGAGCGTCATCCGTTAATAGTCTTCGAGTCCATGATGGTTTGCCTTCTTGAGGAACTGTTGATTCTTCTTTCCTCTTGGAAATGATTGATTCTAGAGAATACAATGTTGTTAACGCAAGCTTGTTTCCTGAAGCCTGTGATGTATAGTCAGAAAGTTGTTGATTTTCTTCAGAATTCATTTCATCTCTTGTCACAGGCAAAGGAAAAACAAATTCCACAAAAGCAAACCTCATCATTGTTTAATTGATCGAAAACCGATGTGTAGTAGCAAGTCTCTGCCCCTGTGTGACAGGTAGGTCCATCAGGTGTCCCAAGGTAAATTATCTGAGAAATCACAAGCCAATGAGTTTAGGAAGAACAACAACGTATTGATACCCATATCTGTGGTCCAGACAAACATACCGAATCACAGTCGCAATCAAGATAGACATCGAGGATATTGATGAAGTTATTGGACGTCTCCCCCTTAGTCCACAAGGTTGATCTTGATCGACTGAAGAATGTAGCTTTGCGAGAACTGATGGTTGTGGAGAGAGCCTCCCTGTTAACAAAGCCTTGCATTAATACTGCTCCTGTATCAACGTTTTGAGCTATTGCCACAGCTAATCCTTTGTCATCCCATTTTATGCGGTCCAACAAGTTATCTACCTAACCCAATAAAACAAATAAATAGCAAGATAAATACCAGGGGAATACAACAGCAGCATAAACAACCTTATTGATATATGGACTGATAGTTCACAACTGCAACACTAACAACACAGAACTAAACATTGTAATTTCAGCCAAATAAGCACTCCGTCAGTAGTAGAAACAGTAATGTATCACCGAAATGAATATGGGAGCCAAAGAGAAATGTCTCAATGGAGGTTATTAAGTTGTGGGGGACAGATGTAGCTCATGCCATCACAGATTCAGATGACCAAGGAAACGATGAACACCTTCAGAGAGAGTTCCAGACCAAAAGATGGAAGCCATCAAAAAGACTTTCTTTCTCTCTTTTTTCTTTACCAGAGATGTAACAGTTCCAACTCACTAGTCAAAGATGGAACCTGACCATCTCTGGCCAAATCTCAAGTTTATATGATTTAATAAATATATTTACTGAAAAATTATAACAGCACAAGATCAACTGAAGTAACTAATTTTCTCAAATGTACCTCTTTTTTGTTTAGATTGAATATAAGTTACTCTCGAAGTTATCCAAGTAATTCAGTGTAGTACTCAAATTAGGGTAAGCACAGGAATCTATTGCAGCCACTTGAAAACCCATTTCAATTGAAAGGTCTAACATGAAATGCAGCATTAATTCAAATCTGAGAACTCAGGACCAAAAAGTTTCTTTGAAAACGATATCAGATGTGATGAACAGATGTAGCTAAGTTATCACCAAATGCAGATGACCAAGCAAACGATGAGCACCTTAAAAGAGAAATCCAGACCTAAAGATGGAAACCATCAAAAAGCCTTTCCTTCTCCTTCTTTTCTTTACCAGAGATGTAACAGTCCCAACCCACATGTCAAAGGGTTGGAACCTGACCATCTCTGGCAAAATCCTAACTATAAAGGATGCAGGAAACATTAACACAAGAACAATAGTAATGACAAAATGTTCTCACTATTCTCTAAACTGAACATAAGTTACTTCAGAAGGTGTTCACTTAACTTAATTAATTGTTTTTGAAATAATATGTTCAATATAGTAATCAAATTCACACTAAAGACTACTTTAGAGTATTAAGGGTTGAATAGAAAATGGAGAAACATTCAAGACTAAGAGTCAAAGGTAAAAACTTTCCTATGAAATATGATGAACAGATGTAGCCCAAGTCATCACCTAATGCAGACGACCAAGCAAACGATGAGCATCTTAAAAGAGAAATCCTAACCTAAAGATGGAAACCATCTCAAAATCTTTCCTTCTCTCTTTTTTTCTTTACCCGACATGTAACAGTAACTACTCATACATCAAAGAGTAGGCACCTGACAACGTCTGGTTCAATATATATCCTTAGCTCTAATCCAAAACAAAGTTACAATCACAATTATCTCAAGCTTCTGCAACTAATTCTTAGATATAATTAAGCTAAACACGTTTCAGTTGAAGATCAATTCGTTATCTTTAAGGTTATACAGAAGAGAGATTCAGTTGTTTACCTTAGCCTGAAGAGCAATGTTCTTATTATCATTTGACGCGAATACGACACTGGATCTGCTTGTCTGCCTAGTATCTCTGATACAATAGGCTTTAGGGATGAAGCAGCTACCTCTCGATTGTAAAGACTGTGCTAATGCATTGTACGATGCCGCCATTGAACGCGATGTGAATCGTGGACGCTTATAGAGAGGACGAAAAGTGGCGGCGGATTTAAAAAGTGTGACAGAAGATAAAACCCTAATTGTTCTCCAATCAGTATTAGTCACTGAGACAGTGAGGGCCTTTTTAAAGACGAGCGTCACGAGCCCAGTTATTTCTTTTATATAGACTAAATTACCCCTGTCTAGCATTTAATTACAGAATTACAAATACATCCCTATTAACAGCTTTAATTTCAATTCCGCCATAATTAGTTTTTTTTTTTTTCCCCTTCGTCTCTTGGGGATTCTAGGATCGAGAACCCTACAAGATCTCCCTGAGAAATCCCCGAGCTTCCACGACGGGCTTCTGATTTATTTCCGTTCATATCCGACGTCATTTTCCCGATTAGGTAGGTGATTTTATGATTCTATGTGTGTCTTCGTCTCGCTGAGTAGATGCTATGGTTTGGCTTCTCGATTTCTGGAATTGATGACGATATAAGACTAATCATGTTTTTAGTTGTTCCTCGATTCAGTATCATGCTTTTTGCCTGGTAATGATAATCTAGGGCTCTGATTGATGCTTATTCGAGTGTAGCAGCTACTAGTTAATTCCGATTTGGATTGATGAGCTGGTTTTTGCTTGGTTAGTTTTGATAGCTATCTATATTGGCATTGCTATTCATCTATTCAATTCCTGCTTGATCTCTGGTTTCTGAATGGGATATATCTTCTTCATCTGTTTAATTCTTGGTATGCTAGATGTAATGTCTGACCGAATTTTCATGTTTATCATTGGTAGATAGCCTTAAAATTCTCAAAGATGGCAGCTCCAAGAACAGGAAACAAATCTTTAAAAGATTACTTGAAGAAGTATGAAAGTAGTGATGTTATAGAAAAGAAAAAGAAGAAGCAGAAGAAGCCATCTAAACCTGAAGCAAAAGGTGTTTTAGTTGTGGATGAAGATCCAGTTTGGCAAAAGCAGATTGATCCTGAAGTGGAAGACAACGAAGATGATTCAGCAGGTAATGGTTGACCAGTTTCTTTTTGCATCTGTACTGTTTCACTTCTCTTATTTAATAACAGTTTACACTGACAAATTTTACTTTTTTTTTTTTTTTCATCAAGAGGAAAGGCCTTTGGTTGATGAAGACATTGAAGTTAAGAGAATGAGGATGTTAGAGGAAATTAAGGCAAGGCGCGCTCATAATGCCATTGCTGAGGATGGGAGTGGGTGGGTGACATTACCTCCAAACCGTGAAGACACAATATCTGACATTTCTCCTCCACGTAGACAAAGGACTCGGAATGACTCGCCCTCTCCTGAGCCTGGGCCTAGACATTCAGTTGCTGATAGAGTTGAATCAGATATGTCACCACCACGTCGGAGAAAACGTCATTATTCGCCTTCCCCTGAACCTAACGTAAGACATGCCAAGCCTGTTAGTTTGGATTCTGATATGTCACCACCTCGCAAAAGAAAAGCCAGGAATGACTCGCCTTCTCCAGACCCTGAAGATAAAGTCCAAAAAAAAAATATGAGTGAAGATCTATCTCCTCCTCGAAGGAGACATGTTCATCCTACATCACCCGAATCAAGAAGAAAGCGTTCAGATTCCGTTGAGTTGGATGGTGATTTATCTCCGCCTCGCAGGAAAAGAGATTTACATGATTCACCTGTCTCAGATGTAAAAAAGAGCAGCAATGATCTTTCTCCTCCACAGAGAAGACGATATCATTCTCCATCACCTGAACCGGGTAGAAAGCCTTCAAAATCTTTCAGCTCGAATGCTGATTTATCTCCACCCCTCAGGAATACGAGTGTGAAGGGTTCTCGAGACTCAGATCTTTCGCCTCAGAGAGAAACCGCGGATCCACGACGCTCGTCTGACAATGTGTCAAGGAGTTCCAATTTTGATAGCTCTCCCCCAAGGAGACTACGCAGAGAATCACCACCTCCTCAAACAAGTAAGGAGCAACGAAAGACCGGATTGATTAGTGGCAAAGACATCGGAAGTGAATATCGAAAGAAAAAGGAGGATGAACAGTTGAGGTAATAATCAAAAGCTAGACTAAGCCTTTTTAGAATGAGTTAATGCATTTTAGTTATATCTATCAGGTTTATTTCAGTAGTATTTTCCCTGAAGTTTCATGTTGCCTACTTCTTCCTAAATGTCTAAGATTTTTTCTTTACTGTGTCTTTAAATAGGGAATTCATAGAGAGACCAGTCTTCAGTACGATAATTCGAGATTCTCAACTGTACGATTTAGGCTGCTATCTTTTTGACAAACTATACTCTTTTGCAGGTTTAAAAATATGGATGCTGAGCTAACTGGTCAGAATGCAGAAGCAGTGTTCCGTGACAAGATCACAGGTGAGGTCTATGGATCCCTTACTCATTATAAGTTGTAATGAGTATGCATAATCTAATGTCTCATCCCAAATGCTCATTGATATTGCAGGGAAGCGTATATCAAAGGAGGAATATCTTAAATCGAAGCAAAAAAAAGTGGTGGAAAAGCCAAAGGTACTGTTTGTTCGTTAACTCTATGTTCCCCAAAAATATAAATTGTGAATCAGAGTCTGAGACAAGTAGAGTTACCAATGTGATTGACTAATTTTTGTAGGAGATAAAACTGGAATGGGGCAAAGGGTTAGCTCAGAAGCGCGAAGCTGAAGCTAGAAAACAGGAACTTGAGCTGGAGAAGGAGAAGCCATTTGCTCGGACCAGGTACTATATCGATTCTTCTTTATGAGCTTGAGGTTGAGCTATTATCTGCTTGGTTGTATATTCAAAACGGTTTTTATTCTTGTGGTTTCAGGGATGATCCTGAGCTTGATCGAATGATGAAGAAAAGACCTAGATGGGGAGATCCAATGGCACATTTGGTCAAGGTATCGAAAATACTTCTGCTTACTACAAACCTATTAATAACCAAGATTGCCTTTTTGTAAAAGCATTATCCTAACGTACTGTCGATATTTTTATAACGCAGAAAGAGCAGCATGAGACTCTCGTGGATTTAGGAGACGACGAGAAGATGAAAGAATCTGGGTTTATAATACCGCAAGCAATCCCCAAACACAGTTGGATGACGCGAGGATTAGAAGCTTCGACAAACCGTTATGGGATAAAACCCGGTAGACACTGGGATGGGGTGGACCGCAGTAATGGTAAGTTCCTCTGGTACATGTGTTTTGCATTATTCTCATCCAAATAATCTTATTATAAACTTATTTTTCTGATGTTTTTTTATTTTATTTTTTGGTGATTGGTTCAGGATTTGAGAAGACAATGATTAAGACGACAAACGAGAGAAAAGCTACGGAGAGAGAAGCTTATCTCTGGTCTGTGTCTGATATGTGAATCAGATTTTGTTGGGGGAAATCGGGTTTGGTTCAGGAGATGACCATTCTAAACCGAGGAATTTTGTGTTTGTAGTTTGTAGTTGTTCAATATGTTGGATAACTTGAGTCGTTAAGAGAATTCTAGTTTTGGTTTGAAATATGAGATAACCGTTTAGTATGGTCCGAGTCTGATGCAGGTGGTAAAGTTAGAAACTTGTCAATAAAGTATAAACCAAAATCAGTGTCGAGAAGCCAGTCCAAAAACTGAACTTAGTGCTAATTCGGATTTGCAAGTTTCACCCTCTGATTTCTCTAAATGAATCGTAAATTGAATACAATCTGGCTTTCGGTGAAACATCTTTATAAATATAGTAGTTCTATCACTATCGAATACTGTATATAGAAAAATTCAAATCAACATGATGAAGAACCGATTGGTTGTTTTTACATGCAATACAGGCAACTTTATACAGGCCAGGGTCATTACTCTTTGTTGCGTAATGCTTATTTAAACTAAAGAATAGATTCGGGAGTTTTTATATGGGCCAGTCCCTTTGAGGGGTTTTGTATTGTTTTCTTGCAAATTTTGGAGGAGAAAAAAAAAGGGGTTCTCAAGTTGTAACATTAAATAAAATGTTCTATCGGATTGGTTATTACTTATTAGTGCCTTGGTGGTAGTGAATCGGTGAATAATCTCAAATCCTCCGAACAGTTAAAATTTATGCATCTATAATCTTTTTTATTCTTTCATACTCTTCTTTTATGTGTAGACTTCACTATACTTGTGTTTCGCCTCTGTGAAGACGAAAATACCTTTTGGGTATAACTATACCTACTCGGATTACTCTGGATAGTTATATCAAGTAATACCAAGTAATACCGTACCTACTCGGACTCAGTTATACCGAATTATACTCAGTTATACCACACATATAAGATTTGAACTCTAGTCACGCGAAGCGGATGAGCACGCGTAGCAGATACTTTACCACTGAATCATAGTGTTTTGTTTAATATCATTTACAATTAAAACTATATAACCTGTTTTGAGAAATCATTAAGGGTAAATTTGTCTTTGCCACACTCCTGATTTAAAAATAATTCAAAATTAAAATAAAATATCAAAAAGAGTATCTGAACATATATTTTAACTACTTGGAACAGTTTAGATTATTGCTCTAGTGAATCTCCAACACCTCTCAATCACAGTATTATTTTTTTAAAATAAAAGTACACGCTCAAATATGTACGGAAACTATTTTAATCCTAAGATGTGGGTCTATTCACTTGGAAATATTTTTATTTTTGTCTATTTTATTTCCTTATTTCCCGTAGACAATAAGCGTGTGTTTCTTTGCCGTCAAAAAAAAAATTCAAAATAATGAGTATGATTTCTGAGTTCTTTACAAAAATAAAACAAATTAAAGGAAAAGATTAAGGAAACCTGGGAAATAGGGAAAGGAATTGGGGATTGGAATTTTACGTAATTATTCTTTGGAAGAGGGAATCACCTGGGGACGCCTTTACCTTTTCTAACGTAGGACTATATAAACTTTCGTAATGTTGGAATATTAAGATGTTGATGATAGTTTTATAACATAAGTAACTGGTAGTTTAGGAATTTGTAAATATATTATACATGATTACTGCGAATATGTAAATCTATTCCTATTTACAAAAAATGGAATATGATCTAACTAATTAACTATGCAGTGAAAATATTTCTAAAAAGGAACATAGAAATAAATAAATAAAAAGCCAAAGCTGAATAACATGTTTGTATTTTTATTAGTAAAACAAATCCAAAAGACAAGATGGGAAGTGTTTTGGGGATATTGACTATACTCTTCTTGCAAATTAATTAAAACTAATTTGCTTATAAATAAAACTTAAGACCATTTTCATTTGTTCTCTACCATAAAATATGTTATTCAAAATATCTTTTATACTCTTTTAACAATATATATATATATATATATATATCTTGTATACTCCAATTAGTTCCAAATTCTTTAATTTCGATCTCTCTTACTTCTCTTTATTTAAAAGATAAACTAAATATAGGGATTTGAATTCGAATAGTGACACAATGTAGTACGTACCACTAGACAATAGATAATGCATTTTACTTTTGGTTTTTATTTTAATATAAATCTATTGAATAGCTCTCAAATAATAACCTAAAATAGCACATAAACAAGTTTCAAATCAAAATATTGCTAACTTAAAATTTTATGAAAATACCACAAAATTTAAGTACATGAAGGATTTTAAACGTTTAATAACGATTATTAAAGCATTTAAGAGTACTACATAAATTAAAATTTGTGGTATTTTGGATTTGTAATAATTTTGGAAGAAATCAAAAAGTATAGTCTTCTTCAAGAATTTAAGATATATCATTAATTTCTTTTGTAAAAAATGTTTTGTTAATACTATTTTACACATCATTCTTTAAATTAGAATATATTTTTTGTCAACCATAAACTTAAATTAAACAATCGAAATGGAAACCCAAAACGGAAAAAAAAATCATAAATTAGAATATGTTTAAAATAAAATTATATATATATATATATATATATATATATTTGCATAGATTTGCTTTGTAATAAACACTTCTTACAGTTATTATTTTTCAATTCTATGATTTTTCCCACTTAAATATATATATATATATATATCTTGGATTTTTTAACAAAAAAAAGAAGAAAAGAAATTCTTGGATCTTTATTTGGAGTTTTGCTGTCCCTCTGTTCGAAGCATTCTTTGCTTAAAGACAGGTTAGCCCCAGGAATAAAGCTAAGTTCCCACCCCAACGTTTTGGGCTAAAGAGATACATTTTATATTTTGTTTATGTCTGATTTTCTTTTAAGAAAGTTTAGCATCGTCGAACATGTTGAAACATAAGCTCCTTCGAATTTTCAATGTTTCTGTTTACAGATCGAACTACAATGTTTCTGTTTCAATAAAACAATAGTTCGATGCTTTTAGAATAAATAGGACTGACTGGATGTTTAAACAGGAAAAATGTTAAGTAATAAAATATTACAAATAATTTTTTTATTGCATTTTGTCATTTAGTACATGATTATTCAATATAATAAAATTTTCTTTAATTTTGTAGGACAAGAATGAAATAACCCCACTATTGAAAAAGACCAATTCATATATGAACTACGATCATTCGTCACCATATATGATTTTTAGTGACTTGTGTAGTGATTTGTACATATATGTTCATTAACTAAGTTAATCTAACGAATTCATACTCAAACTAACAAATTTTGGTATAAACTGATATTGATCTAAATTAATTTATTGAGTCAAATGATGATATATATATATATATATATATCTAAACTAAAATAAACTTTCGTCCAATATCTACATTAGCAAAATTAATGATGTTTTTAACATTTTTTTTTAAGTCTGTTTTAGTTAACGTAGATTTTGACAAGTTTATTTTAGTTTATGTGTGAATTTTTGTTGTTGTTAAAAGCTTGTGTATTAACTTGTACAATCTATTAATAAAATTAAAATGATGTTTATTTTGTTTTCTATAACATTGATATGACTCAACAAATTTAGACGAGTTGACTAACAGCATTAGGATCAATATCGATTTAAGACAACAAAATTTAGTTCGTGGAATGATTGACTGTATTAACTTAGTAATATATTGCATAGTTTATTAGTTCATATAATTATCTCACCGGGTGGCTATAATTCATATATTATTATTGTTGCTAAAATAATTCATATATATATATATATTAATACAGAAGATACCGTATGTGTAATGTCTATTACTTAACCGCGAATCAACATTACAATATCACCAGCCTATGCGACTTTGGAGAAGGATCTCCTAATGCCTACCAATATTTCTTAATTTTATAATTAAAAGTTTGGGTTTTAGTTTACTGTCTTTATCGGAATCGAGTGAATTTTTCCACGACTGTTTTTGTTTTACAAAAGGAAAAAATCGATGAACAACGCGACTAAGTAAAGTCAAGCTTGTTCAACATGTTTTGTTATATTTTTAAATGAATATAATCTATAAATTTGAATATTTTACAAGAACGTATACATACTGTCACGCTACATGTTAAAACTTCATGTGATTAATATCAACATCTTTTTGTATGAATTTGATTTTATGTTATTATCGTGCGTTTTCTTATGATTTAGATCAGTTGGACAAATATCTCTGTAAAATTTATGATTCACTATGTTCAGTGAAATTCAATTATTTTTAACTAATTTTCAGAGCAGGTTTTGAAACTAATTTCTAAATTTACCTCTCATTCAATCTAAAAATATTTGTATTTGCCATTATAATTTAATTAGAAGTATATTAAATAGGGACATATTTGTATATTTCAACAATTTCATAATCTGTATTACATATGTCAAAACAACACTTTTCATGAAACATATGGAATATTTTGCATCTTCAGATGACGATCGAGTAATTACCATCATTACTGTTTTTTAATATAGTATTTAATTATTAAAAAAACAAGAATTATTTTAAGTAAAACCCAATTGACATTCACTGAAAATAAAATGATATGTAAAATAAAATACACATATAAAAGAAATCCTCGGTTTTTTTGAGAAAAAAATCACATAATTTATGAGATGGTTACATATGCAAATAAAAAACAAAAAACATGAAAAATATTTGTTCTAAAATACATATCCAATTGTCAATTCTGCCAGCTTTTTGTATAGCAATCTAACACTATAATATTTTTTTGGTTTTAATGACTCAAGGAAAAAAAAACGGTCGGAGCATTTCAATGTATAAGAGAAATATACATGACTATCGACAAATTAAAAAACATATCACATGTATAAAATAAATAGCATGGTTTGTATATATCCCCCATACTTCAATTTTCCATCTACCATGCTAACATTAATCCATGATGGGGACACTATCTAAGCACTTTAACATCATATACACTTTCTTTTTGGTTAAGTTCAACTTACACTTGCACTATTATATGTATAACTTAATTTGTATAAATTCCAATTATTAAACATAAGCTAACGATTATATTCTTTACTCAATTAGTAGAAACACATAAAATAAATTTTTTTGTCACACATGATCATATCTAAAACAAGACAAAACGATGATATATTATTACAATATGAATTATAACATATTAAAAATAAATAATGAATCATCAAAAAAGCGAATCGTGATGCGACCGTTCCCTTGGCCTGTCAAATGTATCGTGACCAAAATCCGACCCGGTTTCAGCTGTCTTTAACCAATAATAAAATGCCACGTATTCTACTTCCAGCACACGTAAGCCATCTCCGTCACCGGTAGACAAACATGGGCCCTTGTTGCCGTCTCTTCATGAGACCAAATTTCATCGGCACACCAAAGCCTTCTCCGTTAACTCACGGCCTTTTTTTTTAACATTTAACTCTTAACACCGTTAAAAATTTCTCTTTCCTCCACGTATATATATATACTCTTGAAAACTCTTTGTCTCATTTCTTTCCCTTCGTCATAACAGAACTCGGAGCTCCGTATCAGTTCTCGGGTCACCCAATAACTCGAATTCTCAACCCGGTTTATTTTTCGTTCATTCGTTCTCATTTCAAATTTCTCTCCGGGAAGAAAAAAAATCGTCTGTGTTCGTGAAATTTATGATTTGGAGAATTTTCTCAGATTTTCGCAACGAAGAAGATATTCAGGTCAGTATAACGATACACGAGTGTAGAGAAATCAACTTTAAAAGATTTTTCTCGGGAAAATAAATTCCTTTTGTTGTTTTTTTCTCTTCTGTAGAAGCGATTGAGAAAGAAAAAAAAAACAGAGATTAGTCAGTCACACTGATTTTTTCTCGATCGATCTTTTCAAAACAAATTTTCCCGGGAAAAAAAAAAAAAGAGATTCGAAGAGTTTTTGTTGCCTTTTTTCTACACTGTCACTTTGATTGATTGATTTTGACAGATTCGATTCGTCATTTCTCACTTTGTAATATAAGTTTCCAAAATATTTCCAGGATTTTCTCACTAAACACCAATCAAAATTTCCAGGAAAATAAGTATTCATATTCTTGTTTCATTCAAAAGTTTTCTTGTATTTAATGTTTATTGCTTTTGACTTGATGAACGCCGAATTTTTCTCAATAAAAAAGTTAATTGATCATTAAATATTTGTCTCTATTGCATTTATTAAAATTACTGTTGTGTAATACTACTAATCTTCTGATGCCATTGATGGTCTATATATAGGCTTAGACACAGAACAAGCCCCACTCGTGCCGGCGTCCAAAATAGACCATTCCTCTATAAAATTCTCAAATCCAACGCTTAATTTCTCAGATATCGATAACAAAGGTTAGTTTATTAAATTTCATTTCATATTCCATTCTAATCAAATTCAATTCTTTGAGAAAATTGAAAAAAATATAAAAAAAATAAAGAAGTCGTTTTCTCAAGGAAGAATAATAATGGCTTGTGTATCAGTTTTTGCCTTTGCTTTTGATATCACAAAACAGAGTTTTTTTTGTTTTTTGTTTTTTCGTAATTCGTGATTGTTTGTGATTTTATCTTTTTATTTTTTAGAATTGCATTGATATATCCATATAAGATAGCTTTCATTGTCGCGACACGCTTTAGATGGTCCATCATCACACAAACCCTAAAAATAGAAACCATACTCTTTTTCTTTTTCTTAACACGTGACTGTGTAGATTCCATTTTCTTGTTAAACATTCAATTTTGTTTCTTTTTTTAGTGATTCCAACAGTTTTGTTATTTTTATATATATATATATATATATATTTTCGGTCCTGAATGGTGTTAACCACGGGGAATCTGAATACATTATTTGTTTCTTTGTTAATTTTAGTATTTGAGTCTCTCAAAATAATTTATTTTTTAAAATGTCAGAAATTTCGGCTCTACTGCAAAAATGTAATTATTCTTCCAACTTTTGTTGATATGTGTTAAGTTGAGGGATGGGCTACAAAAAAGCATTAGTTCAACCACATTTTTTTTCTTAAACTAAAACTCTTTAAAGTAGAATAAAGAACCATCTTTAAAAAAATACTCCTATTTCAGGTGTTTAGATTTGCATAATTTTAAAAATATATTTTCACTGGGGTCCTATCCTCTGATCCCCAAGCTCTCTTTCTTTTCCTGGTTTTAATATCTTAGTATTTTATAAAAGAAAAGTGTAACTTGTAGTTTAAATATCTTTCAACACTTTTGTCTTTGTCAAGATCACTCCACTAAATTCTTCAACCTCCATAACTCATATTTCTTCTTTTCCGCTTCAGAAATTAAATCTCCAAGGTAACACTAATATACACTGGTTTCTCCATTTTATAAAATGGGTTTTGGTTTTTTTATGAGTTTAATTACCAATTCAAGTTTATCAATCAAGTCTCAAGTTCTTTTGTTTGTTTAAGTAGTTGTTATGTAACTAGAGAGATATGTCCATTGTCCAGTCAACAACTTTGTCCTTATGTGTTTGTGTGTTGCGTTATGGAAAAACGACAACTTAATCCAAATTCCTTTTTCTATGTTCCAACATCTCTAACTAATATTTACAATTGTCTGTTACAATACTATTGTTACAGGACAATTTCATCATTTCCTATATTTTTTTATAATAAAACCTCACCTTTTTTGTTTTAATAAAATAAAAATATGTACTATGCTTACATAAGCTATACCCGTGTTACATGTCGGATTGTGGATGTAGCACTACTCTACGATTCTTTTAAATTATTCAGTTGAGTAGAGTTGTGATGTTTATTAAGTAGAGTCCTATTTTTTTGTATATAGGACTGAAAAGGGCAGAGAGAAACACAAAAAGATGTTTACTTGCATAGCTTGTACCAAAGCAGATGGAGGTGAAGAAGAAGGAGCGCGTGGAGGAGGCATCACTCCCAATGCTAAAGAAGCCGTCAAAAGCTTAACAACACAGGTCTCTCTATCTCTTCTTTCTTTGTTTGATCCTATTGCTTTATTTGTTTATCTTCACTTTATTTTTACTGCTTTTTGTTTCTTTCTAATTGCCTTGCTAGTGAAACAAACATAGACACAGAACCCAATTAACGTATCTTACAGGGTTTTAAAAAAAAGCAATCTTTTATGTTAAGTTACGTACGGTTAAGAATATATTAAAGGATTGACCCAAATTACTGTTGTTTTAGACAGAGATCTTACAATGATGCAACTTCACTTGCTTGGAATCTTTTATCAATCTTTCTTTTAATAGTTTATGTCAGTGTTTGTTTCCTCTCTCTATGTGACTAGACAATGAAAGTCAAAACAACTATTGAAACAATTCAAACCCAAATTGATTTTTTTTTTCTTTCTTTTAAATTATGTACTCTGTTGAATTTTTAGGATTACAGTGGCTGATTAAAACTTAAAAAGGGTCATCATATATGCCTTGATGAAAGCTAATGGAGTCATCATGAACTTGATGAATATTGCTAATGAAGATTGATCTAACTACTGTTTTCAATTAAGCTTTAGTGGATTCTTACCTAGACAGGAAAATAAAGAAAGGGTTTGGGGTAGGGTGGGGGCAACTATTTTAGTAAATCAAAACAACAAAACCAAAAGAAAGAGTGGACCGTTATGATTGTGTTTCTGCATACTAAGAAGACAAGATCAAGTGTTTTTTTACACTTAGTTTAATTATGTTAGATCTCATAGCTTTATTGGTGTTCTTTTAAGAATAATCATAGTAGACTTCCTTTTTACTTACTTGGGCTTAAAAAATATATACTTCTCTTGAAGCATTTAGTCATGAGACTACCTATAATGGGAAGTAGCTAATGTTTGTGAACTAGTCATGGTCATAGCTAAGGTTTGGGTACCTATGTTATGCAGATTAAAGATATGGCTTTGAAATTCTCTGGTGCTTATAAACAATGCAAGCCATGCACTGGCTCATCTAGTAGCCCTATGAAGAAAGGGCATAGAGCATTCCCAGATTTTGACAATGCCTCTGAAGGTGTTCCATACCCTTACATGGGTGGAAGTGCGGGTTCAACTCCTGCTTGGGATTTTACAAACTCTTCTCACCATCCAGCTGGACGATCAGAATCAAAATTCACCTCAATATATGGAAATGATCGGGAATCTATCTCTGCTCAGTCTTGTGATGTGGTACTTGATGATGAAGAGCCAAAAGAGTGGATGGCTCAAGTAGAACCTGGTGTTCATATCACATTTGCTTCGCTTCCTAGTGGAGGAAATGATCTCAAACGGATCCGCTTCAGGTATTTGAACTACTCAACACAACCTGTATGTGTGTGATCTTTAAGTTTTGTTGACCAGAGAAGTGGTGACTTGAACATAACATGCATGTCTTTTCCAAGTGCTTTAACATGCATGACATTTGAAGCTGAAACAAGATATGAAACCTAACCATTTACTTGTGTCTTGTTATATCAAAACAACCTGCATGTGTGATCTGAAACGGATCCGTTTAGTTGAAAATTGTTTGAGACACCAAGTGCTTCGTATGTTGAAATTGAAACCATTACTTTTGTCTTGTTTTGAAAGCCGGGAGATGTTTGATAAATGGCAAGCTCAACGGTGGTGGGGTGAGAACTATGACAAGATCGTTGAGCTCTACAATGTACAGAGATTCAACCGCCAAGCTCTTCAAACACCTGCAAGATCCGAAGATCAAGTAAACACATATATCCTTAGATCCCTTATAGTCTTTCTTTAGACAAGAACCTTTGTGAATCTTGTTTTTTTATTTTCAGTCACAGAGAGATTCAACTTACTCAAAGATGGATTCAGCAAGAGAAAACAAAGACTGGACTCCAAGACACAACTTTAAACCTCCAGGAGTTAATGTCCCGCATCACTTCTTTGGTGGCTCTAGCAACTATGGACCAGGAAGTCATCATGGAGGACATCCAATGGATGCAGCAAGAACCACCACTTCGTCCAGAGATGAACCACCGTCCATGAGCAATGCTAGTGAAATGCTAGCTGAGTGGATCGAAGAGGACGAGCCTGGCGTTTACATTACCATCAGACAATTAGCAGATGGGACTAGAGAGCTACGTCGAGTTAGATTCAGGTATAACAAAAACATCTAAAACTAAGGATTTAGGATTTAGATTGGTGTACCGCATTTAACCGGAATCTATGCTTATTGGTTTATTCAACAGCCGGGAACGATTTGGGGAAGTGCATGCAAAGACATGGTGGGAGCAGAACAGAGAGAGAATACAAACACAGTACCTCTAGCTAGAGAAAAAGAATACATTATGAGTCTCTCTACCAAAATCTTTAATTAATTTTACTCCTTAACACAACAACACAACTTATACACATTTTGCTTATCTGTTTTTATCTTTTTCATCTTAGTTTAAGATCTATAAATCAAGTCACGTTCTCGAATATCATCTGTAATTAAAGCTAATTACAAATATTTGATAAATAACCATCATTAACAGTTAAAAACTTAAAAGACAGACATGTTGGCCTGTACAAGTTGATGCGATATCGAAGCAACCAAGATTGTAATAATAGATCAGAAGACAAAGATAGCTGTGAAGATCTATACATAGTTAAGTGCTTTTAAAAACTATGGTTACCCAAATTAAACCATACTCTCAAACCATTTTTTGAACATAAAAAATTGTGTTTTCTTGGAAGCATCATGTTAAATCAAGCTTAGTTGCTGAAAAAAGCAAAGTACTCTGATATTGAACAATAAATAAAATATTTTTCAAAAGTGAGACAATCGCGAATAGTATGTGGGTTCATTTCACCCCTTTTTTCTCCTTTTTAAGAAGTAAACTACTATGTTAATAGATCAGAAATAATACCATTATAAAGAATATGCAAGTATTTTATTTATATTGAACGATAAATAAAATATTTTTCAAAAGTCTGAAATAAATACTTGACCACGTAATAATGTATTTTCCCGCGAGTAGCATATGGTGATATGGATTCATTTCGTCCTTTTTTTTCTTTTTCTTTTCTTTCTTTGTTAAGAAGTAAACTACTTTCCAAACTACTTTTCTTTCCAATCAACGGTCCTTCCCCCTCGGTATCGCATCTCTGGAGTGTTGACTTTGTTTTTGGCGGTTCTGGCCCACTCTTCCCTTCCGATTTGGAGCACGGCGGCTGAAAAAGATTCTATTTCTCGGCCACTGCGGAGGTCATGTTCCGTGGTGGTTTTGCGGAGCATCGTAATGGCGGAGGTCCTGTTTTGACGTTGCTTCAAGTGGAGGTGTTTTCTTCCCCGGAGGTTTGGGCGATGGCGATCAAGCGGCGGCAGTGGTCTTCTAAATCATATCGCTTAGGGTTTTGTAAACCGGTTCACCCAGTTTTTTCCTTCTGTAATTTCTTTGGTTTAAGTTTATAACCAGACCCAATTCAGGATTGTGGATTGGTTTTATCCAGTTATATATTTTGAATTAAAAAAAAAAAAAAAGTAAACTACTACCATAATAGATATATAAGAAAAAATACCATTATAAAGTATATGCATGCATTTTATTTATATTGAATGATAATGAAATACTTTTCAAAAGTCGACATAAATATATTAAACCATCCCTAACGGTGATTTTTTAGGAGTCTTTAAATATTTTTATTAATAGAAAAGGAATAATAGGGGAGAGAGAAAGATTGAAGACATCCTCTCTCTTTGAGAGTCTCTTCTAGAGACACAACCATCTTCTTTAAAGACATTCTATTTTTATATTTAATCATAAATAATGTTAAGACACTCACTTTTATACTCATGATGCTCTTAGGGTCCCAATTTATTAAGGTGTACTAATGTATTTTCTCCGCTTAGTATTTTCATCTTTGTTTTTCTTTTTCTTTGAGAAGTAAACTACTCCCTCTTTTTAAAATAAATATCGTTTTAGATGATTTCACACATATTAAAAAAATCATTAAATTTTATGTGTTTGCCTCTTATCTATATAGTCTATCAATTTTTTCATTGGTCAATACATTAATACATTAGAGTATTTACATTTCAAAATACTAAATTTGTTAGATAAAACTACGTTCTAAAACACGGCCACCGTGACCGATTATACGGTAGTTAGGTGTTCGGCGGTCTCTTACCACCACGATTTGGTGATAGTCGGACACTAATCGAAACGAAAAAAATTAATCGTTTTTCTTATGTTTTAAGATCAGTAAATGATGATATATGGTAGATCTATTGTTTTATGATGCAAAAACAAGAAAAGCAGAGAAAAACAAAGAATTATATGTCAAAAAAATCAATAGCGGCTGTTTATGATCTGCTGGTGTCGCAGATAGATGGAGGAAAATGATATGCAAAAGTACGCTTTTACCCTTTACTAAAAACAAAACAGAAATATTGACAATTATTGTATCTGCTGTTAATATATATAGGCGTATGTACATAAAATTTATAAAACTAATCCCTAATTAATTTTCGATAAATCTCCGATTTTTCTGCTAGGCCTAACCCAAACGTCTGATTAGTGCCTAGTAAATTTTTTTGGAATAAAAGCAACTCCTTCTACAAGGTAGTGCACAAGTTTATTTAAATTTTTAATAAGAAAAATACACAAATTTAAAAGAAAGAGAGCAAAATATATACAATGATATTGAAGGATAAATAATATATTTTCCAAGAGTTCAAGACAAATACATTATCCACCAGAGACGATAAACTATTAAAAAAACATTTAAATTAAGCAAAGCAATACAATAATAAATCTCGTTATTAGAAAGCCATAGCTTTAATTAATTGACATTAAACTTTGGGAATAAGGAACTATTAATATCAAAGATATGGCATCAAAACATAAGGAATATGATCTCGTTTCCAAGTCATAAACCACGAGATTTGGATTATCATCATATTCATGAACAAGCAACAACTTCTTGTTCTTCAAAATTGCGAGTGGGCAAGCTATTGGCCACATTCCGTCGCTTATCAGGCCGTCAGGACAAGAAGATAGATTTAATGAATACATTTTCTCCCATTTCATGTTTGAACTTCTTAGTGTCCAAATGTCTTGTGTTGGCCACTTCTTTTCAGATACACACAGATGATTATCCAAGTTGCACATGACGATACGAGTTCCATCTTCTTGGATGATTGGAGACTCTGAAATCACTTGAAAAATTTCGGTGTGGCAATCAAAAGATAACATTTTGATTCCAGCATTGCTATGAATGAACCAATGAAGTGATCCATCCACATACATAGGATTTTGATCATAAAGAACCCGGTAAGGAGAAGAATCCACATGCCTCCAAGTATTTGTGTTAAAACAAAAAAATTCACAAGTTGTAGCACCTTCGAGATTTACTTCAAACGAATTATACAACCATACCAACTTGTACGTACCTGTGCATATGTCTTTACCAAACCTTAACAAGTTAGGTTCATATTCATCACACCCATCGAAAACGAGTGTTTGAATCTTTGCTTGAGGAACTTCTCGCAATCATCTAGTGCTTGGATTGGCCACAAGTATATAACTACGAAAATCATTGATGCATACGAGACCATCACAACACCTTGAAAGGTCATCAAAGGAGACTTCGAGTGCACACTTCGGCTCCGGTGGAAGATCTTGATAATTAACAATTGACTCTAAAGAATCCAACATCAGTATGCTGACAACGATTCCTTCATTGTCTAGACGATCATCGACAAAGAGGAAATCTGGCTCTTGTGATTCCCAATGGATCATGTGTTTGGTCTTGAAATGTGGAGATTCAATAATCATTTTCCATGTTTTTGACACTAATTTGAATCTCAGTAGAGATTTCACTGGGAGTCTCTCAATAATCTCTTTTACTAGATCTTGACCTACTCTCATTTTCTTACTCTATCCGACGTTATTTTCTAGGATTACAGGTTGCTACTTAGTGAGGAAAAGGAGACGTGTAGACAGTTATTTATACAGGTAATAAGCTGTATGAAAAAATATATATTTTCGGTTACAATGTATAGATAATGAGACACATATTTATCTTGCTTTCTTTAAATCTTCTCTTTGTTGTTTTTGTTTTTTACTAGTTTAAGACCTCTAGAAGATACAACTTCTATACTGAACACAAAAAGTTATACCAAGAAAAGAGATTTTTATTGATTATTGAAATCTATATAAATGTTTTTCATTTAATATGAAACTTAATTTTAGTATATAACAAATTTTGTTGTTGTTTCTCTTTTGACTCTCTGTTAAATAATAAATCTATAGATATCTTTAGATATACTTAAATAGAATACGAGAGTGCTTAATAACAAACAATAATTAATTAAATTCTACCATAATATATTTTTTGAAATTTTATGACCCTTTTTCCATAAATGTTATAAATTTAAAAATTTTAAGTAAAAATTTTGAAATGTTTGAAAACTGGTTGTATATGTAAATGAGATTAATAAAAAGATCTTGGTGAAAATTTTAAATTTAGAACTAAATCATTTTGTAGTTTTTTTTTTTTTTTTTCTTTTTGTTGTTGCTAAAAAGGCTATAATGTACAATGTTAATCTAATAGTTCAATCCAATAGGGATGGACATTCCGGTTTATGGTTTGATTCCGGTTTATTTTTTTGGTTTTTTGGTTCTATAGAAAATAAAACCATTTAGAAACCGATTGAAATACGGTTTGATACAATTTGGTTTTCTTCGGTTTACGGTCCTAATGGTTTTAAATGTAATTGATTCGGTTCGGTTTGGTTTGCTCTCGGTTTTTGCAGATGATTTCATAATTTTATAATAAATAATAATTAAAAACTCAAAATCAAAACATTAAATTTGTAATTGTATTTGTAAAAAGTCAAAACTTAAAATAAAACAATTAGAAAGTTAAAACTCAAAATTAATTTTATTAGAAAACTTAAAAAAGAATGGAAGTCAAATTTAGTGATGGGGCTTGCAAAATTGATTTTTGAAAATGGTTATTTTGTCCACCCCTACAATCCAACATGGTTGGATATTTATTATATAGACTACAATATTCCTTTTTATTTCGTTACAATAAAATATTTTCGATACATGTATGATGTACTGTTTTGAATTGTAGATGCAACTGAAATGTAATTAAAAAGAATTTTATTTTAGTATTAATAAAAACATTAATTGAAAGATATCTACCTAAACTCAATATTTTTCCATAAGCAAAAGTTCATGTCTTACTCGTTAAAATCTATATGTGTACTATATTATCTCATGTGGTGCATGAAACATGATACTAGTAAAAATATAGTTAACAATTTATGGTAAGAATATAGTTACTAAATGAAATGTTTCTATAATCAAGCTGTGTGTCTTCCACGATAAAATTAAATTATACTAATGTATTATCTCTATCATCAGAATCGAGAATTTTACAGTTTTTCACCCTTCATCAAATAAAAACAGTGATCAGGAATGAATAAAAACAAAAAGAAAATCCTAAGATAAGTAAGTATATATCTAAAACAGCTGAAATAGTCTTGCAAAACATCCTTACTTATATATTTTTTTTTACCTAAGGGTTATGCCCCTGTAACCTTGAAGAGGACGTCGACTTGATCGCTTAGATCAATCAATGTCGAGCCAGTCATCAAGTTGTTACCACGTACGTTAACACAAAATTAGACTCCACAACTAAACATACTTCTTATTTTTTTGCCGATATTAATATGTGTTTTCAAGATTTTAATTACCTTTTGGCGACAGTACTTTTTAGGGATTATGTAGATGTTGCTGTCAATATTTTATGCGAATCTTTATCAATAGTTTGAAAGTGCTTTGTTTTAATATTTCCTATATAAATTTCAACTGATATTTGTTTCTAACTCTCTATTCATTTTATCAATAACCGAGCCGGAGCTGATGATTAGTCGTACTTATAGTTATAGACATGCTCTACATGTTTTCTTAAGAACCGCAAATTCAATGTCGTCTTTTTGAAAGAAGTCAACTACGAGCCTAAATATTCGTTAATGTTAGCTATTTGGGTGTTTAAAATATCAAATATTAGTTTTTCTTCTTAAAAGAAATGATTAACATGTCGTATAATATAAAACAGAGTCAACTTTATTATTTGCTTTTAACTTATGAAGTGATAACGAATACAAAGTAGAGTTGACAATTTGAGTTTTTAGATAAGCAAACCATAACAATGTTTGGAGAAAGGTCACCATAGTTCCATCAATGGCCGAGATCTCTGATATTACTACTCAGGCTCAAACCGATGTCGAAGGCGGTGGATCCGGTGGTGATACCCGGTCACCGGTTTTCTCCGGTCCTCTTGTATCTGTATCATTCGTTCAAAAGGTAAATAATTTAGCATTTTATTGCGACATGCTTGCTTAGTTTTATCGATAAATATTGACTAGATTTTATATATCGTTTGATGTTACTTATATGTGTGCACAGTACGTAGTCTTGACTTTGGTTCCAAGTTTTTGGGGTTTTGTAAACGAATTTCTTGAATAAAAGAAATGAAATAGTTTCTTAAAAGTAATTATGATCTTATATTGACAAATTTATAGTTGATTGGCGAGTTCGTGGGGACATTCACTATGATATTTGCTGGCTGCTCGGCCATCGTTGTAAATGAGACTTACGGTAAACCGGTGACACTTCCCGGTATAGCTTTGGTATGGGGACTAACCGTAACGGTTATGATCTACTCAATTGGTCATGTCTCCGGTGCACATTTCAACCCTGCTGTTTCCATTGCCTTTGCCTCTTCTAAAAAGTTCCCTTTTAATCAGGTCATCCAACAATATCTCATACTAAAAGAAAATCGCATTGTTCATTTATATATCTCTTGATTCCGCAATATCAATAATTTAAAAATCAAAAGAAACATGTCTTTCCAGGAGTTTTAAGTTAAACAAAGATTTTTTTTCTCTCTTATTACATTTTGCATATATATTATTTTTCACTTTTCATGAATGTCGTATTACCAACTAGAGCCATGAATTGTATATGTATTGTGGTTATATATAGGTTCCAGGATATATAGCCGCTCAAGTTCTCGGATCGACCTTAGCCGCCACAGCTCTACGGCTTGTGTTCCATTTGAACGAAAACGTATGTAGCCTCAAAGGCGATGTTTATGTTGGAACATATCCATCAAACTCGACCACAACATCTTTCGTAATGGAGTTCATTGCTACTTTCAACCTAATGTTCGTTATATCTGCGGTCGCTACCGATAAACGAGCCACCGGGTCATTTGCAGGAATCGCTATTGGCGCAACCATAGTACTCGACATCTTATTCTCTGGGTAATTAAACTATAAGTCCCTTAAAAACAATTTCTATGGTTATATTGTTAAAATGTATGATAAAAGAATGTTTTATGTTTTCATATATTTTGGTTAGGCCTATTTCGGGAGCATCTATGAATCCAGCAAGAAGCTTAGGGCCTGCACTAATATGGGGATGTTATAAGGACTTATGGTTATACATAATTTCACCGGTGATCGGGGCGTTATCAGGTGCATGGACTTATGGTATGTTACGGTCTACAAATAAATCATATAGTGAGATTCTTCGTCCAAATTGCAATAAAGTTTCTTCTAGAGATCGTCAAGAAGCTTCTCAAGATGAGATTTGTGTTCTACGAGTGATTGATGCGGATAATCAGAAATATTTTATATGTTCATCACCTATTGATATCAATGATGATAAATGTAATGTCACATGTAAGTTGGCGTGAAAGATCGATATACTATTCGCCATACTTGTTATGTCAAGATTTTTTTTTTTTTTTTTTTTTTTTTTTTTTTTTTTTTTTTTTTTTTAATATGAATGTGAATGTCAAGATCTAACATGAATGTTTCAAGTTGATTATAAACATTACCAAGTAATACTGCAAATACATAAAACATTCAGTTTTCAGCACATTTAGACAATGCTGCAAAGTATCAAGGGGCTACCAAAATGTTTCCCTTCTTACACTGTTCTCGTTTTAGTGATAAGAAGCTTATTAACAAATGGGAAAGTGTATCTACCATAAGAAGTCTTGAATATTTTATCAAAAAAACCTTAATTTGAATAAATTTGTTCTCTCTATTAAAAATTCAAAAAAGACATTTTTGTATAATAAAATATTAAGTTGCATTAATGTTAATAAATAATGATATTACTGAATAAATAAAATTTTCAGTAACCATATTCCATATTATAAAAATGTAAGTAAAAAAAATACTACCATAAAAATGTGCTTATCCAAAAAAAACTCATGAGGTCAAACTTATTTGACTAAAAAATGTCTGTTATTAGTTATTAGTTATTAGTATTACTTATCACCTTTTTCTTCGTAAGTTCCTATTTTACCCTCATCGCTAGTTTGGTAAATCCATAAATACCCCTAACCACCTTCATTTTTATTTTTCTTTCGTTCTTCTTCCCTGTGCCTGAGAGTCCAAATCCGATCTGCCATTGCTAGTCCCGCCGGTCATTTTCTGCCGCTGATTGCAAACTTTCCGATCACATCCGGCGATATCCAATCGCAGACAGAAGCTATTAGTAAGTTTTCTTATGTTTTACTTATACTCCACTGAAAATGGTTCGTATTTACGAAATCAATCTAGCGAGTGTCGGAGGTCGCTCGCCTTCTAGCTATTCTCAATCGATACTATATATATATGTTCAATAGTTTATATGCATGTCGATACGTTGAATCTGTGTATGCGTTTTGATCTTATCTCGTTTTCGCTTCAAGAAAATTGCAATTTGTTTGATCGTAGGTGAATCTGGGATTTGATCAGCGATCATTTTTGTCACTCTTCAGAAATGTCTGTGTAAGTGCTTCTCTACCCTATTTTTTCGGGATATTATGTTGTCTTTAGTTTGAAATCTCCCATTTCCAGTTTATGTGATGAATCTGTGAAATGGTTTTGATTTGAATTGGTTTTAAACTTGTATTCGTGTTGGTTGTATTGATTTCATCATGTGTCCTCATTGGTTGAAAATTGAATTTTGTGGTTACTTAAGAGATAGTAAAAGGGATCAATATTTTGGCAATTCTGTGTTTATATTATTCTTTGATGCAGTGTTGCTGCTTCTGCTCCTGGGAAGGTGTTGATGACTGGGGGATACCTCATACTCGAGAAGCCAAATACAGGGCTTGTGTTGAGTACAAATGCACGGTTCTATGCAATTGTGAAGCCGATTAATGAAGAAGTCAAGCCTGAAAGTTGGGCATGGGCATGTATCTTCTTCTTATTTGTGTGTTATTCTGTTGTGTGAGATGACTAATAAAAAATTGCTTGTTTTATGTTTTCGTATGTTCCAGCAATGGACAGATATCAAATTAACATCACCACAGCTCTCGAGGGAAAGCATGTATAAACTGTCACTTAAACAGTCGACTCTTCAGTGTGTGTCAACAAGGCAAGATCCGAAAGGATTTTTTAATCTCAATATCATAAGTGGGTTATACTGCATAGACTTCATTTGCCAAATGTAGATGATAGAGAACTTACTTTGTTTTTTTTCTGAAAAAAAATATATCAGTGATTCAAGAAACCCCTTTGTAGAGCATGCTATACAGTATGCTGTAGCTGCTGCTCATTTGGCAACCAACAAGGGCAAAGAAGCATTGCAAAAGCTCTTCTTGCAAGGTAATCTTCAAGTCGCTTTTTTTCTTTTTAATCATTTTGATTTATGAAGTAAAGATTGGATGTATAACCATTTCTCTAAATCGGTTGTTCAGGTCTTGATATCACAATCTTAGGCTCCAATGACTTTTACTCATATCGGAATCAGGTTTTCTATCTTTTTCTTTGCTGAAAACTGACTAAGTTACGCTTGCATTTGTTGATCTTTCCTTTGTTTATCCAAATCCTCTTGAGATGCTTGTACAAAATGTTGATAATCTTGTTTATCCTAATAGATAGAATCGCTTGGGCTTCCATTGACACCAGACTCGCTGGGTACCCTTGCACCTTTTGCATCAATCACATTCAACGCTGCCGAGTCAAATGGTGCTAATTGCAAACCTGAAGTAGCAAAAACTGGCTTAGGTTCTTCTGCAGCTATGACAACAGCTGTGGTTGCAGCTCTGTTGCATTATCTTGGAGTGGTTGACCTATCTGATCCATGTAAAGAAGGAAAGTTTGGTTGCTCTGATCTAGATGTTATCCATATGATAGCACAAACATCTCACTGTCTTGCACAAGGGAAGGTCGGAAGTGGGTTTGATGTCAGCTGTGCTGTCTATGGGAGTCAGCGTTATGTTCGCTTCTCTCCAGAAGTCTTGTCATTTGCTCAGGTTTTTAACGAGAAGTCTGTTGTATATATGTTGTCTACTCAAGGAGGAATTTAATGACTCCCATGTTTTGCAGGTTGCAGTAACGGGTCTGCCATTACATGAAGTTATTGGCCGAATTTTGAACGGAAAATGGGACCATGAGAGAACCGAATTCTCTTTACCACCACTGATGAATCTTGTAAGCATACAATCAGACCTAAAGTCTTACCTGAAAAAAAAACTGTTGTGAACCGCAGCAACTTCTTATTTCCTTGACTTCTGTGAAATCCTGGTGTACTAACAAAATGTTCTCTTCTATAGTTCCTTGGAGAGCCTGGAAGTGGTGGATCCTCCACACCATCAATGGTAGGTGCTGTAAAAAAGTGGCAAATGTCTGATCCAGAGAAGGCACGAGAAACTTGGCAAAAGTTGTCAGATGCAAATTTAGAACTGGAAACTAAGCTAAACTTTCTCAGTAAATTAGCTAAAGACCACTGGGATGTTTATCTTGGAGTCATTAAGTCTTGTAGTGTGCTTACTTCTGAAAAGGTAATTTTCCATTTTCTGAGTATTGATTTCATTAGATATCTTACATCAAGGAGCAGCTTGGTTCATTTGCCTCTTGTATCTTATGTTTAGTGGGTGCAACATGCTTCTGAACCAACCAACAAAGCAATTATTAAAGAACTCTTAGGGGCAAGAGAAGCTATGTTGAGGATCAGAATTCTTATGCATCAGATGGGTGAGGCTGCTAGTGTTCCTGTAAGTTATTCTTTATTCTGTTTTGATACTTGCTTCAGATCTCAATTGACCATTTGTGCATGATAACTTTGTGCCGATGCATAAAATACTTGGCTGGCTGTACAATTTTAGTAGCATTCACGATATAAGGGTTCCCTAAATCACACCTTTGAACAAATTGGCTTGTTTTGCATCTTCATTGACCTCAAGTGACCATGAAATTGCAGATAGAGCCTGAATCTCAAACTCAACTTTTGAATTCTACAATGAATGCTGAAGGGGTTCTGCTTGCTGGTGTTCCTGGAGCTGGTGGGTTTGATGCCATATTTGCAATTACTTTAGGGGATTCTGGCAGCAAACTGACCCAGGCATGGAGTTCACAAAATGTTTTGGCCTTGTTGGTGAGAGAAGATCCACACGGCGTTTGTCTAGAGAGTGGTGATCCACGCACTGCAGGTATTACTTCAGGCGTTTCATCTATTCATCTCGAGTAAGCAGCATTGTTCGGCAGTGTCCACTTAAATAGGTGCATCACCAAGTTCGTTGAGTATACTATTTTGCTTATAGACTTGGTGCTAAATTTCTTGGTGTAAGCACTTCACCGTGCATTTTTTCACCCATTTGTAAGTCTTTTAACTCTTGGAAAAACTCGCAGGAAAATAAAATAAGTTTGAATATCCTCATTTGTGTCTGTTTTCATTCATTGCTTCCATTATCTCCATGCTTGAAAGAGTGTGGAACAGGAATTTAACATTAGAGAAACTGAAGGATCCAAACCTACCAATAATCTTTACAAGAACAAGTTCCACCTTTAAACAGGTGAAACCTGTTTCTATCTCTTACGACAATCTCTCTTTCATAGATTATGGAGATTTTCTTTGTATATGTGTGACAGTCACTACACATCCTTAGGTTTCTAGCTATTTTAATGATAGAACCTGGAGGTGTATACAATAATGCAAAGGCAATAGCTACCTTTTGGCTATGTCCTTTTAGTCTCTCTCTTTTCTCTTTGTCATCTACGTTTAGCAATATCTGTGTCATGTCTGGTGAATATCCTTCGAATTTTAGCTGCCATTCCATTTGGTGTAGCATCTTGTAGATCTCTTTGCATTGTGGGTGTGATCGATCTTGTGAAACAAATCTGTGTGTTTTACCTTTTACCTCGACAATGCTAAAACCCGGGGTTTGCTTCAAACCCTTGATAGCAATTTCTGTTCTAGCTCTAGCTACATCTTCCCACATTTGAGCTTTTGCATACATATTAGAGATCACCAAATGGTCACCTGGGTTGTGTGAGTTTAGCTTAATAAGTTCTCGAGCTGCTATCTTGCCTAGCTCAACGTTTTGATGAACTCTGCATGAACTTAAGAAGCTTCTCCAGACAACATCATTTTGTTCAATCCGCATGCTTTGGATTGTTTCCAAGGCTTCCTCGAGCAGTCCGGCTCTTCCCAGAAGATCTACAAGACAGCCATAATGCTCAGCGGTTGGCTCCACATTACCTTCCCTTAACATTTCTTGAAAGATTCGACGGCCTTCTTTGACAAGACCAGAGTGGCTACATGCATTAAGAACACTGACATACACAACATGATCTGATTCTAAACCTTCTTCGTTCATCTCCGAGAACATCCTTAAAGCTGCTTCTCCTTCTCCGTGCAACGCAAGTCCTGAGATCATTGCACTGTAAGTCAAATTGTTCCTAGTTTCCATCTTCTTAAATATATGCAACGCCTTGTCTAAACACCCGCATTTAACGTACATATCTACTAGTGAAGTTTGGACTGCTATGTTGAGTTTGCTTATGTTTCTCAACAGGAAGCCATGAATACTCATTCCCAGATTGAGTGCACCATTGTTGGCACAAGCTGAGAGAGCACTAACCATTCCGCTTTCTTCCGCCTTCAAATTCGCTTCTCCACACATTTCACGGAATAGCATCAAACATTCTTTCCACAGTCCCATTCCTGCACGAGCTGAGACCATAGAGCTCCACGACGCAGCTGTTTTAAATTCCAGTTTCTCAAAAACCGCAGAAGAAAGTGTCATCTCTCCACATCTTCCATACATATTGATCAAACTATTCTGAACAAACACATCAGCTTCAAGACCAAGCTTAAACACTTGCCCATGAATCTGCTTCCCTTCTCGAATCGACTTCAACCGACTACAAGCCTTGAGAAGACACGGGTAAGTGAAATTATCTGGCTCAATCCCACTCTCTATCATTTCATTGTAAACACACAATGCTTCCTCAGAACTCATTTCATTAACATACCCTCTGATCATTGAATTGAAATCAAAGGTACACGGATCATCGATTCCTCTGAAAATTGACGCTGCGTAATTCATACTGTTCTCCCATCCCGAGTGAGCGCAGGTAGCGAGAACACTGCTCGCTGAGTATTGAGAAGAGCAGAACAAACTTAGCTTGATGAATCTGGCGTGAACTTGCTTGAACTCTTCTATGTTCTTGCATCTCTTTAAGAGGTATAAACATTCTTGCTCTTTGTTGCATTCTGGGTTGTGTGTTGTTAGATCGTCTCTAGAAGTCAATAGAGACTGTAGAATTGGTGCTTTAATCATCCTCTCCTCGTAACCATTTAAGAAACTAGGGCTTTGGAGTTCGAAAATGTCTCTTGATGGTCGAAGAAAGATTTGAAAGTTTTTTTAGGGAGGGGTTTTGAATCTCATCCCGTTAAGATTTTCCTGGAAAATATGAGCCACAAGTAAAAATTTAGAGGTTCTGATAAGTTGTGATGAGTGAGAGAAAGTGGGTACTTTGGATTTTCTCTCCATGTTTTGTCTGTTTTTGGGACCCACCTTACTCAAACTAGATTTCACTTTGGTTCTATTCGGTTTGGGTTTGGTTCTTCTTAACCAAACTATGAACCAAAAATGAACAAACTAACCGAAACGACGAAACATTGATTGCACTGGTCACGGGCTTTTTTCAGCAGTTGGAAACCAAAAAAAACAGGTTTTGTTGACAAATGAGGCCTCTCACAAAACGATAGAACTAAAATAATTCAAAAACGTTGTAAGCAAAATCAAATTACATGGTTTTTTCCTTCTATTTTTTTTAGGAATTTTGTCAAAGGCTATAATAATTACAATTATGATATCACGACTTTGTTCAATATAATAATCAAAAGATAATATACAGGATGGGTCACGCATTAGCTTTTTTTTTTCTTTCTTAATACAAGTTTGACTATGGTTTATAGTATGTTTCATTTAATGGCGAACAATCTATGTTTTCTGTCAACATTTGAACTCCACTTAACAAAAAAAAGCGAATCAAATCTGTTTTTTGTAACATAACATTCATCAGAAATTTAGACATTGTCTGGCTTCAGAAGATCCATTAATATATGCGAATAGATATTCTTCAGAGGAGGACAAATAGTACGGCCAACAACGTAAACTACACAATGATGTCATTCCTCACATGCTCCTTTAATTTAAAATTTCAAACAGTAAAAAAAAAATATCGAGGTTTTCGACAACACTTGTACGTATATTAAGCATATACAGATTTTGTATCTGAATGTTAATTAATTCTCAACGGTATTCAGACAATTTAGTCCTCAAGTGGAAATAATTTAACCAAAAGTTATAAAAAAAAACATTAATCCATATATGGTTTTTAGATTTTACTTTTCAAGCGTGTGAGTGTGCGTAGTGTAGTAGATTTGCAAATTGGAGACGCCGCGCGTGGGGATAAACGTAACTAAGTGTTGTGTAGGAACCAAATTATTAGATTGGTCGTGGAAATGTGAACCACTCGCAAGAAATGATTCGCGTGAAACCCACGCGCTTTCACAAAACCCGTCTCCATCGTCACGAACTATGTAAGACTCGTGGGTCCTTTATTCTCGATTCATTTCTCTAGATTTCACCGTTTCTCTCTGTCTCTGGCGTTTCCTTTCTCCAGATTTTTATCAGAGAGAGACATTTGTCACAGCAACCTAAACGGAGTCCTACTTCTTCTTCATTCTTATTTTTCTGAGCTCGTCTTCTCAGATTCAGCTTCACCTTTTTCTATCTCAATCTCTCTCTCTTTACCCTTATTCCCTCACCTTTTTTCTCAGAAAAGGTAAATTTTTTACATCTTCTTTTACAAAAGATTTATTTTGTTTTCAGATGCTTTAATTGGTGGCTTTGTCTTCCTTTCACACAGCTCATTTTCTGCTTCAATTTCCTCTGAAATTTTCACGAATTTGCTTAATTTATCAACAATTATGATCTGAAATTTGCTGCATGTATTCTCAGGAAACTCAATTTCTTAGTAGATTCGGAATAGTTTACTCGTTTTGTTTTTTTTTTTCTTTGTAGCCTTTTCTTCTCTTGGCTGCTGTGTTCAAAGCTGAAGTTTTTTAAAAGTGGGTTTGGTTAGATGTTGAAATATTTTCAAAGACAATTGATTTGACCATGAATTTGTCAAAATGCCATTATATTGTTTTCCCTTTTAAGTTTCAACGTTCTCTCTTGTTAGCGCCGGCTATTTGACTTTGATTTTATAGATTATGACAAAGCCAATTTTGATAACACCATATAGTATATCCTATTCCCACTCTTCTTGTTTTTATCGTAACCAGGAACCTGGTTTTGTCTGAAATCACAGGAAAACAAAAAAATCCCCTTGATTTCTAAAGCTTGTGGCTTTGATTTGACATGGTGATTTGATTTTGGGGTTTAAAGGTTTTATCTTGTTGGATCTTGGTTTTGTAAAAAACATGGAGAAAGATGAAGGTGAGAGCTGGAAAGAAATGGTGAGAAAAATGCTTCCTCCTGGAGCTCCTTTACCTGAAAATCCATCTGAATTTGATTACTCTATAGCTTTAGAGTACACTGGTCCTACTCCTGTTCATGAGATTCCTAGAGTTTCACCTATTGATGTTAATCCTACTCGAGTGAACAATACGATTCCTTTACCGGTTTCTCGTATAGCTGGAGGAGTTACAAGCTCTTCAGGTCAGAGTCCGAGAGGTTCACCAGCTAGCTCTGAGTCTGTTGTCTCTGTTTTGCATAATAACCCTGAGTCATCATCTGGCTCAGCTTCTGTATCACCAGTCTCTGCTCGTAGACAAAATGGGAATCAGGTTAGGAGACCCGTTGTGAAGTTCAAACCTGTTGATGATCATGATGGTCGGGGTGAAGATAGAGATGCTGCAGAGGAGGAGAACAATGCTGAGGCAGAGACTGAGAGGGAGAGGAAGGTGCATGAGTATACCGCGGGTACGAAGAGACGGAGGGAGAAGAAGAAGAAGAAAAGAGAGTGTTATCGATGCGGAAAAGCGAAATGGGAAAATAAGGAAACTTGTATTGTGTGTGATGAAAAGTACTGTGGAAACTGTGTTCTTAGAGCGATGGGTTCGATGCCTGAAGGAAGGAAATGTGTGAGTTGCATCGGTCAAGCTATTGATGAATCGAAACGGTCTAAGTTAGGGAAGCATTCGCGGGTATTGTCGCGGTTGCTTAGTCCTTTAGAAGTTAAACAGATAATGAAGGCGGAAAAGGAGTGTGCCGCTAATCAGCTGAGACCTGAGCAGCTGATTGTGAATGGGTATCCGTTAAAGCCAGAGGAAATGGCTGAGTTGCTCAACTGTCCTTTACCGCCTCAGAAGTTGAAACCGGGTAGATATTGGTACGATAAAGAATCCGGTCTATGGGGCAAGGTAATATATACATAATGGTTCTGGTATTTTTCGTGTTGTTATCGCTTCGTTTGTGGACTAATATTGTTGTGAATGTGGACAGGAAGGAGAGAAACCCGATAGAGTCATAAGCTCGAACTTGAACTTCACGGGGAAACTGTGTCCGCAAGCGAGCAATGGGAACACGGAAGTTTATATTAACGGTAGGGAGATCACAAAGCTTGAATTAAGGATTTTGAAGGTAACTTTTGATAATATTCTCGTTTTTCAAGTGTCACATGTCTAGAAGCAATCGAATATAAACCTTTCCTTGTGTGTGTATATTTTTCAGCTAGCAAATGTACAATGTCCACGCGATACTCATTTTTGGGTATACGACGATGGGCGTTATGAGGAAGAAGGGCAGAATAATATCCGAGGAAACATTTGGGAGAAGGTAATATAACAACTCTAAAATGTGGCTGTTTTGTTAGTAACATAGTGAGTTTTTTTTTGCTTGGCTTAAACAGGCATCTACGAGGTTCATGTGTGCGCTGTTTTCTTTACCTGTTCCTCACGGACAACCTCGTGGAATGGTGCAACCACCGAGTAATTATGTTACTGTTCCGAATTATATAGAGCATAAGAAGATTCAAAAGCTTCTACTTCTTGGTATTGAAGGGTCTGGAACTAGTACTATCTTCAAACAGGTACTGTTTCAATGAATGTAATGTGGCAATAGTAAAGAGAAAATCTGCAGATTCAATGGTTACTTATCGAGATTTCTTGTTGACTGAAACAGGCCAAGTTTTTGTATGGAAACAAGTTTTCGTCGGAAGAGCTTCAAGATATTAAGCTGATGGTGCAAAGCAACATGTATAGATATCTCAGTATCCTACTTGATGGAAGAGAACGTTTTGAAGAGGAAGCTTTATCACATTCGAGAGGTTTAAACGCCGTTGAAGGAGATTCAGGAGGTACCATTCTTGCATTAGAAAACGATTAATTTGGTTTTCGTGAGTTTGTTTCTTGATTCCTTGAAATTTCCTTGCAGGCGAGGAAGCAAACGATGATGGAGCTATCACTACACCGCAGTGTGTCTATACCTTGAACCCGAGGTTGAAGCATTTTTCGGATTGGCTTCTAGATATCATAGCAACTGGTGATCTTGATGCGTTTTTCCCGGCTGCAACTCGTGAATACGCTCCATTGGTTGAAGAAGTTTGGAAAGATCCGGCGATTCAAGCAACATATAGACGAAAAGATGAGCTTCATTTCCTTCCTGATGTAGCGGAATACTTCTTGAGCCGAGTATGGATAGAACTTGAGTTTAGGTTCTGGTGTTATCGTTTCATATTGATTCAAATATTAACTTAGGCTTCATTTGCAGGCCATGGAAGTGTCCAGCAACGAGTATCAGCCTTCAGAGCGAGATATCGTATACGCAGAAGGCGTTACACAAGGAAATGGATTAGCTTTCATGGAGTTTTCTCTCAATGAACACAGTCCAATGTCTGAAACATACCCTGAAAACCCAGATGCCTCATCACCTCCTCAGCCAAAGTATGTACTACTTAACGCTAAGCAGTCTTGAACCGCAAACTTTGGTACTTATTATCTGTCCTTTCTCGTGCAGGTACCAGCTTATCCGAGTAAATGCAAAGGGGATGAACGATAGCTGCAAATGGGTCGAAATGTTTGAAGATGTACGAGCAGTGATCTTCTGTATCAGCTTAAGCAATTACGATCAGATCAGCATTGCACCCGAAAGCAGCGGAACAGTCCAGTTTCAGAACAAGATGATCCAAAGCAAAGAACTTTTCGAATCAATGATCAAGCATCCCTGTTTCAAAGACACATCTTTTATCTTGATCTTAAACAAGTACGATCAGTTCGAGGAAAAGCTAAACCGTGCACCGTTAACCTCATGCGATTGGTTCAGCGATTTCTGTCCCGTGAGAACGAACAATAATGCTCAGTCACTAGCTTACCAAGCTTACTTCTACGTAGCAATGAAGTTCAAGCTTCTTTACGCGTCTATCACGGGTCAGAAACTGTTTGTGTGGCAAGCTCGGGCTAGGGACCGCACGAATGTGGATGAAGGGTTTAAGTATGTGAGAGAGGTTTTGAAATGGGATGAAGAAAAGGAAGAGAATTACTTAAATGGTGGAGGAGAAGATTCGTTTTATAGTACTGATATGAGTTCTTCGCCGTATGTTAGACAGGAGGAGTGAAATCTCCCGGAAGAAACTATTGAGTGATGATTTGTTGTTTTTTTTTTTTTTTTTTTTTTTGAAAGTAGAGATTGATGATGTGGGAAGAAAAAATAATTGTTTTATTTGAATGAAATTATGTTTTGTAAATATGAAATGAGTAAGATAGAAACCGGAATTGGTTTGGTATAATTTTACAATTTAGATGAGAAAACAAAATCCCACCAGCATAAAAATCACAACGAGAGAATTACTAAAAACTTGTAATTTGCTTGGTATTATAGCAAACTACGAACGTGAATCTTAAACTAACATTTTGGCATTTTGGTACAAATAATAAATAAATGATCGAGTTAGTTATTTGTCTAGAGAATAAAAATATCTATTGTTTTATAGATGAAAGATAAATAATGAGTGAATTGTTGTGATGTTTTTGGACAAAGAATAATTTGTTGATATTTATATATTTAAAAACTAGCAAGAGTAAGGAGAAGTTTGGTGAACTCTACCAACACTATCATGTGAGCCATGAGAGTTACTTCAATTCAAAGCAAAGGTTTTTAATTTCCTTCTTATCCTCATTTCTTCTTTCTTTTTGCATTCTATTTATTGTCATCATTTCAACTCTCTCAAACCCATGTTGCCAATTTTAGTAAAAGAAAAAAGAGGGAAATGGGTCACTTGAAGCTCTCATCTTCTACAACAACTCTTCTTCTTGTTCTATTGATCCTTAACTTTCTTATGGTTTCTGCAGATTCTACAAGAACTCGAGTCAATTATGCGATGAACCGTGAAGCCAAAGGAGGAAATCAGGCTGTTGGATTGCATCGCAGAGCAAGGATTAACCACGGGAGCTATCGTGGGCCACGGAAACATCTAGTGAATCCCACAGTGGCAGATGTTTACTCAGTTCCTGAATCTTCAGTTTGAGTTGGAAGATTTGATTAGACAAGATTAAGTTGTTGCAAGGAATAGAAGAAAGAATAAAGCTTCTATGTATTTTCTTCATGTTGAAGTAAAAACCAAAGTGGCTAAACAAAGTTTCTTTGAGTTGGAAAAGTATTTTTTTTTCTCTTGCCATATAAGTCTGATAGTGAAATTTACTTGAGGAGAACTCAATGTATAATCATACCCTGCAAAAGCTAAAGCCTAATGAATCAAGATTAGATGTTTAAAGTTCTCTGCTTACCGCTTAGACGACGCTTGCTTTGACCGATTTTCTAAACATCGAAAAAATGAAGAACTACAACTCGGAAATAGGTGAATGAGAGTGAACAAAGAAAAGACTTATATCATTGTAGAAATATTAGTGTTGAGATATATCATAAGCTCAATGAACCTTAGTTACCTATATGATATATATAAAACATACACTGTGATTTGGTTTTGTTCTTGCACATAGAAGTAAAAGCGTAAACAACGAAAAACACAAAGGTTTGAGGAACAAGCTTGTATCAGTGTGAATAATATCTTATAAACTATTGAACTTTAAGGAACTTTGATCATCCATTCTTAGATGTTACCGGCTGCATCGCGTTGCATTCTTCTAATAGATTTAGCAAGTTGTGTTCAGGAGCACTAAGTGATGGCAAGATGGAACGATTTGGCTGAGGTGGGCGAGGCGGTTTTGATGCGGATCCATCAGATTCACCAGCAGTCTCATCTTTCACAATCTGCAAATCACCTCTTCTCCTCATTGAAGCTGATACTCTCTCCTTCCAAATTCTCCCATCCTGTTTCATCAAATCCCAAACAATTAAACAAAGCTTAGGAGCTTTCTCTATAAACACAGCTACACTTAGATTAACAAAAGGAATATTTTTTTTTCATGGAATGTTGTTACATTTAGAATGGATGGTTCAGGCAATGGACATTGAATCGGTAGATCATTGTCTAAAGGCTCCACAGGATGTTCCACCGGTTTAAATTCTGTAGCTATTTCAATCCCATGAGTAGCAGTTGTTGCAGTTGTGGTAGTTGCTGTAATAACATCAGAATTTGGAGTCAATACTTCTTTATCATCCTGATCAAAAGAGAAATGAGACCATTTTCAGTAAGTCAAGATTAATCAAACAAAACCCAATTCATACAATTGAATAAAGCCCAAAGCTTTAAAAAGCATAATCATAAATCAGTAAGGAAGTAACATAAAGACTCATCTTTTGGTCTAATCTGGAACTGAAACTAAACAATTTGAAGCATATCATGAACAGTACTGTATAATCTAATCTGGGGATTTCAAATCCAAGCTAAAGGCAAGATTTTTCCAGCGTTTTGATCCAAACAAAGATCCATAGATTGAGCTTCAAGAAGAATCGATCTAAAGAGGAAAATAAAGCTTACGATAGCACTTTGAGTTCGTCGATGGCTGCTTCTACCAACAGAGAATCTTGAAAAAATACCAACCATGGTTTGATTCTTAAGACCTGTAAAGATGAAATCTTCTTGACTTTGGTATGTGCCCAAGAGTTTATATATAAATCTCCAAAGAAGAAGAAGACGAAAGAAAGAAAAGGGAAATTATCTTCAACCACTTAAAAAGAAGGTTTTGCTTTATATCTTCAGAAGAAAGTAAATGAATGGATGATAAATGCTTTTTTTGTTTCTTTGCTTAAGCAGATTCTTACTTATGCATTCACTCTGTTTCGTTTACTTTTTCTTCTTCTTCTCGTACTTCTTCAGCTTTTCTTGGATTTGGAAAATCTAATTATCATTTTTCTAATCAGATTTTAGTGATGAAACGTACCATTGAAAATTTGAAATGACGAATAAGAATCATAACTGTAATAAATAAACTGGTGGGGTTATTTAATAATGTTGAGTAAAGATATTTTTGTTATTTATGTGGTCTATAGTTCAAGCCTGATTGAAAAATTAGAAAAAATATTTGCCTAGAGAACAAATAACTTTTTGTATGGATGTTAGACACCCAATATCTAACTGTAAATAAGATAAAATATATAACTACTCAACTAGTATCTATACTATTGTGTATTTGGGAAAAATGGATATTAATCAAGAGTTTAAGTTTCATTTAACTTAATACTACAGTACATTAGTACATTACACTCATAATCATTTAAATATAAAAACATTTTAAATTATAAAATCTCGAATATCATTTCAAATTTGAGCCACGTTTAATTTAGGGTCAAAATCGTTTTGTATTTGGGTTTACTTTCAGAAACTGGAGTTATATCGAAAAACAGAAACATAAAAACAGAAGTTTAGTTAGACCTTTTTAGGTAATAATCAAAACTATTCAGACAAAATTACAATTTCCGAAAAACAACTTCTCCGATGCTTTAAAACCCTAAAAACCTAAATTGAACAACGACTCTCGCTCGGCCGTTTCAACTCTCTCCCTTAAACTAAAAAAATGGCTGGAAAAAAGCAAGAGCTTCCCGTCTCCGGCGAACCCGTAGCCGTCGAGAGTCCAATGACAGATAAGAAGAAGAAGAAGAGCAAACAATTCGAAGAAGATCGAGAGGTCGAATTGCCTCAAGAGGTCACGAATAATGGAGAAGCAGAGTTGAGTAATAAAGAGAAGAAGAAGAAACGTAAGAGAGAAGAGAAAGAGATTGAGAAGAATAAGAAGAAAGAAATTGCCGGAGATATCTCAGAGAAGAAGCCGGAGATTGATGATTCGAGTGTTAGCAATGGAGCTGGAGGACAAAGTGAACAGAAGGTTGTTGTAACTGGGAAAGATGTAGAGGAAGCAAAGTACGCAGCTTTAACATCTTTTGCTCAATCGAATTTGCCGGAGAATGTTTTAGATTGTTGTAAGACTTTTCAGAAACCATCTCCAATTCAGTCTCATTCGTGGCCGTTTTTGTTAGATGGTCGTGATCTTATTGGGATTGCAAAAACTGGGTCAGGTTAGTATGATTGTGTTAGTGTGAAAGTTTTGAAATTTGGTTGAACGAATCGAAATTTTAATTTGTGTTTATTTAGGCAAGACATTGGCGTTTGGGATACCTGCGATTATGCATGTGTTGAAGAAGAATAAGAAGATTGGTAAAGGATCAAAGAATGTTAATCCGACTTGTCTTGTGCTTTCTCCGACGAGAGAATTGGCTGTTCAGGTATGTATATAAACTGGTTTGATCATTTGAGTTATTAGGTGAAAAGGAAACATTTACTTAGTTTTGTGTTTGTTTTGGTGATTGGTAGATTTCTGATGTATTGAGTGAAGCTGGAGAACCCTGTGGTTTGAAGTCGATTTGTGTGTATGGTGGAACCTCGAAAAGGCCTCAAATTACCGCACTTCGATCTGGAGTTGTGAGTCTTCTTATTATTGTCATTTGATCAGGGCACTGTCTTAAGTTTGCGGATCAGTTGAATGACGTTTTCCTTATCTTATCTGTTAGGATATTGTCATTGGTACGCCTGGTCGTTTGAGAGACTTGATTGAGTCTAACGAGCTTCGTCTCTCAGATGTTTCCTTTGTGGTAAGCAACAGAGCTTCTCTGAATCATGCTAGTTGACTTGGCGCTTTTAAGATCATGGTTTTTGCATCGTTATTATTTGTATTTGCTGATATAATGAAACAATCTGAATCAAATTTTTGAGTTATTAGACGGTAACAGAAGTTGTTACATGTCAGGTATTGGATGAAGCTGATCGAATGCTTGATATGGGTTTTGAGGAACCAGTTCGGTTTATATTGAGCAAGACTAATAAAGGCAAGTGGTAGTATCACATTTCACCTAGCATTCTCACACGATGAGGAACCAATTCATGGATCTTATTTGATTCCTGTACCAAATTTTAATGAAAATTTATCTTTTTTCTTATAGTTCGTCAGATGGTTATGTTCAGTGCAACTTGGCCGATGGATGTTCACAAATTGGCCGAGGAATTCATGGATCCAAACCCAGTAAAGGTATGTTTCTTCCTCAATTTATCTTTCACGCTTCCAAATTGCTTCATTGTCCCAACGTTTAAATTTCTTGCAGGTAGTCATAGGTTCCGTAGACTTAGCTGCCAACCATGACGTTTTGCAAATCATCGAGGTATGTTCTCTCTGATAATTCCCAGAGCAAGTCTTTTTTTCGTTCTTTAGTCACACTCTTAACAACAGCTCTATGGTTTGGTTACAAATGCAGGTCTTGGACGATCGTGCCCGTGATCAGCGTCTCATTGCTTTACTAGAAAAATACCATAAATCTCAGAAGTAAGTCTGCTTCTCAGTTATCCAACCCCTTACTAGATCTTTCCTTTCTCACCATACTAATACCAAGCGTTTTGGTGTTTACAGGAACAGAGTTTTAGTATTTGCTTTGTACAAGGTGGAAGCTGAACGTCTCGAGCGTTTTCTTCAGCAAAGGTTTGATTTTTTGCCTGAATCACCTCAACAAAACAAAAATACAAAAAAAAAAAAGCAAAGCTCTTTGATGATTTTGCTCGTGAACTGAACTGATTCCAATCTTTACATAACTATTTAGAGGTTGGAAAGCTGTATCTATCCACGGAAACAAAGCACAGAGCGAACGTACCAGGTCTTTATCGTTGTTCAAAGAAGGATCCTGCCCGTTGCTGGTACATGTTTCATAGTATTCCGCAACCCCATGGCTAATAATAATACCTTGGCTAGTTCTGAAACAGAGCATTGACACGGTTTTATAAATTGCAGGTGGCTACTGATGTAGCAGCAAGAGGGCTCGATATCCCCGATGTGGAAGTTGTGATAAACTACAGTTTCCCTTTAACAACAGAGGATTATGTACACAGAATTGGAAGGACGGGAAGAGCAGGTAAAAAGGGCGTTGCACACACGTTCTTCACTCAACAGAACAAGGTAAATCATCTGAAAACACTCTTTTAGATTCTTCGAGCAGTGGCCTTTTGACAGAGTTGTTGAGAATTGAGATCATTCGAATATAATTTGTCTCTTTCTTATAGGGTCTTGCCGGAGAACTTGTGAACGTTCTCAGGGAAGCTGGACAGGTCGTGCCAGCTGATCTTACGAAGTTTGGCACTCATGTAAAGAAAAAGGTTCGAGTTCTTCTATCACATTCTTGATTTTCTCCACACAAATTGCTTCTTTTTCTTCATCATCTGGAGTGATTGATGTGTGTGTTTGTTTGATTAAAAATTGCAGGAATCAAAATTGTATGGAGCTCATTTCAAAGAAATAGCAGCTGATGCTCCAAAGGCTACAAAGATCACATTCGATAATTCTGACGATGAAGACTAGTTTTTATTTTATTTTATTGTTATTCTTATTATAATTTATAGTTACTTGGACATGTGATAAACCTGCCTTTGATTTTCGTCTTGTGTGTCGGCTTGGTCCGAATAACATATAAATTTTGTTGTTTCAAGTTTAACATTTTCATTATATTCGTATGATTTTGTTATACGTTATATTTGGGTCAACTAAATTACAAAAAAATGCATCCGTATGTTTTTTATAAGAAGGTGATTGAGCAAGTGTCACAAACAGAGCACCATAGAGAGTTAGGATTGATTGTATACTTCACGCGGAAGGATGTGAAATAATTATCTGCTTGTTAAGTTTAAATTGAAAGTTTATAGCTTTGGATAGGAAAATAAAAATTCTGAAAAAAGACAAGGAAGAATAAAATAAAAAGGAATAATAAACAAGAATGAAGAGAATATAGATCTCGTGAAATATCTTTACAAAAATGTAGATTGTTAGAGAGAAACCCTAATCGTGAATTATTATATTTTTAAATCGAGAAAACTTTGTAAGTTAAGTAGTCAATCTCAAAAAAACAAAAGACCAAATTAATCTCCTCAGAGAAAAGCAAATTCAGCACCTATTTACTTTTAGTTGCCGCCGGCATATGGGTAATCAACGATGTGGAAGAAAGAGCTTAAATCGAACATGTATTTGAAATGGTGATTTTAGTGAAAATATAATATATACACGTTTCATTTGATAAAATTTTGGGGTGTTTTTTTTGTTCCTTTCAGGTTTTTGGAACAGTATGCTTTGGTTTATATTATTTTTAGCTTTGGAGAGGAAAATAACAATTCTGAAAAAAGAAAAGGAAAAATAAAATAAAAAGAAATAATAAACACGAATAGAGGATATATAGAGCTCGTGAAATATCTAACAAAATCTAGATTTGTTAGAGAGAAATCTGGATTTTTGGTGTATATTTATTTCATGAACAATCGGTTGAAACCCTAATCGAGAAAACTTTGTAAGTGAAGTAGTCAATCTCAAAAAGTAGTGACGCAAAACAAAAGACCATAAATGGCGAATAGGGAGAAGCTTCCATGGGATTTGGAGGATGAGATCCTCTCTCTTGTCCCTCCTACTTCTCTTCTCCGATTCAAAACCGTTTGCAAACGATGGAACGCTCTCTTCAAGGACAAGGCATTTGTCAACAACCACAAGACGACGTTTCAATTCATTTTAGCAACTAGATCGAAGATTTATTCGGTAAGCGTCAATCCCAACATAGGGGTCCGTGAGTTAACCTTAGGTTTAAAATCTCAGATACCTATAGACTTGGTCGATTGCAATGAGTTCTTGCTATGTGGCATGGCTGATGGAGCCATGGTTTGTAACCCTTGGTCAAGACAGACTAGATGCATCGAGGTTAACGAACCTCATAATTTGAATTTCGTTGGCATAGGTTATGATAATAATAAGAGAGTTGAGGAAATTGTTTACAAGATCCTTTATTGTTATTTGAAGGAGTACTTCTATACTCGTGAGTGGAAAATCCATGACTTTGGAAAGACCAAAAGTTGGAAAAAGAAAAATATACAACACTGCCCATTCGTACTAGTACTGAAGGAGAACGTTTTTCCTAGCTCTCCTCAAGAGGTGTATCGTTGAATGGGAATTTTGTATTGGGTTGCTTCTCATTGTAACGAGACTTATCCCTTTTTCTTCTTAATGAACTTCAATTTTTCGGACGAAGAGTTCAGGAAGTTTTGTGATCTACCATGTGGGAAGAACCATCATCGCGATGCTCTTGTCCTTAGGGTTTTAAGGGAGATCGGTTCTCGTTGTTAAAGCAGTGCTATGTAACAAGGAAGATTATGATTTGGGTGACCAAGAACAAGATTGATAATTGGTATGGCGGAGATGTGAAATGGATGAATTTCATGGAAGTGTCACATCCTAATTTACCGTATTTAATATCCTTCAAATCCCATTATCAGCCAAGTTACTTCATCGACGATAAAAGGCTCGTCATCTGTTCTTGCGATGATATTGGTCGGGCTTGGATCCATGTTACGGGAGGAAATAAGTTATCAGTAAACAATTGGATACTGTGGTTGAACCTTGGCCTTTGCATTGTACCTATTTTCCCAGTTTGGTCCTGGTTCCTGGAGGTCAAAGAAAACAAGCAGAAATACAAGTTAAGTTTTCTTACGTTTGGCTTATTCTTGTTTGGTTGTTTCGGAAACCTAAGTGTTTTGCTTTTTTTGGCAAAATAAATTATTTTTGATTGTTTAGACTAAATTTAATGCTTGATGGACTCAGATTATTTCTACTGAAATGGCTCATCACTTATAATCCAAATATCACAATTCAATTTCACTTAATTTTTTTTGTCTTTTATCAAGATTTTTTAAAAGTTTTGTTAGCAAAAAAAAATCTCTTATTTGCTTTTCTAGTGACATCTACCTTACAAAACGAACACAAGAACAAATCTTGCAATAGGCAAACAAAATCTGTCTTTATTCAATGTTTTATTTTCAGTATATAATGGAGTCTCAACTCCTACACACTTGGAAGCACAAAGCAGAAAAAAAAAACGTGGGTTTTGCCCTAAGAGAAGGTACATAAACCCACTTTATTATTTGCAAAATACAGAAAAAAAAAAAAGGGAAAGGGAGACTTTGTCAAATGACTTAATCAGTCTTCATCTGCGTGTGAGACTTTCATATTCGCTGACGCTTCTTGCATGTCTCCTTCTTCAACTTCATCTTTAATACTTTCTCCTTCTTCAACTTCATCTTCACCTCGAGGCTCGAATCCTTTAAGCGTAAGACCTCCTCCTTCTTTAATTGTTGCAGTAACGGAGTAATAATATTTTATAGATCCATCAGACTGAGATATCCCTAAATCATCATTTTTGCAGTATATCTTGATATCATTTGAATGAACTTGTATATGAATCTTTACTATATCCTCCCGTGTATGAACTTCAGAATCTGCAACACCATTAAACTTACCAATATGATCATTAAGAGCAATTTTGTAATTGTTGTACTTCAGCCTGTATCCTTTAAAATGATCTGCATCCTGTATATTAATCTTGGTATATACATCAGCAGTAATATAATCATTAATATTCTTTTTTTCTACACCAGCAAGAGAATATCCCATACCACCTGGCGTCGTGTATATGTGTATACGCTTCCCACAATCATTGTAAGCCGTCAGTATCCATGGAGCCATTTATAATATTGAAATATTTCAAATTTTTTTGATGTGAGAAATAACAAGGGAAGAGAAACCTTCTTAAATAGATTTCTCGTTTTGATCTTAACGGCTCAGATCTCTGGACAGTCCGTCTAATCCAACGGATGAAATCTTGGGACAATGGAACGAGGAGGTAATATTATCTAAGACGCAATTACATGCAACGGCTAAGAATAAGTGTATTATTTACAATGATGTAATACATTACTAACATAATAATCTACCTAAACACATTTAAATGTTCAACGCATCTATTCATGCATGTCAGTGTTTTAAAACATGGTTTAGGTGGGTCCCTAAACGCTACATGATAGTTTAGACGTCCCAATTATACTATATTGTAGTTTATGCATTTTCAAATAATTCGGACGGATAATACATAGACGCTTAAGGCTTAAGTGAGCTTTCGGCAGAATTATTAATTTTCTTAAAGAACAAAATTATTAATTTACAGAGTTTTATGTAAATGTATGTGGTAATTAGAGAGCAACTATTGGAAATGATATTTTGCTTGTCAATGAAAGGTACGAAACTGTGATGTTTGGCGTCGCCTTGCCCAGATAATTTCTAAGCAAGGCGACGAAGCTTCGTTTCTTCCCAACGAACGGTCATCCGGCAATCAGAGTCTCAGACCCAATTACAAATATTATTTTGTTAAAACCCAACTTACAAATGATCTTTATTAAGAATGGCCAACTTATAAAATATAGATTATGTTTGTTAAGAATGATTCAATTTACGAATAATATTTTGTATAGAAAGACCCAACTCATAAAATCTTTTTATTAAGAATGACCCACCTTACAAATTATACTTTTAATAAGAATGACTACAAATTATTTTTATTAGTCGTCAAAAACAAATTTTTTATGGCTCCAAATTATTTTTATTAGTCGATCCAAAAACATTATTTTTATTAATAAAGACCCAACTTCCAAATATTTTTACTTTGGTTTACGCAAAGTCGTATTCAAATTATTGTCATTTACTCATATTTATCTCTCAAATTTGTCCACTCTTCAAACAACATGTATATGTTTTTGGTAAAAATTGATAAAGCAATAAAAATACTTTAGGAGAGTTTTCTTATAGAACCCCAATGTAGAAAATCCTCAAAATCAGTTCTATCCTTTGCAGAACAAACAATCCCCGAACAAGTATCAAAATACCAACAAAGATCAAAAAACATATTATACATACTCAACACAGTAATAATCAATCGCACGGAGACAAAATATTAAAATCTTTATTGGCTTATTCAGGTTACAATATCAAATACATGTCATCTATAGTCATTGCTCCATTTAACATGTTATTTACAATATCTACTATATTTTTGTTATCAATATTTGGCTACTAATTTTGTTCAATCTTGAATGATTTTATATCGATATCCTTGATCTCCCAATCAAAATAAACACAGAAATAACGTAGGTATTGTAAATATCTTAAATGGAGCAACGATTATAGATGGGCCTCTGATTGATGATGTAACCCGAATAAGTAAATAAAAACTTTAAAGTTCAAACCCTTTAACAAAGACAAAAAAAGTCAATTTTTTTTTTTGGTATCCATGCGATTGATTATTATTGTCTTGAGTATATATAATATGTTTTTTTATAAGTGGACAGTCTTTGAGATATAAAAATGAGAAAATGACAATAACTTTTGTATATATAAATATTTGTAAGTTGGGTCATTCTTGATTAAAAAAAAAAAAAATTCTTTTTGTGACTACTAATAAAATAACTTGTAATCAATCTTATTAAAAATAATTTGTAATCAGTCTTATTAAACAGAATTTTTAAGTTGGGTTATTCTTGATAAAAATAATTTGTGAGTTAGGTCTTTCTATAAATGGAGGAATAGTACATCATTGTATGATGTAATTATAATTTATAAGCACTCTATTATAATGATACACGTAGCCGTTACATGTAATTGCGTCTTAGATAATATCACCTCCTCGTTATTGTCCCAAGATTTCCATCCGTTGGATTAGAAGGAGTGTCTAAAGATCTCAACCGTTAAGATCAACATGAGAAATCTATTTAAGAAGAAGGTTTCCTTCGTTATTTCTCACATCAAAAATACTTGAAATATTTCTATACACTATACAGTATATATGGCTCCTTGGTTAGAGAAGGTTTATAATGTCTCTGGTAAGAATGTATACATATACATGACTAATGGTAAGGTATTTGCTCTTGACGATGGAGAGTCTGGGTCTATTAATAATTATATTACTGATGACATATATACAAAGTTCGAAAAAGATTTTGCAGATGTTCAAGGATATCTCCTGAAGTACGACGATTACAATATAATGATTAATGATACTCTTGGTAAGAGTAAAAATGTTAGTGACAATGCTATTCATACATGGATGAGTGGAGAGTATATTAATATAAATATACATCCAGATGAAATGAAGATATGGTGCACTAATAATGATTTGGGGATATATCAATCAGATGGGTATCCAAAATATTATAGTTCTGTTATTGCAACACATAATAAAGATGGAGGTATTACAGTCAAAGGATTTGAGACTGTAGCTGGAGAGCGTATGGATCATACTCCAGATGTTAAAAAGAAAGAAGATGAAGATGAAGAAGGACAATCCAAAGACTAATTAAGTCATTCGACTAAAATGTCTTATTTCCCCTATTTGTTTTTTTTTTTTTTTTTAAATTTCTGTTTGCAAATAAGACAGTGGATTTATGTTCCTACCTTTGAGGACAACCCCACATTTCCTTCTTCTCTTTTTTTTGTGTGTGTGTGTGCGCGCGCGCGCGCTTTGTGCTTCCATGTGTGTAGGAGTTGAGACTCCATTATAAATTAAGAATAAAACAAATGAATAAAGGCATGTTATGTTTGCATATTGAAAGAATTATCCTTGTGTTCTTATCATGAGTCAAGCAAATAATAAGAAATTAGTTTTGCCATCTAACTTCTAAACAATTTTGATAAAAGACAGAAAATTGATTCAAAGAAACGAATATAACTTGAAATCAAACTTTGTAGAAAATATTTGGAGAGCGAATCGATGGAAGGATCGAATACGTGTAAATCTATTTCGTGTGCATTTTTATCATTCATCAAGATACATGTTTTTTCTTTCCTTTTTTTGGTTAAACATCAAGATGCATGTTACATACATGTATTCTCTAACGTGTACATGTAAAATTTAGCTACAAATTGTCGTACGTCATAATATTCAATGTACGTAATTTAGCAAATCATAATACGTTTTTTCCATGTATATAATTTAGCTAAAAAAGTATATTTCACAAATACGTACTATAAATTTTTCTCTACACATCATTTAAACTTATAGTGAAGTTAATTAAAACCACAAATTAAATAATTAGCATAAGATCCGTGGATAATTTTTTAATGGATTTCTATTTTCTTTTTATCTGTAGATAGATTTTTGTTTACTTTACGTTTATCTTATTTACTAATACACATGTTACATGTCCTGTACATGTGCTTTTTAAATTTAAAAACATCTTCAAGGAACACACGTTACTGTACTCTCTCTCGTGTACCAAAGAAGAGAATGAATAATTAAAAGAAACGCATGCATGCATGCCAAGTGCCAAATACTCAGAGCATCATTAATCGGACAATTCTTTATGATATTTTTATTAATATTTTATTATAAATTTTGTACAATTTGAGATAAAGAAGTTTTTAAAATTAAAAAACTGATTTTAAAATCTCTTATTTAAAAACCGACTTTTAAGAATAAGTTCTTAAAACACATTTACCAATAAAATTTATATTTTTTAATCCTAACAATTCCTCCTAAGAACCCCTCTAAAACCTTCCATTAATCATGCTCTCATTTCCATTCTATAAAAGAACTTATATGGGACTCTTAAATTTAGAATGTTTTTATTTGGGGTTCCAACTTCTAACTGTAAGAACTGAATACTCAGAGCATCATTATTGCAAGGTTTTTAAACCCAAAAAGTAGGTTTTTTAACCAAAAAATAAATAAAATAATTGTGAACAGTGTAAGAACCGGTTCTTAAAGTTATACCTTAAAAAAGTTCTTACACTGTTTTTAACCACGTGTCAACCCTTAATTCGCCAGATTTTTTTTACCTGCTTTTTATTTTTACTTTTTTTAACTTTAACTTTAAAAAAAAATAAAAAAAAATTTTTTAAACATTTTCTTAACTCCAAGTTTAAAATTCTAATTTTTTTTTACATATTAATGAATTGGAATCGTTCGGTGGGTGAACAGAAAGCGATTCATAGACAAGATCAAAAAAAAAAATCCAAATTGAGCGATCTTTTGCATTTTTTTTTCAAAATCTATGTTTAAAATGTTATGTTTTTATGTTAACTATGTTTAATTAAAAAAATAAACTCTATTTAAAATAAAAAAAATTATAAAATATATTTTTTTAAGAACCCCTAATGGATTTCTACCAATAAAACAGTAAAAACAGAAGTTTCTTAACAGAATTTCTTAACTTCAAAATTATAATTAAATATTATTTAAGAAATCTAAATGGGTTTCTCCTAATAATGATCCTCTCATAAGTCAATAAATATAGAAGCGAGGAAAACAAAACACGGAAGATATGTAAATGGAAACAATGGAGGCTGTTTCCACCAATAACCAAATACTCGAAATCGCTGGTGACGAAATGGCAAAGTTTTTTTTTGCTTAATGGGTAAATTTTATTAAAGCAAAGAGAAGTTTACAAATGAAAGAATAACGGATGACATAAATGAGAAGATAACTATGAAAAAAAGAGAAGGGACGTAAGAGAGAAGAAGGAAGAAAATAGTTGCCTCGTTAAAACTTTGTCCGGAAAACCAAGCATGGGATGAAACCGGAGTGAAGGAAAAAGAGTACAACTATTAAGATCTGGAAGTGATGGTGAAAATCGAAGGATGATTGGCGGAAGTGATGTCCGAGATAGGCGAGGTAGATTGGTGAGAGAACCATACCTGTAGGAGAGAGGGGTCCCTCGGATGTGAGGAGTGCATAATGGCCAGGAGCTTCGTCTTTGTGATGCAGGTGATCTCCTTGAGGAGCTGGGAAGGGGGCCGTGAAATGTCAGAGTGAATGCGACTATTCCTCTCACGCCAAAGCAAGTACGAGGAGGCTTGGAAGAGAAGGTGATAAATGAGTCTCATGGACGGGTCACTAGAGGAGCGTGGGAGCCACTGCAAAATGAAAAGAAAGTCTAAATCAGGAGGGATCATGCGAAGAGTAGCAATGATAAGATCCTTAGAATAGGGGCAAGTGAAGAGAAGGTGCTCCCTGGATTCTGGGGCCGAAGTACAAAGAACGTAGACGGAGAAGGCCAAGGGGTAGAAGTGCTGGATCTTGTCATGTGTAGGAAGTCTATCACGTGTGACAACCCAACAAGTGAAGGCGTGCTTGGGAATTCTGCCTTAAAACCAGATAAATTTGTGCCAGGGGACATCTGGAGAGGGAGGGTTGAGAGCTTGGAAGGTCTTAGAAGTGGAGAATCACGCTGGGGCTGAGTGGAGGGATACTCAGGAATGCCGACTGTCCAGACGAAGGAGTCACTGAAGGAGGGGTGGAGGAGGGAGTTCGCTGGAGGTAGGATACTGCGGAAAAATAAAATCAACTGGTTGCGGGATCTGGAGGATAAGATCCAATGTCCATGATGAATAGCCTGAGAGATAGTGGTTGTGGCTGGGATACCGGTGAGATGAATAGAGTGCTGACCTATCAGAAGAATAAGGAGACCCCAACCAGTCCAGTTGTACTGCCAGAAGGAGCATAGATTGCCCATGCCGAGACGACAAAAAAGGAAGGACATAGCTGAGTGGCGAAGTTTGAACAGGCGGCGCCACATCCAGCTACCGTGGGGGAAAGACGGCGGGATATCCCAGAAGGATTGGAAGTTGGATCTGATGTGATGCGATTTGACCCACGAGACCCAAATGAGCTTCAGACCCAAGACAATATTCCACTTGGCTATGCATCGCATACCTAATCCACATGCACTCTTAGGAGTGCAAACTGAGTCCCAACTAATCTTGGCGCTCTTGGCAGAGAGGGTGAAACCGGACCAGAGAAAAGCATTACAAAGCTTCTTAATAGAGAGGAGGCAAGAGTTTGGCAACATGAAGATGGAGGCCTAGAAGTTAATGACAGAGTAGATGACTGATTGGAGTAGCTGGAGGTGACCGGCAAATGAGAGAGGACGATTAGTCCAAGAAGTGAATCTGAAATTGAGGCGATCAAGCAGCGGCTGAAAGTCTTGGTCGCGCATCTTCTGAGGAAGTAACGGGACGCCTAGGTACTTGACTAGGAAGGTACCTTCAGCGAGTCCATAAGTGGAGGCCATGTCGTGGAGGAGAGTGGGGTTGTTTCCATCTAAGAATATAGTAGATTTGAGGAGGTTAATACCAAGTCCTGACATCCTGAAAAAATCATCAAGAACAGATAAAATAACTGATCAATCTGAGCCATTAAAGAAAATCAACATGTCATCAACAAACGAGAGATGGGATATCACCGAGTTTTGACAAGAGGGGTGGAGACGAATATCGCCTAAGGTACCAGCTGCGTCCAGGCACTTGGATAGAACGTCCATGGCAAGAACGAAGAGGTAGGAGGAGATGGGGTAGCCTTGACGGAGGCTTTTGGCCCCACGGAAGTAGTCTGTTAGGTCACCATTGAAGTTGATAGAGAAGGAAGGAGAGGTAATACACTCTTGGATCCAGCCAATGAAGATGTTTGGGAGGTAAAATGCTCTGAGAAGTTGGAGGACAAAGTCCCAGTGGAGATTGTCAAACGCCTTAGTTAGATCAATCTTGAGGCATCCTCGAGACGTGGGGCCAGACTTGTTGAAGTCAGCGATTAGCTTTGAAGCAAAGAGTATATTCTCACCGAGTTGACGACCCTGTACGAATCTAACCTGATTGTGCTGGACGGCTTTGGGGAGAAAGAGCCTTAGACGATCTGCAAGGATGGAAAAGATGATTTTGTAGAAGTGGTTGCAATAAGAGATAGGACGAAAATTCTTCAGGTTGGTCGCTCTAGAGACCTTGGGGATCAGATTTAAAAATGTGGCATTCAGCTACTTGAGTAGTTTTCCAGACCTGAAAAACTCAAGAACTGCTGAAACAACATCATTACCGATAGAAGGCCGAGAGGCACAATAGAAATCAATGGGCAAACCATTGGGGTCGGGAGCCTTGTTAGCAGGGAGGAGGGATACAGCTGTGTTGATACTCTCTACAGAAGGAATGACTCAAAGGAGATGGTTGATTGCTGCAGAACTTCTGTAGGGGTGGATAAGACGAAGGTGATTAACCGAGGGGTAAAAAACAGCCGGGTTAACCGAACCAAGGAGGCGATAGTAGAAATCAACAACCAAATCCTTGAGGGCCAAGTCTCAGTAATCAGAGCCCCATCAGAATCATGAAGATAGTGGATATTGTTCCGTTGGTCGTGGACGATAACACATATATGGAAGAAAGTAGTGTTGGCATCGCCTTCCTTCAGCCATTGGAGCCTAGACTTCTGCTTGAAGAACCTCTTAAGAACTATATCCAAGAACTTCCAATGAGCTCGAGCAGCAAGCTCAGATTCAAGGTTTGAGGGGTAATGATCATTAAGCAAGGACGCTTGAGCTCTCTGGAGGGAAGAAAGGGCTTCCTCTGTACTCTATTGGATCCTTCTGAAACCTTTCGTGTTCAGCTGCGTACAACAAGACTTTGCAGCACTCAGTTTTTTTGCCAATCTGTACATGCACGATCCTTGCAGATCACACTCAGACCAAGCAGAGTGAATTCTCTCTCAGAACAGTGCGTGAGTGGAGATGTAGTGGAAGTATCGAAAGATCTTGGACCGGTGAGGAGTGGAGCCAGGGATGTAGACCAAGCAAGGAGAGTGATCTGAGGAACCTGGAGAGTCGAAGAAAGCCGAGGATTAGGGAACCGCGAGTAGCCAAGCTTCATTGAGAAGGGCCCGGTCTAGCTTACGCGTGATGAGAGCAGTTTGACCGTTATTTGACCAAGTGTGAAAGACTCCTCTGTAGGGAAGATCACTCAGCTCACTTTGAAGAAGACAATCCTAAAGATCTTGCATACCAGAGAGGGGAAGGGCACTGGAATTACTTGAGAAGTGTTCAGACGAGAGGAGAATCTGGTTAAAGTCCCCCAAAGCCAAGAGAAGACGAGAGGTAACTAGGTGGTACTGGGAAATGGAGACAATATCCTGCCATAGGCTTCGTCGTTCTTGAGAGCTAACTGAACTGGCGTAGATGAACATCACCATCACATAGAAACCCGAGGTAGGATCAGTAATCCTTACCGTATTCATTTGGGAAGAGTTATAGTAGACGAAAAACCTGAGGCGAGGGTCCCAGACAAACCAAATACAACCCAGATTGGAGTGAGAATGATTCGATTCCATGCGCCAAGAAGGGAATAGAGACTCTTTGATAATCAGAGCGTCACTTTCTTCTCTAACCCGAGTTTCTAAGAAGCCCCCAGAAGATGCTTGTTGTTGGAAATCCATTGTTTGATTGCACGCTGCCGAGAAAAACTATTGAGGCCTCTAACATTCCAAAAAAAAACCTTATTATTAGTAACCATTAAAAGTAGTAATAAGGAAAGAAAATAGAAGGAGAAGAATATTAAAAATGTATAAGATGTGAAGGAATAAGGGAGAGGGAGGGGTTATATGTGAGAAAGCGTTTGCTGGAGGGGGGGAAGAGCGAAAGGCGACTTTTGCGGTATCAAAGGAAAAAGCACGGTCGGATATTTTTTGGACAATGAATGAGCTGGGGGGAGGCGAAACAATCAAGTTCAGAGAATGGAGCAGGTGCGGTTGCTGGGACGGAAGGAGAGTAAGAGTCCGAGTTTAGGCAGGCGAGATCTTCTAAGGAGTTTAAAAAAGGTTTGTCTCGGGCTGGAGAGAGTAAGTGAGAGGTTGGAGAAGGGGAGATGAGTTCGTTGCTAGGAGAAGATCCTTTTTGCTCTTGGTGGAAAATGAGAGAAACGAATGATGGAGAGGAAATTGGAGTGGGATCAATGGACGGGGGAGGTGAAAGAGAGGAAGGCAACTTAGAGGCGGAGCTGACAGATTCTGGGGGAAGCTGAGGCGAAGGCGGAGTGCAAGGGTCACTGGGGGAACAACCAGGAGACAATAGGGGAGGGCTGGAAAATTCAGAGGGGCCTGTGACGGGGGACTTGGAGGAAGAAAGATGAGCTTGGGCTGGAGTTGTTTGATCTTGTACTGATATTGAGGTCTTAGTAGCTGGTGAGATTGGGTAGCGGACGGAAGGGCTTTGTCTGAAGATTGATGCTGTTTTTGGGCGTTGGACTGAGGAGTGGGCCTTTGCAAAGGAGGTAAGTGATGAAGAGAAAGTATAACCATACAAGAGCTAGGGGTTTGGATTTCAATGTCCGGTGGAGCAGTGAGGGGGTGGTGGATAGAGACAGAGGGGTGGCAGAGGTGGAAGAGTAAGGAGCGGCGGCCGGGTTTTCCTCTAGAAGAAGGAGAGGGAGAGAAGAGGCGGCGGGGGGTTCTGAACTTGGAGCAGCCGCAGCCATGAGAGACTGCTTTGAATCGGCTTGAAGATGGGTTGGGTCAGACTGATTGGACCCACTGGTTAGCGGGGGGCGGAGGAGACTTGGAGGAATAAGGACAATGATGGATCTGATGACCCAAGTTTGAGCAACCGGAGCATTAAGGGGGGAGTCTGCCGAAATCGACAACGATCGTAACGGTGTTTCCAGATTTATCCCGAACAACAACTTCGGAGGAGAGAGGTTTCTGAAGATCAACCATAACTCTTACCTTGGCTGTTCCCAAGACCCTAGGTAGAAGTTTCAGACGCTGAGAAGGGATCGGAGAGCCAAAACCACTTGCTATGAGGGAGAAGCTATCATAAGACCATAGTTGAGGGGGAACGTTGAGCAGGGTTATCCAGAGAGGTACAGAGATTAGAACGGGGATGTAAAATTGGGGGAGATGGAGTCCATTCTGATACTGAGAAGCCGACGGTGCCGGCGGACCAGTAGCCAACCTTTAACAAGTTCCCTCTGAGAATTGACGGATGGAGATAAGACCGTACTTCCCCCAAATTGGGTTTAGGTCAGGGAAAATCTTTTGCGAAGATGGAGGAGTACCAAAGAACGAGGCGATGAGGTAACCTTTCCAAAGGGCGGAGGCGGCAAGGAGAATGTGTGGATGGGCTTCCACAACTGGGGTACCATCATCGAGGTATGAAGGCGGAGGATGAATTTTTTCAACATCGTTTGCTTTGAACAGATCTGACCAAGGAGAGGGAGCCAAAGGTAAAGGGTGGGAGAGTGAGGATTTTGGAGGGACTGGGGAGGATTTTTGTGAAGAAGATCTGTCTGAGTGATTTCTCGATTTGGTGAGAGATGGAGGCGGAGAGGAGGCGGAGACAGGAGAAGGAGGGATGGAGGCGGAGACAAGAAGAAAAGAGATGGAGGCGGAGACAGGAGAAGGAGAGATGGAGGCGGAGACCGGAGAAGGAGAGATGGAGGCGGAGATAGGAGAAGGGATGGAGGCGGAGGTAGGAGGAGAGATAGAGGTGGAGACAGGTGGAGGAGGGTCTTCGTTTGGCCGGAGGGTCATCAGAAAAAAGAGGGGGGTCGGCGAAAAGAGAGGCGAGGTCGGAGGTCGAGAGAGCTCAGAAGAATGAGGTCAGAGGCAGAGGCGGGAAAAACAGATCGGTTGGAGAGAGATGACGTAGAGGGCTTCAATGGCGGAGATCCATGTCGGAAGTCTTCAGGGGTCGCCTCGGATTCTGTGACTGGGTGAGAAGCGGCGGAAGGAGCAGATCGAGGGAGATAAGAGGAAGATCTGGGAAGGAAAGATGGGAAGAAGATCTGGGTTGATGTGAGGAAGATCTGGGTGAGAGAGAGTTTAGTGGGGGTCGTTAGATCCGGGAAGAGCAGATCGGTTGGAGGGAGAGGTCGGGGAGTGCTACGATGGCGGAGTTCCATGACAGAGGGGGTAGAATGGGAGAGGCCACGAAGATGAGGGGAGGAGGAGCTGATGCAAAGACGGAGGAGGGAGCTTGGATGTGCAATTCGTCTTCGTCCCTCGGGTTTCATGTCTCTTAGATTATATTTAGTAATGTAGTTTTTTTTTCTGATGTATAATGAAAGAGATTAATCATGAGAATTGAAAATACAGATTAATCATGGTGAAACGGCAAAGTTCACCACATACTCCGCCGCAATCCACAAAGTTGTCGTCATGGTCAACACCGGAATTCTAGGATTACTCCAGCTCATAAACCAACAGTCCTCTGTTTTTTGAAACACATAAACCAGCATTCCTATGTTTCTGTGTATTCGTTTTATTCTACGCTGTCCTTCGCGTCCGCGAAGCCATGGACATGCGGTTACGTCCCGGGCTAGTCCCAAGGCTTGTAGGGCATACAAGCCATCTATTCGGCGGTCTAGCAGTTCTCGTGCTAGTTTCTGTGGTTTATGACGTTTGCTCTAGTCCTTCTTCTTCTTTGGTTTCTCTGGCTCTCCGTCATGGCTTACGAAACTTTCAATGCATTCATGATCTTCTCGGAGGCCAGAAAATCCGGCCCCGTTTTACCTCAGCCGCCGCCGGTTTAAGTTATTGTTGTTTGTGTATAGACGAGTGTGAGGTCAACTTCGTATTCCTCCAAAAAAAAAAAAAAAAAGAGTGGTGATATTGGAGTTAAATTTGTTTTAAAGAGTAAGTGCTAAATGGATTGACAATAAGAGTTGAGAGATTTGTAGAGATTTTTGTTCAATTTGTTAATAGTTTTGTTAAATTTTCATAGAGTTTAGTGTATTCAAAAAAACCATCAAAGAATTATATTATACGGAATTTTGTGGCATTTTTGTTTTTGGTGACATTTAACTTTCAAACATTATTAAGAGCCCAATTCTGTGATATGCTTATGCAGTTATGCTTCTCTTTCTCTGCCAATCCACTTTGTTTGTGATATGTAAGGGCATGATTGCAAAGTCTCCAATCGAACAAGAAGCTTCTCAAAACGACAATGCCGCAGTTAAAAAGACAATGGGCCAGAAGATGACGAAGCCTAATTCAATGGTGCCGCCACCTACGCCAATCTCACAACGGTCATTATCCTCTTAAGTAAATAGAAAAAAAAATATATACTACCAATGTGTTTCTCATGTCATACGGAGTATCCTCTTGAATCATGTACCAATGTGACATGCTAGCACATGGACATCTCTCCCAAACGATGTCAAACGATGTTTTAATATAGTTGCTCACTCTATAGCTTAACATATAGGCCTTCCAATAATTATTTCATTTTTGGCAGTGATCATACTCAAATTTTTCAAAAAGCATATATATCTACCATAAAGACCTGAAGGCGATGCAAAAATCAAGAATGCCTCCAAGAAACTGAGACTGAAATCAAACCATGAAGAAAAGTTGAAAAGTCTAACCTTTACGCATATAAAATCATCCATAAGTACGGTTGAATAATCCAACAGAAGTAATATGAGCAAACCTAATAAACCATGTCTATAGAATGCTTAACTTAACAAAAACTTTCATGAGAATATATCATTCCTTCTTAAATCCAACAGAAGTAATATGAGCAAACCTAATAAACCATGTCTATAGAATGCTTAACTTAACAACAACTTTCATGAGAATATAACATTCCTTCTAAAATCCAACAGAAGTAATATGAGCAAACCTAATAAACCTTGTCTATAGAATGCAAACCTAATGTAAAGTTTTTTTTTTTGCGCAGGACTGGGAGCCAGGGCAAATCTACTATACCATTGTGCCTCAGTGTTTAACATCGACTCTAGAGTATGTTAAGATTAGCAAACTGATTATGAGAGAGGAAACTTGGATTAAGCTAGTGAATTACTTTCTTGAGAATTCAGCCGTACTCAAAAAACTCACACTGAGTTTCACAGATTCTCCTATGCCAAACAGAGCTATAATCATGAAGCGTCTTACATCCAAAAAGCTTTCTCGCAGATGTCAAGTTATTGTTGATTGATATGCAGCTGATGATGATGATGGTGACTTGGTGAGCAAATGAGCACTGTTTCATCCAAGATTTAAGAAGGAATGATATATTCTCATGAAAGTTGTTGTTAAGTTAATTAAGCATTTTATAGACATGGTTTATTGGTTTGCTCATATTACTTATGTTGGATTTAAGAAGGAATAATATATTCTCATGAAAGTTGTTGTTAAGTTAAGCATTCTATAGACATGGTTTATTAGGTTTGCTCATATTACTTCTGTTTGGATTATTCAACCGTACTTATGGATGATTTTATATGCGTAAGGTTAGACTTTTCAACTTTTCTTCATGGTTTGATTCCAGTCTCAGTTTCTTGGAGGCATTCTTGATTTTTGCATCGTCTTCAGGTCTTTATGGTTAGATATATATATAAATATATATATATATATATATATACTTATTGAAATTTGAGTATGATCCCTATCAAAAATGAAATACTTATTGGAAGGCATATATATGTTTAGCTAAAGTATGAGCAAATATATTAAAACATTCTAAATTTAAGGGGGCCAGATAGAAATGAGACGTTCTTATGGAATGGAAATGAGTATTTGGCACTTTGCATGCATGTGTTTCTTTTAATTATTCACTCTCTTCTTTTGTACACGAGAGAGTACATGTAACATGTACCTTGAAGATATTTTTTAATTTAAAAAACACATGTACATGTAAGATGTGTATTAATGAATAATAAAAACGTAAAGTAAACAAAAATCTATCTACGGATAAAAATAAATAGAAATCTATAAAATTTTATCCACGGATCTTATGCTAATTATTTGTAGTTTTAATTAACTTCACTATAAGTCAATAAATTTTAGAAACTTATATAAACTAATTAAAGATTTATACGACATTCACATTAAATTAAAATCCTAACAAAATTTGTTGACTAATAAGAAAAATTATTTATAACACATAATTGTATTCAAAATTAGGTTTCTAAAAGCATTTTCATTGGAGGTTTCTCAACTAAAATGAAAGTAGCGACGTCCCTCATTAGAGAGATCCATAAGAGACCATCTCTCCACTTGTCTCATTATTAGTGGTTAAACACTCTTTTCCATTTAAAAAATAATCAAACAATTAAATTATATAAACAATAACACTATTATATTAGGTAGAGATTCTAATAGAGTCTCTTACCGATAAACATGCTCTACACTTGTTCAACAACCTAAAAAATGTTTATATTTATACCAAAATTATAAAACTAGCCTTTTATTAATTTTAAATCCTAAATTTTAAATTAGAAACCCCAAATCTTAAACCTTGAACACTTAAGTCTTGAATGGTAGTAGTTCCAATCAATATTATGTGAAAAGTGGATTCTTTAAAAAATAGGAAATTTAGATTCAAAGAGTTTTTGCAAATTTCGGATCAAAAACCAAAAACCACTTTTTGAGTTTTTGAGTTTGTTTGAAAGAGATTTTTTTTTCAAATTTTCCATTTTTTTATTTTTTATTTTTTGCAAAATCTTAAAATCTAAAATTCAAAAGCTAGAATTTAAAAATCAAAATTTATAATCTAAAAACTACTTAAAAGCTCAAACATTCATGACCTAAAAACAAAATCCTACAAAAATCAATTAAAACCTAAAAAAAGTTACACAACACTATAAACTAAAAATGAAAAATTGTTTTGCGTATACTCTTTTTGGTTTTAATGTTAATTTTTATTAATATTTGAAGAACTACACACTATAACTACCCATACCTTGGAACAAGAAGAAGAAAAAAATTAGAAAGAGAAGGAGATACAACCAAAATAGAAAAGAAGTAGGGAAGGAGTTCTAAATCCTCTGCTGGATAGGAGAGAAGTCGATCTTGCAGCGTACGATCCACATTGGCACAAATAGTTGCTATCGAAGAGGAGACATTGGTGAAAATTCGAGAGTTCCGTTCTTTCCACACCAAATATGCTGAGACATGCAGGAGTAGCTTCATGATTACCATCGACACAGATGCATACCTTCCTCTGGCTGGTGCGTGAATCAAGCGCAAAGAGACTGCTTGGAGTTCCATTGGTGGTGACATCATATGATGTGCGTTGCAAATGGCTCCCAAATATATTTGGAGAAGTTGCATTCGAATAAAAGATGGCAATGCGTTGCAACTCTATTTGAGCAGAAAACACACGATGGAGAAACATCCATGCCCCAGTTTCGTAGTCGACCCCTAGTTGGCAAACGTCCCAAGAAAACCTGCCATAGATTGAAAGCGTAACGAGGAATCGATTCTTTGAACCATACCACCTTAGTCCATGGTAATGTAGGTGAGACATGTCTAAGCTGCTCCCAAGTTTCCTTGGAGGAGAAGGTTGTGGTAGTATTTTCATTTGCCATTCGCCAAAGAAAAATATCTTGGCCAGAACTCGGATATGGGACAGAAATATTCGTGAAAGCTATTTGAAGATTCTGCGCCTCATCCGATCTGGAAATAGGTAGGGTCCAATGGCCATTCCTCACTGCCGCTTCAACTCGGGCATCTTTTCCAACCCTGAGTTGTCTAGGACCATTCGGTCCTAAGTAGGAGATTAGAGGGCCAAAATCAGTTCAAGAATCAAACCAGAAGGACGCTTGTTGTCCATTCCGAACCTTACAACTCAAGAAATTAAGAAGGATCGGTTTTAATTGTAACATACTTAGAGAAACGAGGCGAGTCTTCTGTGAACCAAAAACTCTTTCTTCCAAATATTAAAAACCACTTCAAAGTCCTCCAGCATTCTCAATCCTAAACCACCATCCTCTTTTGGTTTACACACATCTTTCCAAGCTACTCTTGCACCCACCGCCGATGTTGTATTGTTCTTCCACAAGAATACAAAGAAAATGGAATCAACTTTGTTATAGAACAATTTAGGAAGCACAAACACTTGACTCCAAAAATTAATCATACCATATATGACATATAAGATAAGCCTTATGTTCCCCGCAAATGACAGAGCCTTAACTGTCCAATTTAAGAGCTTACTCGTGATCTTTTCAAGGAATGGCTGAAGAGTAGCAAAAGTTATCCGAGTAGTAGTTAGAGGCAGCCCGAGGTATCTTGTTGGGAAGGTCCCTTGGTTGATGTCTGCAAAATCACTCAATTCTAGAACTTCCTCCACATAATATCCACCAAAGAATAGATCAGATTTTGCTGAATTTATATCAAGGCCACAGAAAAACTTAAACTGACTCAGCACCTGCAATATTCCCCTTAATGAGTTTCTGGATCCATTAGAGAATATTAATAAGTCATCCGCAAACCACAGATGTGTCAACCGTGGTGTAAAACATTTTGGATGAACCTGAAACTGTCCTGACTCTGCCGCAACATCAAACATTCTTGAGACAGGTTCCATGATCATGATAAAGAGGGGAAATAGAATTCCCACGTCTTAGTCCCTTACGGCTCAAAGAAACCAGCAAGCTCCCCATTAATAGAAACCGAAAATCTTGGGGTTGTGATACATTCCTTAACCCAGTTCCTAAAGATATGAGGGAAATTTTGTGCCTCAAGCACCTTGAGAACAAAATCCCATGAGACAGTATCAAAAGTTTCCACATATTGAATTTCATCATTGAACTCTTAGGACAACTTCGCTTTGGATAGTTTCTGATCAGCTCTGTTGCTAATAATACATTCTCTCCCAAGCTACGACCCTTTAGGAATGCCGCTTGATTTGGAGAAACACAATGTTGTAGGAGAAGCTTGAGCCTATTCGCTATAACCTTGGATATAATTTTATAGATCAGATTGCAACAACTTATCGGGTGGTAGTTTTCCACTTCACATGCTTTGGTAGTTTTAGGGATTAGTGCAATAGTGGTATTATTAAAATCCTTGAGCAATCTGCCAGTGATAAAGAATTCCTAAATTGCAGCCACAACATCCATACCCATAATACTTCAAGAGGCTCTGAAAAACTCCACATAATACCCTTCCGCCCCTAGACATTTATTAAGAGACATAGTGAAAAGTTCTCAGGATTTGGTTAAAGTCACCCAAAACAGCCCAAGGATGAGTAGCTAGTGGTGTATTTAAACTCAGAGATTTAAGCTCCTCCCACAATGGAAATCTGTCGTCAACCTCATTGAAGCCATAGACAAAAGTAACCGTGAAGTTAATGTTTTCAGCCTCCAAGAAGATACCACAAGTGATAGCTTGAGCTGAGGCTTTATATACCATAGCAGATACTCTCGGATCCCAGACTAGTACAATCATAGCCGTATCATAACTATCTCCATCATGAGGAATTGAATTTGCGATTTTCCTAGCATTTATTGGTTGAATATGTGTTTCAATGAACGCTCCAAAATAAAGTTTGTGGATATTAATCCACTCCTTTAACATAATCTGTCTTCTTCGGCTATTAAGCCCTCTTACGTTCCAGAAAAAAAATATATATACGATGGATAGTTAAACAGAAAGAGTGGCCCTACGACCACTTTTCCTGTGAGAAACCAAAAGGAAAGAATCCTCTATGTTTTGATTTGCATATGAGTCTAACAAAGGAGGTGAAATAACTGGTGCTCTGACCAAATCTTCTTGAGGGACAACTGTTTCAACCTGACCGTGAGTATCCTGCTTATCACTCTGACCATGTGTAGCATTACGAACAACCCCACCCTGTGTAGTATTCTGAACAACCTCACTCTATGTAGCATTCTGAACAACCCCACTATGTGTAACATTCTGAACAACCCCACCCCGTGTAGCATTCTGATCAACTTGTCCTTGTGTAGCCTGATCACTCTGATAAGCCTGTATTGTCGGATCTAACTCAGCAACATGAGATGTTTTCACCAAATCTGCATCATGAACTGTCTGCACACAATGAGTATCCTTACGAGACTGAGTCAAACTACTATCAAAGTGATAACCTCCTCAGCCTGAAGCACCAGTCCCACTTTAGCAGTATCTAATTCGTTTTTCTCTACATATTTAGTGTTTGGGATCTCTACGGATTTACCCCTTGCTCTTCTAGATCGTGATCTTCTTTTGTTCCTCGAACGCTGTTTTTGTTGATTTATCCCAGAGGGTGGTGGATGCTTTGGAAAATTGTATTGGGAGTGCCCAAATTCATTGCAAGCACCGTAGTTTGGAGGCAGCCATTAGTAAGTGACGTCTATGAAAAAATCAGTGCTATCGCTTTGACCTGAGATAAGCTTTGTTGGCAAATTCTCTTTTACGTTAACCTCCACAAAAACTTTTGCTACATCAAAGTTCTCCTTACGCTCTGTATCGGGATGGAGATCTTTCGATTACCAACCCCAGTAGCAATGTGCTGAAGACTCTGCCTATTAAAGAGAAAATAAATTACACCCCTAAACTCAACCATAACTCATGCCTTAGTCAATGGCGGCTTCTCTGGAGTAAACTCTGGAGACCAAGCTGCGATAAACATATAATACCCTGCAATATGCCACAGATTCCAACTCAGAATGAATGTTCTTGTATGTGCATTTGTGACTCTTAGCAGAAAAGTTCCTGGATCAATTCTGTGGACAAAGATTCGGGGACAAGAACGAGCCCATATCGCATTTACAACGCCAATGATTTGCCCCATCTCCGGAGCAGGCTCATGGAACTGTGCATACACATAATCTTTAAACTCCTCTTTAGCAGCACCTAAGTTCTTGTTCGAAATGAGAATGAATGGAACCCCTGAAGCATGCGGTGTTAGGGTCATAAGCTTCTCCATTGGAGATGCCGGTTGTACCATGCTTGCATAGGTTCTCTTCCGGACTGCAGGCGTTGAGGTTCCAACCTCTGCTACACCAGTTGGATTACTCAGCGACACTGCAGGCACAAAAAGAGATACCACGGGACCCTCTAAGTCCTCGGCTTGAGACTTACTGTATTCGACAGGACCCTCTAAGTCCCATTTTGCAACTTCCACCATCAGGAATATTGATTCCTCAACTGTCGGGTTTGAAATGTTCCCCTGCTTGGGTTTTAGATTTGTGTTGGTTTCGACATGACCCTCTATGTCTTGCTCTGTATCTTCAACCCTCGGTGAATTTGATTTCTCTCATGGTTATTCTGAGATGATTTCTTCCTTTGATATTAAATCTGCTTTTGACACATAACTAGACCCAGTAAGAGCCAGAAATGAAAGAGCTTCGTCTCCCTCCACCTGACAAGATCTGGTCGAAGACAAGGAAGAATCATCGTTAACGGGAACTCCAGAGACCAACACCGTCCCTGAACCGGCCGAAGCCGATGAGGAATCATCAGTAGCGGATACATTGAGATCGATTTCAGGGACTAATTTTGAGACCGCTGCATCTACCAACACCTGGGATGCTGCATCTTCCTGAGCTAACGATCTGTTAGCCGATTCAACTTTTTAGACCGTCACGACCATGGTAAGCTTCCTCAGAGCCGCAGCTTCCACCGCTTCTTGAATGGCAGAGAGTATTTTCTTATTTCAACAGTCGTTTTGCGTATACTTCCTCTGGGGATGCATCTAAAAGATTGCTTGTCAGCGATTTGCCTGTGCATTTAAGGCAATTCTTTCCTCAGCGAAATTAGGGCATGTTTATCTTCTTCTAAGAAGTGTTTTATATATCAGTGATTACAAGAAATGAAGATTTGAAATATAAGGTAAGTTAGATATTTAAAAACAGGAATAAAAATTTACATAAATAACATATCCACCTTGTGATGTGCGCATGTGATCTAGTTATTGTAGCAATATTAAACTTAGACTGAATCGGTTGGATGGACTGGTAAATCGTCAATTCGAGTAGTAATTAATTAGGTTGAATTAGTTGATCGAATCACAAATCAAGTTTAAACTTCTTCATTTTGAATCTTTGATTAAAAAATTCAATGGAAAAAAGAGAGTCAAAATCTTGAAATATTTTCAACAAAGTTTTAATTACGATATTAAATTCAACAAATTTCCGGGATTTATTTAACAGCACAAACGGTATTTACACAACATCAAAACATCAAAAATCTCAAAAAAACAAACACGGAAATAAATCGTAAACACAAAATTAAACCGAAAATTTTCATAACTTTAGCCAAAAATAGAAACTTCCATGACAATTTTCTATAACTTTCTAGAACTCCTTTTTACATCCTAAATTCTCCCAAATGCAAAACCTAAAAATAATAAAATAATAAATTTAAAATTAAAATATTATTTAACTATAACATGACTTAATCGGTTAAGTCATCTTCTTCGTACAAAACTCTGCAACTACAACACCACCGTTAACACTTAATGACGTGACCGATCACCACCAATCAACGCCACCAGACACCACGAAACCATGGATCGATCACCACCGACGACACATTCACGATCTCCACGTCAACACCATACTCCATCATCGCCACCACTCTCCGTCTCCAACACAAACCACCACTCCATCACGCATCCCCATCGGAACTTGGCCGCACAAGCTCCGACCAACGACGACAACAACCATGAATCAACTAAAGTGAGATTCTTACCGTTATGAAGATGAGATGGAGAGAGAGACTTGAAGCTTCCCACTCACGGCAACCTCCGCTTCTTTCACCTGACGTCAATCCTCCTTTCTCTCTCTCCTCTTTTGCTCTCCATGCCAAACCCCACCGCAAAATCTCTTCTCTCTTCTTCTCGTCACAACCGAGCTCCTCACTTCCTCTCTTCTCCCACGCCATCACCAAACCCAACTCTCTCTTAGGAGGCGGCGAACGTTTTTGATCGAAGAATGCTAGGGCTCGACAAAGGCTTATAGTGTTAAGGGGTTTTATTATATTTCTCTTAAACTCCCTAACTTTCTAATCTTTACAAACATCCTCATAATTTCTGATTTTATCAAATTAACTCATCACAACTTTCTGATCCAACAGGAATAACCCAAAATTTTTGATTCTCTTTTTGAACACCCCAGATTTTTATTTAATTTAAATAAAATATGTAAAACTCAGCTTTTTAATCCGACAAATAAATTCAACTTCCCGTTCCCGGGACACGGATGTTACAATATCTCCCAATCATTTCCTCATCTTCATCTACTTTCTCTGCCTTTTTTTTGTCTTCATCTCCATTGTTCTCTTCTGCTTCACGATTCAACCCAGTTCCATCATACTCATCGTCGACGTTATCCCTGAAAAAACAAACATCAGTTAAGGATTCGAGTTTGCTAAAACAAACACCATTAAGGATGAGACTATCTTACCTCAGAACAATGGCTACTTCATCTATCGCTATGTTTCCCTCTGAAGTTTTCTACGGTTTCTCTCTCTCCATCGTGATGTCTCTCTTTCACTGAGAAACTCTAATCAAACTCTCTGTGATTTCTCCAACCGATGTCGAGAGAGAGAGAGAGAGATTTCTCATTGAAGCTCTCTCCCTCTATATTGCGATTTCTCTCTCTCTCTCTCTGTGGCGAAAGAGAAGCAACACCCAGCTTAATCTCTCTTTCTATCTTTCAAGCTCTCGATCTCTCTTTCTATCTCTCAAAGCTCTCCATGTATATTAATATTAACATACTATCCACTCGTCCATGTATGAATAGCATTGTCTTTAACATTGTTACTCTTACCAAGAGTATCATTAATCATTATATTGTAATCGTCGTACTTCAGGAGATATTCTTGATTTCAAGGAACAGAAGAATGTGTAATATATATTGATAACTATTTAGCCATGAATAAAATTATTTGTTTAATATAGAAAACGAAAAAGTTATTTCAATATTATATTACATGTATTTTATTAATTTAGAGCATCTGAGCAACAAATTTACCATTTTTTTAAATGGTGTAAAATGCTAGTTATAAATTATAATGATGATATGAACTTATGGAAATTTGGTTTTAACAATACTTGATAAGCGTCGTGCCTAGTTGTGTTCAATATTGTTTGGTTGATTTTCTTTCATGAGTACCCGAAATATAACTGTATAACTATATAATTTTTTGCAACCAATCTAACCTTCATATATGGGGGTTTAATTATAATAGTTGCATTAAAAATTAACTCGGACTTGAATATAGCTTTAGTCTGTTTATTAATATGTTATTTTATTATATATCAAAACAAAATAATATATTACCACAAAGTCACAAACATTGTTAGGTGGGAGAAAGTTTTGCAAAAAATGTTTTAATCGTTGAATTAAAAACACTAAGTAAGAAATGAAAACTATGGTTTGTGATAATGCCGTCACTTATTCACAATGTTCAAAGTCCCAAATCATTTTTTTTAAAAGAAATAACATGGGAACTGTATTCAGATTATTGAACAATGTATCGGATAAAAATAGTACAAAAATTTATATTCCCTCACAGATATATATTGTTTGGCAGCAGGCCGTAGCGTGGCACAAGCAGTCCAAGCTGTGGCTGCGATCCTCGGAGTAGTTAAAACTTTTTTCGACCCTCAATTACAGAAAATTTTTCTTAGTCTAGTGGTAAGTTAAAACCCTCTTTTGTTTTTTTTTGGCTCCGAGTTCGAAACTTGCTCAGAACCTGCGAGTTTTTTTTTTTTCGACAGTAAGTTGAAACCCTCTTTTGTAAACAGAGGATTAAGCTGAACAGTGATAAAAAAACCTAATAGGAATAAAAACGTGAAAGCTGCATCTTCTCCGTCGATAATTCTTCAAATCGCGGGCCAGGTCTGCCGCCGGCTTCTACAATTCAAAATCGGCCGGCGTCATCGACTCATCAGTTGTTTCTGTATCTTCTTGTATTGCGTTGAATCTGTTTCTTAGGTGCACAGATGAGTTCGAAACGGATAAAAATAGTTCCCGGCGGCGCATCAAAGATAAGGAAAAAAAAAGAGCAAGAAGCAGAGACAAAAAGATTGTCTGGTTCGATATTGCAGTTTGTAAAGATAACTCCTAAGATTGATGAGGTTGGAGATGAGAATGAGAAGGAGAATGGAGATGGAGATGAGATTGAAATGGAAAATGAGAATGGAGATGAGATTGAGAAGGAGAATGAGAATGAGAAGGAGAATGAGAATGGAGATGAGATTGAGAAGGGGAAGGAAAATGGGAATGAGAATGGAGATGAGAAGGAGAATGAGAATGGTGATGAGATTGAGAAGGAGCAGGAGATTGAGAACGAGAATGAGAAAGAAGAAGGGAGAACATTTGATGCTAGGAAATATTCAATAGGTGGAGATATCAATGATCTGGGAAGTTGGCCAAAAGTTGATGATAGATTAAGAGCTTTTCTTGTTGAACAGGGTCCAACGACAAGGCTTCCGATTAATTATAATTTTCCAAGGGATTACGTTGGCGGCATATGTTTTTCTCACTCATATTATACAAGAGAAATAAAGAATAGAGAGAAGCAAGATAGGCGATGCTTAGTTTACTCAAAAGCAAAAGATAAGATCTTTTGCTTTTGTTGTAAATTATTCACACAAGACAAAAATGCTAATCAGTTGGCAACTAATGGATACGATGATTGGAGAAATGTTTCTAAAATGCTCAGGGAACATGAAAAAAGTCGTAAGCATATCATATGCATGACTAATTGGATGGAGCTAGAAGTGAGACTACAGAAAAAGCAGACTATTGATAAGCATCTTCAAGAAGAGATTAACAGAGAGAAGAAATATTGGAGAGATGTGTTGCTGAGGATAATTGCATTGGTAAAGGGTCTTGCTAGAAAGAATATAGCATTTCGTGGAAGTACTGATAAAATTCGTCATCCTAATAATGGGAATTTTCTGGGCATGGTTGAGGTATTTGGAGATTTTGATCTAGTGATGACAGAGCACATTAGACGGATTAAAAAAAAAGAAACTCGACATCATTACTTGAGTCCCCAAATTCAGAATGAGTTGATAAAGATGCTTGGGAGTGAGGTCAAACATATGGTTTTAAAGAAGATCCAATCCACAAAGTATTTTTCAGTTATTCTTGATACCACTCCTGATATCACTCATAAGAATCAACTGTCTCTAGTTATCCGATGTGTGGATATTTCTGAGACTTCCCCAAAGATAGAGGAATTTTTTTTGACATTCTTGGAAGTCAAAGACAAAACTGGGGAAGGGCTATTTGACACACTTCAAGATGTATTACGTGATCTTGGTTTGAGTATTGATGACTGCAGAGGGCAAGGTTATGATAATGGATCAAATATGAAAGGGAAACATAAAGGAGTACAAAAGAGATTGCTTGAGATTAATCCATGAGCAGTTTATACGCCATGTGGTTATCATAGTTTGAACCTTGCACTTACAGATATCGCTTCCTCCTCTCCGATAGTAGTCTCATTTTTTGGAATTGTTCAGCGAATCTACTGTTTGTTTGTCTCTTCAACAAGTAATTCTGAAGTTTTCAGAGACATCATGAATGGTTTTACAGTTAAACCATTATCACAAACTCGTTGGGAGAGCCGTGTCAAAAGCGTCGAAACAATAAGATTTCAAGCTGCTAAGATTCATGAAGCTTTGGTCTACTTGGCAGACCACAGCGGTAATCCAAGAACAAGAAGTGAAGCTGATTGTCTTGCAACGAGTGACACCCACGGAATTGGAAACTTTGAATTTTTGTTTGGCATGATTATTTGGTATGAACTTTTGTTTGTTGTCAACAAAGTAAGCAAGATCCTGCAGGCAAAAGATATGGATATTGATATTGCTCTTGCTCAACTCAAAGGACTTGTTTCTTTTTTCAAAGAGTATAGAGAAACTGGTTTTCAAGCAGCAAAAACAGAGGCTGAACGGATTGCTATTGAGATGAAAATTGCTCATGTGTTCTCTGTGAAAGCAAAACGTTTAGGTAAAAAGAAACGGTATCATGACGAAGAGCCTGGAATAGTTGAAGAAGAGATGATATTAACAGCTGAAGAAAATTTCAGGATAAACTATTTCATCATAATTGTGGATCAGGCTTTGGTTTCTCTTGAGACAAGGTTTGATCAACTTCAAGGCTATGAAAAGACTTTTGGATTCTTATTTGACTTGAAGAAGCTGAAGTTAGCAAATGATGAAAAGTTGAAGGCTTCTTGTGCCAACCTTGAAGTATTTCTCAAGCATGGTAACAATTCTGATCTTGGTGGTAATGATCTATTTTTGGAGCTAAAACTTTTAAGAGAAGTTTTACCAAAAGATATTGAAAAAGTTGTCGAGATATTTGATTTTCTTAAAAAGATGGAAAGTTGTTATCCAAATACATGGATTGCATATCGTATAATGATGACGATTCATGTTTCAGTTGCGTCTGCAGAAAGAAGCTTCTCCAAGTTAAAACTCATAAAGTCTTATCTAAGGTCGACTATGTCCCAAGACAGATTGAATGGATTGTCAATATTGTCGATTGAAAGGGAATTGGCTGAAAAACTTGATTTTACAGATTTGATGAATGAGTTTGCAGATAGAAACGCGAGAAGAATAATCTTTCAAGAATAGTTTAATGTTTTTTGTGCTTTAAAACAATATTGTTTAAGACATCTTTTGTTTGGTTAAATTACTTTTCAATTATAATTTTATAGAAACCGGCCCTTTTTTTTTTTCTAGCTTGCGGCCCTCTAATTTCATGCAACGGCTCTGTTTGGCAGAAAAGATTTGCATATTCAGATTTAATATTACTCTCTTCATTATGTGCTTTTTTCCAGGGAGCTGTAAACAAATGAAATATATATGTATACAAGTGCACATGTGAGGAAACTATAGTACCCTCCTGAATCAAATTTTGCTTAAGCCAAATACACATAAAGATCTAGCCGCACAAAAAACAACTCCCATCATATTATGTTTCTCGTATTTGTTTAACTGTTAATTACTAAGAGCGTTAATTTGACAATGTCAAAATCAATACTCAAGTCAAATTTTAAAAATCCAATTAATTAAGTGCACAAGTGGGAATGCTATAACTGTATAAGTCCAAGATTACAAAGAGATATATACATATATATATATATATATGAAGAAAAATGTTAAAAATCATCTAAGCTAAGACGATCAAACATTGAAAATAAAATGAAAGTAATCTAAAAATCATGGATGACAGTATGCAAGTACAATTTTCGATCTTGATTATAGAAAGACTTCTTAGAATAAGTTCTCTGGACTTCTTTGCTATTCTCAGTTATAAATTTGTGTTTTACTTTTACCTTATTGTAGTCTTCCACCAATTTTAAGCATTGTCTGTTAGCACTTACTACTTAGTAGGATCTACTTTTACATAAACTTCATCAAAGGTTTTATTCTTGTCTTTATTTCCACTGTACTACATTAAACCTCATACGCCTTGCAATCTCTGTGTATTGTTTTTCCTTGAAAAAATAACAATTTGCCAATTTCTTCAACATAATTCACTGCATTACTTGTATTTTGAAAATTTTTCTAATTTAATTTTGTTATTATTAATACCTTGTTTGAGCCTTTTCATTTTTGGAGTTATGAAAATAAAGAAAATAAGAAAAGTTGTCTTACTTCATTAGCTTACGAGTTGAAGAACCGTTGAGGAAATATAATTTTGTTCTTTCAACCTTATTCATACCTTATAATAAATTCTTATAAACTTAGCAAACAGTAACTACAATTGCAGTAAGCTACTGAAGTATGAAAATGGTGAGGAAATTCAACTTTGAAAAATTATGTTTTATTTGCAGTTGTTTGCTAAGTTATAAGAACTTTGAAATGACAAAATTAAATAATTGGATTTAATTTTGTATATGGTTGAATGTGGTTAACGGAAAAGAGAAAATTATTCATATTTTTTTTACCTTTGTCCAAGAATATGAAGTGGAGATAAGAGAAGGTAAACTCCATTGTAACCCTCAGTATTGAAAGTAAAAGGTCCTGCAAAAACAAGAATCAATTGTAAAATTCTTCAATTTAAAGAATCAATTGGAAAATTCTTTAAATTGATTCTTTAAAATTACACTGGTGTAGGTGAAGAAAAGAAGTTCAGCTTTTCTACTACTTCAGGATTGTTTCTCCAGTTAACCAAAGCAGAAGAGGGTCTTCTTAAGGATTGTTATCTGATATGATGAAGTAGTTGAAAAGCTTTTCTACTAAAGTGATTTGAGTTTGTGTAATTTGATAGTAATGAATATTGTAAAAGCAGAGGAAGTGAGAAAAAAGAAAAGAAAATAACAGACCTAGTTTCAAGGTGAAAAGGAAGTGGACCTTCAAAACCAGGAAAATAGCTAATCATAGAGGCTGAATCAACCTCATGTTGAGTCAAGAACCGTTGAAGAAAAAAAAATCTAGATGTTTAACATTGATATGTAAATGACACTCGTACAATTAATCGGATTCGTTCGGATCACCCACAAAAATAAAATAAAATAAAAAGAATATTACATTTTTCTTATATTGTCGTTCAATTCACAAACGTCTATATATTTAACTACTCTAGTGGGTTTTTTTTTTTTTGAACTACTATAGTGTTATCTCCTGGCTTTGTTTTCGGCTTACCTACACTATAATTCGTCTATATATCTTTCAAAATATAAATAGAATAAAAAGAACAAACTTTCACGTATAGAACAAAACATTCATTGCATGGGTCCAAATGAAGTAAAAAATGACATGTATGCTCCTGATAGTGATAAATTTTGGGCCCGTGGTAATTGGGATCAAGGCAGCTTCCACGAAAATTTGTAACCCACAAATAAACCTCTCAGCTTGTTTGACTCCTACTCTTTTTGTTAGAAACTAAACACTTACAATTGTAAAAGTGATTTTGCACAAACAATTAGACCATCTCCAACCCTAAGAACTCCTCATGGGTTCTTAGCATTATTTTTAATATAAATTTTGAAAAATTTAAAGTTAAGAACCTCTTCAAAAGTTCTTAATGTTTTCCTCTTCCAATGGTAGAACCCCAGGTGGGGTTCTTAAAACTTAAAGTTTTGAAAGTTAAATTAGTGTTTAAGTGTATGAAATTGGTGTTTAAGTGTGTTAAATTAGTGTTAAATTGATGTTTAAGTATATGAAATTAGTGTTTAAATGTATGAAAAAAGACTAGTGTTTTGGTTACAATACATATATTGCGCATCTTTTGGGAGATGGAGATGGAGACAAGAGACTAGTGTTTTGGTTACCATTCATATATAGCAAAGTTTTTAAGTGTGTGAAATTATACAAGAAAGAAAGAAGTTTTGGTTACAACACATTAATAAGAGAAAGCAAACTCATTGTTGAACTTAGTGATTCATTCTTTCTGAAATTTTCAGAACCTGCAACTCATTCATTTGAGTATCCATTCTCAACCCATCCAAATAGACACTGGCCAAATGAGCTTGAACATATCAAATTCAAGCTAAAACTTATCAAAATACCCCTAATTCAGCATATCAACTGTAGTTTTTGTCCTAAACCAAACATGAACAAACAGAAAAGATCCTAACCCAAACCAATATTTACCGTTTAACTAACCAGACAAAGACCAAAAACAATTCAACAAAGCTTCGGATTAGTATAAGAAAAAATCACTAACCTGTCATTGCTTAAAGCTTACAAGACCTGCGCATTAGATGTCCAGAGAATTGGCTTTCCTCGAGCAGCAGTCTCTAATATTCACAAGAAAAACAGAACCATTATGATAAAAAATGAGTTTGTCTGATGTTAATATGAAACCAGAGGTCATAGCACCGGCGAGCCTCCTTTACAATTGGCTGGCGGCTGTCATAGCACCGGCGACGTGGCTGGTGAATACTAGCTCCTTGCTGATTCTCCAAATTCCTAGATTCTCTTGGCTTGGGTTTGCGAGGTCTTTCTTGTGATTTCGCTTGGTGGTGTCGTGTTTGTCTCTTGTTGACTACGGCAGTCACGGTGTTGGCGCGGTTGCTGTAGTTCTGGTGGTGTTGGCTTCGATTCGTTGGTCTCAGCAACGTCTCCGTCTCGACTATCTCGGAGACTTTGTGGCAGTAAGTTTCCATCAACATTAATTGACATGTGTGGTTTGGCGGTGGTTATGGGTGCCTTGGACCTAGGTGGCGGCGTGGTCTTCGTAGTGCTCAACTTCTGTGGTGGCTCCTTCCATTACCACCTCAGCGATCTCTCAACTAATTTGGTCCTTGGTTTGACTTGTTCTTTGGCTCCGTGGTTAAGTTTGTTGCTTGTGGTGGTGCGGTCTCGTGATCCGACGGCGAGATTTAAATGTTATGGCTTTAGGGATCAGGTTTCCGGTTACGGAGCGTTTTGAGGACAGCGCAACTTCCGTTTTCCAGTCTCCTAGCCCGGCGATTTCATCTTGAAAACTCAATATTCACCAAGACTTTCTACCTCAACTCGGCTTCTCCAGGCATTGCGTTTACTCGCAATTCTTCAATTAAACTTAAACCGGCGAGTTCAGAATGTGTCTCTTACGGCGGGATGGCTCAAGGGCTAGAGCCGCGGACTGCCTTGATCAAGCACTTCCGGTTCTCCTCCTCCCCCTTAGGCGTGGGTCGTTGTTTGGTTCGCATTCCCGTCCCCTTCTGGTGTTAGTTTGATCAAATCTTGCCAGTCTCGGTGTAGTATCTCCTAGTTGCAGTTCAAGGTTCGGCTCACTAGTTCCTGGTCAAGGTTAAGATTGCTGGTTCTCGTCACTGCTCATGCGGAGTTAGACGTTGTCTCTTGGAGACAGTTTTGTGACTATGATCATTTACTCTCTTCTAGCTCGGATTTAAGTTAGTTTTTATTTCTTTGTCGTTGTAACTTCATACCGTAACCATGAGATTACGGGAGTTGATACACCGACTTTGGTTTGCTTCCAAGCTTTTAATTTTTTTTGGCATGGCACCAAAATCTAGTTTTACAAATTGTACGACTCAAAACTTCTTTTGAATAATATTTACATTTTATTAAAAAAAAAAAAGTGAACTAGTTCATTAATAAGTCATAACATATCCCACAAGTAGAATCCAACATATACGTATGAAACCAATCAATTCAATAATTGTAAACTTAACCAGCAAAATAATATAAGCAAAGCATACAGCAATCTAGTAATACGAAAACACCCTTTTCGTATGAAACTTATATATGTATATCTTTAAATCGCAATATATCGAAAGCGTTCGCCCAACTATATAAATATTGGAATATATATTCTTCCACATCATCTAGTTATATATTATTTTACCCCGTTCTACGTGTCAAGTCGCTTTCAAGTTTGAACACATGTACATCGACGTTCTTGGATTTGATCACATGCTTTCTTTTTTGATTGTGACATACTCTGATTGTGACACTTGAAATTTAAAGGAGAGTAAGAAAACGATGCCGTTTAAAGGAGATGAGGAATGAGGAGAGTAAGAAAACGATGCCGTTTAAAGGAGATGAGGAATGAGGAGAAGAAAACGATGTCGTTTAAAGGAGATGAGGAATGAGGAGAGTAAGAAAATTTAAACGGCATCGTTTTCTTACTCAATTTAAACCTTAATAGTCACATCATCTAATTCTCGATATTTTTAGGGATATCGCCGGAGAAGCTGTTAGCCCCGAGGTCGAGATACTCGAGTTCGTTTGAGAGACGGTTGATGTCGTTGGGAAGTGTGCCATTGAATAAGTTCTCTGAGAGATCGAGATACTGAAGCTTCCTGCAGTTGTAAAGAACCGTCGGAAACTCGCCGGGGAAGAAATTATACGACAAATCGAGAGAAACAAGATTCGGCAAATCGCAAATCGTCGTCGGAACTGCCGCAGTGAAGTTCTGGTTCCGGAAATTTATCTCGGTGACGTTTCCGGCGGTGCAGTTGATCATTGGCCAATCGCACGGAGAAGATGAGTTGCTCCATAGCCGGAGAGCCGGTGGATCTCCGAGCTCGCGTTTCAAGTGAAGAAGCGTTGACCGGTCATTGAGCTGTGAAATGACAGAAAAGGGTAATGAAAAGAGAAAGAAGAAGAAGAAGGGTAAGGGTAAAAGGATTTGATCACATGCTTTCTTTCAAGTGTGGATTTATCAGTACCAGTTCTGAAAACGATAGACGAAACTGATAACAATACATAGTCTCAATTCTCAAACATACATATATAACAAATAGATTTATAATTAAACGTTCAAATCCAGGATCATACATTGAAACCCTAAATACAAACATATATAACACAAAAAAGCTAGGAGAAATAGCAGAAGACCCATGGTTATCTTAGTATTTTGGCCGGCGCGTGGGAAAGTAGTTTAAAACTATTAGACCGGAGAGTGCTGGTTCGATGAATTGGCAGTTCCGGACTGGTTCTTCCCAAAAGAGCGGTACATAACAAAGAAGAACCAAAAAAAGCAGAGAATAGCTACGACGAGAGCAAAGATGGGGAAAATAAGGGAGAGGAGCATGTTAGCAGCGAGAGCGCCAAAGAGATGGCTGAAGTGCCCAATGGACTGATAGATAAGAGCTTGGTTTCTTCTGAGCTTCACTTCGCAGACTTTGAGGACAACGTAGATCAAACCGAGCACCAAGAAACCGAGTAACGTGACATTATGAGCTTCTGCTTTTGTTGGGGTGATCTGGAGCAACCCGATAAGCACTCCGATTATAACAAAGATGCCCTTGTGAATGGTGGCGGAGTACAAAGCGTGATCCTCCACCGTGTTCTCATTGGCAGTTCCGGACTGGTTATCCTCCGTAAGCATGTCCGGAATGAGGAATGAGGAGAGTAATCTTCACCGGTGCTTTAATCTTCAATTTAAAGGAGATGAGGAATGAGGAGAGTAAGAAAACGATGCCGTTTAAAGCATAGGCCTCACACCGGTGGAAAAAAAATATAAGTCTCTTAGAGAAAAAATATAAGTCGGTTTGAAGGGAAAAGAGTGCTCTCAAGGGAAAAGAGAAAACTGGGATAGAACAGTGGCGTACAAATATATAGATCTAGGGTTATCAATGGAAGTTAGAGTCAAGGCCGTTTTTGGGATAGTCCCGAGTCGCTTTCAAGTATATAATAAGAGAATGTCATAATTCTTTGTTTTAGTCTGATTGTAGTAGAAAAGTTATAACAATTCTTTGTTTTATATTATTTGTACGCCACTGTTCTATCAATGCCACGTTGCGTAGTTGCCAAGAAAAAGTTCAAAAGTTCACACGTTAGCATAAAAACGATGCCGTTTAAGATATTGTGATATGGTAATATATTGTACCATGGCAAAAGTTCACAATATCTTAAACGGCATCGTTTTTATGCTAACGTGTGAACTTTTGAACTTTTGCCATGCAATGAAAAAGTCAGCCAAGAGCAAACTGCGATGGCAAATATCTTAAACGGCATCGTTTTTATGCTAGCCATGGTACAATATATTAGCTGTCATCAATATATTGCCATGCAAAAGTATAACTATCAATTTTTATGGTAACGTGTATTATCAAACTTCACTCAATCTGCCATTAAATAACCATCTCTCCAAAAACTTCATTCCAGCTGAAAAACACAAAAGCCTGCGAAGTGAAGCTCAGACATCATCAACCATGCCAACTATCAGTTCTTTACAAATTAGTGCCGCCAACGCCAATGAGAACACGGTGAAGGATCACGATTTGTACTCCGCCACCGTTCACAACTGCATCTTTGTTATAATCGGAGTGCTTATCGGGTTGCTCCAGATCACCCCAACAAAAGCAGAAGCTCGTAATCTCATGTTACTCGGTTTCTTGGTGCTCGGTTTGATCTACGTTGTCCTCATAGTCTGCGAAGTGAAGCTCAGAAGAAACCAAGGTCTTATCTATGAGTCCATTGGGCACGTCAGCCATCTCTCTGGCGCTCTCGCTGCTAGCATGCTCCTCTACCTTATTTTCCAAATCTTTGCTCTCGTCGTAGCTATTCTCTGCATTTTTTGGTTCTTCTATGTTATGTACCGCTCTTTTGAGAAGAACATGCACACGGAGGATAACCAGTCCGGAACTGCCAATTCATAGAACCAGCACTCTCCGGTCTAATAGTTTTATACTACTTTCCCACGCGCCGGCCAAAATACTAAGATAACCATGGGTCTTCTGCTGTTTCTCCTAGCTTTTTTGTTATGTATGTTTGTACTTAGGGTTTCAATGTATGATCCTGGATTTGTACGTTTAATTATAAATCTATTTGTTATATATGTATGTTTGAGAATTGAGACTGTGTATTGTTATCAGTTTAGTCTATCTGTTTTTTCTGTTTCTTTTTGTGTGTGTGTCATACTGTCATCAAGTTGCATTCAAAAGCAAAACAGAGCAAAGCTCAAGGTTCAGTTACAAACCAAACGTAGGAACCAATTAATCAATTCAATAATTGTAAACTTAACCAGCAAAGTAATATAACCAAAGCAACAGCAATCTAGTAATATGAAACACCCTTTTCATATGAAACTTATATATGTATATCTTTAAATCGCAATATATCGAAAGCGTTCTCGATTTATAGGTTGTTTCTTCCACGCCCAACTATATAAATATTTGGACTATTCTTCCACGTCATCTAGTTATTATTTTACGCCGTTCTACGTGTCCGTGAAGCCATAGATGTGCGGCTACGACCCGGGTTAGTCCCGAGGCTCGTTGGACACGCGAGCCATCTCTTCGGAGGTCTAGCCGCTCTTGTGCTCGTGTCCGTCGTTTGTGCCACGTTTGCTTTCGTCCTTCTTCTTCTCTGGTTTATCTGGCTCTCAGCCGTCGGTTACAACACTTTAAATGAAATCATGATTGATCGACGGCAAACAAATCCAGCACCGGTTTACCTCAGTTGTCACCGGTGTAATATCTCGTGGTTCATCTATGGATGAAGAGCGATGGAATAAAAGTTAAAATGGATACAAACAAAAAAAGTTAAAATGGATGAACAATCGATATGGTTTATGTGAAACGGTAACGTTATAATTAAACAGCACAAACCGGCTTATGCAAGCTGTATTTTAATAATTAGACGTACATATTGTAATGTCGAAAGCAGAGCACTCGTCATATTGTAAGACCACTTTTCTTATCTTCTTTATTTTCATAACTCCAAAAATGAAAAGGCCCAAACAAGGTATTAATAATAACAAAATTAAATTATAAAAATTTTCAAAATACAAGTAATGCAGTGAATTATGTTGAAGAAATTGGCAAATTGTTTTTTTTTTCATGGAAAAACAATACACAGAGATTTTGAAGGCGTATGAGGTTTAATGTAGTACAGTGGAAATAAAGACAAGAATAAAACCTCTGATGAAGTTTATGTCAAAGTAGATCCTACTAAGTACTAACACACAATGCTTAAAATTGGTGAAAGACTACAATAAGGTAAAAGTAAAACACAAATTTATAACTGAGAATAGCAAAGAAGTCCAGAGAACTTATTCTAAGAAGTCTTTCTGTAATCAAGATCGAAAATTGTACTTGCATACTGTCATCCATGATTTTCAGATTACTTTCATTTTATTTTCAATGTTTGATCGTCTTAGCTTAGATGATTTTTAACATTTTTCTTCATATATATATATATATATATGTATATATCTCTTTGTAATCTTGGACTTATACAGTTATAGCATTCCCACTTGTGCACTTAATTAATTGGATTTTTAAAATTGGATTTTATATTGGACTTATACAATATAAAAAATTAAAAATAGTCAAAGACCAAAGAAGAAAAAGCAGAGAAAAACTACATCACGTAAAAAAAAAGCAAAGAATTTAGTTTTTTTTCTCTGCTTTTTCTTCTTTGGTCTTTGACTATTTTTAATTTTTTATATTGGTTTGATCTTCGAACTTTAAAGGAATGAGCCCCGTGAGCAGGAGAGAGAATAAATCCTACAAAGTTATCATGTCGAAAAGTTAATTAATGGGAAATTTAATCTAATTGACATATCACTTACGCATCGTTTCAATGTCGTTAGAGAAAACTATATAGGTTTGTTAAGTTTTTTCAAAATATTAAAAATATGATATAAAAATTTTGAACCTTTAAAAAACGTTGTATATCCGTATATATGCCATATAAACAATATATATACAGTTGTATAATTGTAACTGTATAATAATACTATATAACTAAAATACAGTACAGTTCGTCACTGTACAGCGTATATATATCGTAAAGATTGTCCATGGAGAGTCATTCAGATCTTTCTCTTCCAAATTATGATTGCTATGTAAGCAAAAACAACATCCACTAAATTGGTGTTGCTAATTTAGTTATAAAGTGAAAATGATTTAGCTAACACATTGAGATGAAATATGCAGACGTATCGGTATTTGCTAGCTACACATTGGGCTAATGATGAAGATGTCCGCAGAGCACTTCATATGGTGAAAGTGTGTCATATTACATACATATATGTCACCATCTTAATACCAATAAAGCAATTAATCTATCAATGAGTGTGAACTTTTCAGGGAAGTATACAGAAATGGGTGAGATGCGAATTAGGGGATTTGGCTTATGAGAAATAAGAGCAGTGTACCGTATCATCGAAACAATAGCATCAAAGGGTTTTATAGGTCATTGATTTATAATGGTGATCATAACATGCTGGTGCCTTTTCTTGGAACCCACGCTTGGATTAAATCTCTCAACTATTCAATCATTGACCAATGGAGGCCATGGTTTGTTAACAATCAAGTTATTGGATATATATACGAAGACTTATGCCAACAATATGACATTTGCCACTACCAAGGCAAGTTTCATCAAATGTTTTTTTTGTCGTTACATTTTACAATTGATAAAAGTATTTTATAATTGGTTTAATTTTGAAGGGAGGAGGGCACACTGCAGAGTATAAACCAGAGGAGAGATCCGTGATGTTTAAGAAGTGGATACGTGGCCAACCTCTGTAAAATAGTGAGCTCCAACGAATCCAACAACATGGCTTTTCAAAAAGATAAAAAATCATCAAGATATGAATAATTTCTCTTTTTCATTAACAAGTACATTCAACCATATGAATTCGTTTGCTTGGTTATAATAAGAATTTAATGCAAGGTATGAATACAATGAAAGAACAATTTCTTTTATATATAGTTCAACTCTCGAAAAATTTAACCATGATTTACTCAAAACTAAAAGACCAATAAAATTACATAAATATTTTAATAGAGTGTATGTTAAGTTATATGGTATTTCAACATTTTCAACTCAAAACCATTCGATAATAAAAAAAAGTACTTCAGAATTTTAGTGAAATCAAAATACATTTATACAAAATGATTATTTTTATCGGTACATCTTAATCCAAATCACACTTTTTGACGACGGGCAATAAACGTTATTTGGACCATCATACTTTGATCAACAAATGAGAGTAATTTCTATTAATTTTCATAAATTTCTAATTTAAAACTAATTGATAATAAATAGATTAGTTTATATCCATTATATATTACTCTAAGTAGTGGTGCACCCAAAATAATATTTTTACTTGATCATAATTTAAATTAAATATTATTCAATTATTAAAATATAGTTGTGCCACAAATATATATTACATAAAGTATAAGAGATTGACATGTTTTCAAAAAAATTACGAGGAATAAATTAAATAAATGATATGTTGTATATTTCCAAGAAATTGTTTAAAAATACACTTAACTGTATTACATAAAACATTTGAACTGAAAAGGTGAGAAATGAATTAAAATCAATAATGAGAATAAAACTAGTGAAAAAAACAAATATTTTCTTAAATTTTGTGAAGATACTAAAAAAAAATAAAAAACAAGAAAAAGAAAGGACAAGACATGCTTATGAAAATTAGGCTCGCGCAAAAACCTAATTTGCTCTTTTCTTCTCCTCTCTAAAGTTAAGAGTCTTAGCTGTCATCTCTGTTTCGGCCAATGTTCGGTGGCTTTCACAGCACCAGTGTTGTGCCTCTCTAGTGTAATTTGCTGGGGGGTTTTTTTCTTTTCTGTAAGGTTCTTGGTGATTTCAATTTTTTGAGTAGATCTGGTGCTTTTCTCGAAATCGGAGGTGGTGGTGTTTTTGTCGCTCTTTTGCTGAGGGTTTCGTTGCCTCTCTGGTCATGCTTGAATTATTATCATTGTCAGGTCTTTTTCTGTCCTATGGCTTCCCCTGTTGGGGATAAGTCTCTCTTTCTCAGTGAATTTGTCATGTTTTTAACTTAAGTTAGAGCTTTTGGCTGGGGTTTGTCGTGATTTTTGGCTGGGGTATTTAGTGATTCTGGCTTTGGTTTTTTGTCTTTTCGTTTTGGCTGGGCTGAGTAATCTCCATGGGGTTTGGTTCTAAAATTAGCGGTTTATTGGATCTGGAGATAGGGGTTATTTCTTTGGTTAGCTCTCTCATTTGGCTCGGTTTTAGGGGCACTGCTACGTTGTAAGTCGCCTTCTCGAGGCATTCATCTTCATTGTGGTGTTTTAGTAGACAGTTTGTGTCTGTCCTTTATTAGCGTTGTATGCTGCTATAGGTTTCTTCTTGAGTCCAGCCTTTGTTTGTTCAAGGCTTGGTAAATGCTTTCGAATTCCTTGTATCAGTTGGTTTTTTTAATATAATTTCAGATGACAAATTAAAAAAGAAAGACAAGCTTACAAACATCTAGGAAAGAAAATTCATTTTATGTAAAAGTGTCTACTATTGCTTACAATGTTAAACCAAAACAAGGGCGGCATAAAGGGAACTTTAGCTAAGTGGAGCACTAATTAAGCTAACAAAAGAAAAGTTACAAATTATATTCACATTATTTTGTGGGTTTAGGGGAATGTGGGTCCGCCCCTGAATGCAGGTCTTTTTTTAGATACGCGATTCGAACACTTTACTAATCAGCTATTATGTAATAGACTTTTTTAGGTTAGTACTATAAGATTAAGGAAAAGTTTAAATAGTGACAACAATCATTGTGGATTAGTATGTACTTTAGGAGACTAAACCATCCTATTTTATAGGCACGTAATAATTAGTTGCAGAGAATATGGATAATATGGAAACTGCCATAAACCAAGCTCTATCCATCTTGGCGACGAAACAACAAAGTTTCCTCCATCATAGTACATAAATAAGATTTGTAAATCAAAAGGGAATCTTTTTTTTCCTTGTCAACGCCATGTAATATTATATATTTATACGGGTTTGAACCTGTATAATGATACAACAATAATATTAATATGAATCACTAGTCTAATTAAGTATCCTGATCAGTTTGGCGCGCATTATGGTTACTTTGAACTTCATTTAGACGCAAACCAAAAAAAGAATAACATGTTAATATATACTTATATTTTCTTGAATTGAGCTCGATTAAGTCCAGGTCTAAGCAGTCAATAAGGTGCAGCCTGATTTAAGAGGAGTCTTGTTTGGAATCAGAAGGTTATGAGAAAAGGAGAGGTTTTTTGTTTTTGGAATAAATCGAGTTTGTTAGTCGATTATACCTGTGGTAGTTTTGGTAAGTTTCTTTGATGGTCCATGCGAGTTTGATCTTTTGATATTTTTGACGCAACAAATCATATTGTATATTTTACTGAAAATGATAAAATATATGTGCAATATGAAAGATGTTACTTGCAAGGATAGTTAGTTGGAGTTCGGTACGTAGATCAAATGCAATTGATAAAATCCTGCGGACGTTTTTACCTTCTATGCTAAAAGAACAATGTTCAAGAATTGCTGGTGCAGTTCCTCCGTCCGCAAAAATAGAATTTTAAAATATTATGTTAGTCTTTTATTTTTAAAAATAGGGTTGATACCACAATGTTGTACTCAGAAATTACAATAATAAAATAATATCTCATTACAACATTCGGTAATTCTCAATATTGAGTCATTCTTTAGCTTAACAATATGATGCATTAAGTGATTCACTATCTAAGGTTTCGAATGAGAAGAGTTTGTATTGAGTTTTTTCGGTTAGTTTTCGGGGGTTTTTTTTGGTATTTGAGAAAGAAAAAAACTCTAAGTAAGTTTTTTATTTCTTTACTAGAATGATAAGTATCATAATTTGCGTGAATCTTTTAATATGACAGTCTGATAGTGATTTGAAAGAGGATATATAAAGAGACTCGATATCACATTTTTAAAAAAAGAGAGTGAGGCTTAATGTGAAACTTGCTTGCATAAACTTTGTTAAAAGAGGGATCAACACGTGGATTTTCTCACTTTCCACTACAACAACGATTTTGAATTGAGAGATTCTTTTATCATCAGGTTGATTTCCCACTGGTCATCAAGTTTATAAGTGAAGCGATATATAGTCAAATAAGACGGTCTTAACGTGCTTTTAACGGTTGATAGCCAAAAGGTCAGAACCAAAAATTTGCATAAAACGATAATTGTAATCATTTAAAAACAACTACGGTGTACTATGATTAAAATCGTTAACAGAGACTCGAATCATTTGTCCAGTACCAATTTCGAGATAATTCTTTCAAGTTTCAACAATTACATCTTTATTCTTTACATGGTTTGATTACACGCTATAATTTGGTTACTTATAATAACCGTTAAAAAATGGTTTTATCATTTAAAACAAAAAAAAAGAAGAAGAGAAATGGATGTACAAGATAGATTTATGTCTTACTTTTTTTTTTTTTGATAAATTGTGAATTTTTCCCTTTTTTTCCTCCTATACTAAAAAGAACAATGTTCAAGAAATGTCGGTTCTCTCTGCACATGGGTTTGCGCCCCCACATCAAATTAAAAAGTGATTGGCAAACCAAAAAGAAATAGGGAATACGTATAGATGTAACCGAAAAAAGAAGATACACATAAAAATTTCAAGAATAATAACATCGATGTTAAGTTATACATCATGAAAAATATTCTAATCTAGTGAAAATAACATTTTCATTAATTTTAAAGTGAATTAAAATATATCTTAAAACTGTATTGCAAATTCTGTTAATTCAAAGGTAAACCCCACTTGTTTATATGATCATCACCTCATCTCCTTTACATCTTCAAATTTCATAAATTTGTAAAAATATCAACGATTATTTTTAACATTGAAATTTTGATTATAAATGATATCATAATAATTAGTTGCCGAGGATATGGAGAATATGGAAACTGCCATTAACCAAGCTCTATCCATCTTAGCGACGAAACAGCAATGTTTCATCCACCATAGTCCATAAGATTTGTAAATTAAGAAGTAATCTTTTTTTTTTTAATATATCAACATCATGTATTATAATAAATCTTTTTTAAACTAATGAAAATGTTTTTTTTCCACAAGATTCCAATAGTTTTCATGATGCATGTATAACTTAACTGTATTTATTATCCACGTGGACCGCAATATCTTATGGATCCTTCCTTACATACGAAGCCAAGGTTTTGTTATATATATATATATACACAAGGCGAAGCAGACCACAAAGAAAAACCCTAACCATTTTATTTTATATCCGTAACAATTAGCCATGTGGCCTTTTGTTAACCGGAGCTCCAGTAATGAGATCGAGGAGGAGGAGGAGGAGGATGGTAAGTACTCCGTTGACAAGCTTATCATCTTTATTAATGGCGGAGCTATTGGATTGCTTCAGGTAGGCACAAGCCAATCATCAATCAACGAAGCAAACCGTAGAGCCACGATCCTTTGTTACTTGGTCATCACTCTTATCTACACCATCCTTCGAGTCTGCGAAATAAAGCTTCGAAACAAACCTAATATCCGCAACTTCGTTGGGCACGTCAGCCATCTCTTTGGGGCTCTCGCAGCTCTCGCAGCTCATTTTTCTTATTTCGCCAATCTTCACATTGATCATGGTTCCTCTCTGGCTTGTTTGGTTCTTCGTTGTTATGTATGTCTCTTTCTTAGAGCTCGTATTACCGAAGGATAACGCCGCAGATCCACAGGTTTAATGTATTCGCCGGAGCTCTATATGACCAAGTTCTCTTCGAGATATCCTATCCCGGCTTGTTGGTATCTCGATCTTTATGTGTATATATTTCATACTTGGGGATCTGATTTAAGAGCTCTTAACTAAATAAAATTATGTATTATACTTTTTTTTTGTAAAATATTTGTGTAAATATGGGAGACCGTTGTGTGTTGTTTATAAGTTGGGACATACTTTGTTGTTTCGGTTCTTTTTGTGGGAGATGCTCACAGTTGCTACCTTTGGACATACTATGAATATATTTTTTAGATTTGTTCCACAAATGCTGTGAAATCTTTCCCTTTGGCTTAAATAAGGTCTACCTAATAAAAGAAAAAAAATGCCCTACAAAATCTATCACACTGACACACGTGAGTTCCTTTGTTCTCGAGATGGCAATGACATACATATATATTTTTTTGTATATAAAAAAAAGGCCATATTATTATATTAAGATTTAAGATTAATGTATGTGATTAGGATGTTTAATTCGATGACTTTTAAAACTTAATCAAATGAGGAAAAGACCATATAAAAAAGGAAAAGTGAGTAAAGAGAGACGATCCAGAGGCAGGACCAACATAATATTGCCTCGATCTCATATCGAGGCAATATTACAGGCATATAGTGATTTCTATAAAAGAGATTATATGTTAAATTTTTAAGAAAATATGTTCTTTCTAATTATCATGTGAGCAGTGACCCCGCCTAATCAGCGATTTTCCGACAAGGTGTGCCCACAGAGCGTTTAAACTTTGGTGAGTTACAGCGAAAGCCCCTAAATCACACAATTCATATTTTATTGGCTTTAAAGCCTGTTATATAATCACTAGACTTTTTCAACCCGTGTCCAATTTCGAATTTCTCCATTCCCGACATGACTTTGGTTCGATCCCCTACAAGCATGCATGCCCACGTAGTAGTATCACGTGTACCATATATATCACATGAGTTTACCGGACCCTCAGAATTATTAATGGAGTTCAAAGACTGACAGATAGTCAGATACTACTTTCACTAAAAGCAATTTTCAATTTGGAACACGCACATTCCGCTTGATTAACACTAACTTTCTTAAAATAATATGTTTATTATACATATCACTCAAAGAAACCAAAATAATAAAGGCGAAATATTTTAATAGGTTGATAATGATCCCATTCTATAGCTTAACAATCTAAATGTGGCCACTGGCCACTAACCAAAAAAATAAAAATTTGCGTGTGGTCTCGTGTTCTTAATGTATTTTAATTTTAAAAAATGTGTTATGCACGCTAATTCAAACTTTGTTTGGTAAGAATGTCCAAAGGGGATTTCATAACTTCCTCGTTAACAAGAAAGAACAATGTGGCCACTACGTAAAAGTCACAAATGGAAGGAGTTAGTTCCTACACTTAGCGAACGTGACCACTTCTTCCTGAAGTCATGCTAAAATCTAAATAAAAGGAAATTTAAGACAACTGAGTAAGCCATCCTTCTTATTGGTCGTTCCACGTCATTGGGTTTGTCTCCATCATAGGTGGAAAGCATATTGTTTTTGACCAAAATTTATATGACAATTGGATATTTGAGACTTGGGAGACTAATGTGGGTTTAAATGAATTGGTAAAGAGAGGAGGAAGGGGGTAGGTAACAGGTTTAAATGAGTGTTTGGTAGATTTAACGTAGACACGTAGTGTTTAGTAGTCGATGACGACTGTGGTTTGTATTCTTTGGTACATTGAACAACCACATACTTATCCACAATCAACGCTTAGTGATCTCGTAATCTCACCACATGTTTTTTTCTACTGACGAATCATCATTCATTACCAGTTTACTCATACTCTTATAAAACGTGTCATAGCCTCATAGCTTGTCGAGGTAAAAGAAATCAAGAAACACAAAACAAAACACACAGAGAAGATCTCATTAATTATGGAGACTGTCTCTGCCGATGACCAAACACTCTCAATCTCCGGCGATGAAATGGAGAAGTTCAACGCATACTCAGCCGCTGTCCACAAAGTCGTTACCATGGTCAACGCTGGAATTATAGGATTACTTCAGCTCATGAACCAGCAATACTCCTCGGTTTTCGAAACACATAAACCAACATTGATCTGTTTCTGTCTTCTCATTTTCTTCTACGTCACCCTTCGAGTCCGCGAAGCCATAGACGTGCGCCGACGATTTGGGTTTGTTGCGAGACTTGTTGGACACACGAGCCATTTGTTTGGTGGTCTCGCCGCTCTCGTGCTCATCTCTGTCGTTTGCATGGCCTTTGCTTTTGTTCTTCTTCTTCTCTGGTTCTTTTGGCTCTCCGCTGTGGCTTACGACACTTTCAACGATATCAAGATCATCTACTCGGAGGCAAACAGAACCAGTGCCGGTTCACCTCATTCGTCGCCGGCCTGATCATATCTCGCTTGTTGGGTTGTTTGAGTGTAGGGTCCAGTAAATATCCACGGGCACTCAATTTGTTTCAAAAGATTTAAACAAAAAGAAAAAAGGAAAAAATAATGTACATTTTAACATAAAGAAGATTTTTTTAGGTGTGTGATAATCCATTAGAAAACTCAATAATCGATTTGGAGTACTTTGTAAACGAGTCTCTACCTTATATAAAAACAAAAATTAAACAAAAAATGTCAAACTACTAAATAATTTTGAAGTTTATTTTTTCAATAAAAAATATATTAGGAACTATCCATAATTCCAATTTATTAACAAACTTGAAGTAAACAAAAGCACAAGCTTAGAATGCGTTTTCAGTTGGTTAAATGCCTCGGAAAACAAATCTTCAAGAGCTTATAAGCTTTCAAGTTCGATTTTGATTCCAAAATACAAAATGAAAAACTTCCGTGAAACTTAGGCAAGAAGTAAACTTTTGCTAAAACTCATTTCCTTTTGGTATTACTTATACATTGAACCTCTGAAATACGATTTCTTAGTAACACAACAATAGCTGTTTGTTAAAATCTAATGAGTTGGGCCTAGTTTGAAGTCAGGAATAAACCAAAAAGGCCCATATACTTCTTGAGGGTAGCATCGTAAATACCAATGGTTCCAAATTCCGCATTTCGCAAGTGTGTACGAGAGAAAAAAGATAAAGGAGTCCAATATGTGTTTGGATTGGGTTTATGTTTTGTTAAAGTTAAAGGATCCCACCCTCAAGGTTTATTTTTTGTCAATGGGATCCTTTAACTTTAACAAAACATAAACCTTGAGGGTGGGATCCACAAACTTTAACAAAACATAAACCTTGAGGGTGGGATCCACAAAAAATGAGCCGGAGGTTGAAGGAACGGAATCAGCAGATGCTTCATCACGAAAATGCAGGTTCCACAAAAAATGCTAACACATATACTTCATTTCTAATTCGCTTTCTGCTAATTTATGATCCAATCCAAACACATATATCTCTTTGGCCCTCTCGCTGCTAACATGCTCGTCTCCCTTATTTTCCCCATCTTTGCTCTCGTCGTAGCTATTCTATGCTTTTTTTGGTTGTTCTTTGTTATGTACCGCTCTTTTGGGAAGAACATGCTCACGGAGGATAACCAGTCCGGAACTGCCAATGAGAACACGGTGGAGGATCACGCTTTGTACTCCGCCACCATTCACAAGTGCATCTTTTTTATAATCGGAGTGCTTATCGGGTTACTCCAGATCACCCCAACAAAAGCAGAAGCTCGTAATGTCACGTCACTCTGTTTCTTGGTGCTCGGTTTGATCTACGTTGTCCTCATAGTCTGCGAAGTGAAGCTCAGAAGAAACCAAGCTCTTATCTATCAGTCCATTGGGCACTTCAGCCATCTCTTTGGCGCTTTCGCTGCTAACATGCTTGTCTCCCTTATTTTCCCCATCTTTGCTCTCGTCGTAGCTATTCTCTGCTTTTTTTGGTTCTTCTTTGTTATGTACCGCTCTTTTGGGAAGAACATGCTCACGGAGGATAACCAGTCCGGAACTGCCAATTCATCGAACCAGCACTCTCCGGTCTAATAGTTTTATACTAAGATAACCATGGGTCTTCTGCTGTTTCTCCTAGCTTTTTTGTGTGTTAGAATTGCTTTCTACAAGCCGGAACTTGAAAATCTATTTTATCAGCTCGTAAATCCAATTGCAGACCAATTGCTATCTGTTTTATGTTATGTATGTTTGTACTTAGGGTTTCAATGTATGATCCTGGATTTGAACGTTTAATTATAAATCTATTTGTTATATATGTATGTTTGAGAATTGAGACTATGTATTGTTATCAGTTTAGTCTATCTGTTTTTTCTGTTTTTTTTTTTTTGTGTGTGTCATACTGTCATCAAGTTGCATTCAAAAGCAATCAATCCAATTGGAATTGCTTTCTACAAGAGACTTGTTGGACACACGAGCCATTGTTTGGTGGTCTCGCCGCTCTCGTGCTCATCTCTGCGTTTGCATGGCCTTTGCTTTTGTTCTTCTTCTTCTCTGGTTCTTTTGGCTCTCCGCTGTGGTTTACGACACTTTCAATGATATCAAGATCATCTACTCGGAGGCAAACAGAACCAGTGCCGGTTCACCTCATTCGTCGCCGGCCTGATCATATCTCGCTTGTTGGGTTGTTTTTGAGTGTAGGGTTCACTAAATATCTATGGGCACTCACTTTGTTTCAAAAGATTTTTCAAAAAAGAAAAAAAAAATAATGTACATTTTAACATAAAAAAGATTTTTTTAGGTGTGTGATAATCCCTTAAAACACAATAATCGATTTGGAAGACTTTGTAAACGAGTCTCTACCTTATATATAAACAAAAAATATACATTTCTTAAAATCTAATGAGTTGGGCCTAGTTTGAAGTCAGGAATAAACCAAAAAGGCCCATATACTTCTTGAGGGTAGCATCGTAAATACCAATGGTTCCAAATTCCGCATTTCGCAAGTGTGTATGAGAGAAAAAAAGATAAAGGAGTCCAATATCAGTTTACAGAGTCGGTGGTATCAGTTTCCTTCTTTTTATCTCTTCTTCTTCTTACCTTCGTCGAATCTCGCCGATCTTCAAGGATAAATATTGCAGTATCGCAAATCTAGGATCTGTAAAGAGCAATGAATCGTCACCACGATCCCAACCCTTTCGATGAGGAAGAAGAAATCGTCAATCCATTTTCTGTAGTCCTCTTCTTCTTTCTCCCTGAATCTCCGCTTTTCTATTTCTAGCTCCTTAGATTCATGATTTAACCTACGAAATGAACATATTTACATTTTTTCTCTTTTTTTTTTTTGAGATTTTTCGCTGTTCGAGACGGTAGAGGAATCTAGATCTCTCACTTTTTTCGAGTTTTTATTGTGAAAATGGAATATAGCAGAAACTAAGGACTGTGTTTTCAATTCATTTTTGATTACCGGAAGGCTCATTTCTATTTCGAAATGATTTTAACAGTGTTGAGGTGATAGATCTCTGGATTTACAGATAAATTAGGTTAATGTACAGAACTGTATCGTTGGATCTGGGAACTAGGTTATAATTTTTCGAGAAACTGATAGTGTTAATGATTGAGAACTCATTCGTTTAGTTTTGGAGTATGAAACTCAATGTTGAAGTTTTCTTTATGTTCTTGGCATTTTACATTTGATAGTTTACTGATATTTGTTGTAATTATTGATGAATTTTGCAGAAAGGCGGTGGAAGGGTTCCGGCTGCATCTCGGCCGGCTGGATTTGGCCAAAGTCTCGATGCTACGGTTGATATTCCATTGGATAATATGAATGTAATGACATATTATATCCCTAAGCTCATGAAACTTTTTGTCACTGGAATTTAGTATCTTATACATGTGCTTGATTGGTGTAGGACTCTTCACAGAAACAGAGAAAGCTTGCTGACTGGGAAGCAGAGCTTAGGAAGAAAGAAATGGTTTGTGCTGTTGATATGGGTTTATCAAAAATATCTTCACTTTGCTTGTTAATTTTTTGCTGATTGACACTCTTTTTGTTCTGTTCACTCAGGATATTAAGCGAAGAGAGGATGCTATTGCTAGTTGTAAGCAACTGACAACTTGATGACAATGTTATTCATTATTTTTGACTCGCTCTGAACGGAACATTTTGTTAATTTTTGTTGCAGCTGGTGTCCAGATAGATGATAAAAACTGGCCACCGTTTTTGCCTATCATACACCATGACATTGCTAACGAGATACCAGTTCATGCACAAAAGCTTCAGTATCTGGCTTTTGCTAGTTGGTTAGGTAAGTCTAGTTTAGTTTTTCTGCCTCTCTGTATGAAATATATCTAATGTGGTGTACTGATGGGCTTTTACTGCTCGAGTTTTATAATTTCAGGTATAGTTTTGTGTCTGGTGTTCAATGTCATTGCAACAATGGTCTGCTGGATTAAGGGCGGAGGTGAGCTCTATACTATTACTTACTGGTTTATCTTATGAGGTTATCGATTTTTATGAAGTTCTGATTGGATTTGGTTGAACTAATGCTGGTTTTAACATATTAATGATAGGTGTTAAAATCTTTTTCCTTGCCACGATATATGCATTGATCGGATGTCCGCTTTCTTATGTACTATGGTACAGGCCACTCTACCGAGCCATGAGGTACTAATCCTTTTAGCTAGTTCTCGTCTGATGGTTTAATACAATTGTAGGTCATTTTCCACCGTGCATTGATACTTGTCTAGCAAGACAGGTTATACATAACTGAATCACATTTTATGACCTTGTAGGACTGACAGCGCTTTGAAGTTTGGTTGGTTTTTCATCACCTACTTGGTGAGTTATAAAAACGTCATATTTAAATTTATATCATACCTATAAGCAGATATACTTTCCATTTTCTTTATGACTGACCTAACTCTTCACAGATTCACATTGGCTTCTGCATCGTTGCTGCCATTGCCCCTCCGATCTTTTTCCATGGAAAATCACTAACGTAAGTCTTCCAGTCATAGCCTACGATTCTTGAGCTTTCTGTTACTTGATGTGTAGTTGGTTAGTATGCTTTACTCGGAAAGTTCCCAATTGTTCTGATAGGTTTATAAATTAACTTAAGAATGATAATTATAGTTTTCTTGTCTGCTCTAGCTATGACAACCAGAAGAAGTGAGAATTTTAGCTGTGTTTCAAGTTTGTAAAATTTTTGCCGACTGAATCTTGGCCGTAGTATTTTTTTGGTTGCCTTGTGTTAACTCTGTTCCCGCTCTCCTTTTTGATAAAACAGGGGTGTACTTGCAGCAATCGATGTTATCTCAGACAGTTTATTGGCCGGGGTAAGAGCCATACATCCATTTTATATTCACGATGCTTATAATATGTTCCGAAGACATATGCTTATGTTGAACTTGAAACCCTTGGGATAGCTGACCCTAATAAGTGAATACAGATCTTCTACTTTGTCGGCTTTGGTCTCTTCTGCTTGGAGTCACTTCTGAGTCTATGGGTTCTTCAGGTAAGCCTCTGATCATACTTTTCATGGCTTCTTCAGACTTCTAAAACTATTGAACCAATAAAGATCTGAATTTATTGTGTTTCTCAATTTGGCTCTGCAGAAAATTTACCTCTACTTTAGGGGAAACAAGTAAACAGGAGGGAGAGAGGATGATGGTAATTTTCACTTTCGGTGAAAGGTTTGAAATATGTGTATCTCGTATGAAATGTAATTACCATTTTACTATTTGAGTTTGTTATGCTGATTGAGGTAAATTCTTTAGTTACTATAGAAGCAAGAGAGAGTGGTTGTTCGGCCATTTATGTAGGTTTTTTACTCGAGTTCTTCTCTGATCTGTAATACCGTTATATCGTCTCTGAACATTTTTGGATTTTTATTCCGACGAAGAAGTGGATTATTAAGACAAAATCATAGCCATATTTTTATTACTAGGTACCCACTTCGGTCAGAATCTTAGAATTTGGTGTCAGTATGATAATCATTGCCTATAACTTTCTTCTATATTAAAGTAATTATACGCAATCACCACGGACTCTACAAGCTCTTTTTATTAGTTAAAACTAAAAACTCTCGTTTACAGTAAGTTGGATGTTATTTCTTTAACCAACACACCAAGTAATTATTTCTGACAAATAAAAGAAAATTCCATAAATTTGGACTCGGTTGTGGCGACTGCATTCGCATTCAGTCCAAGAATATGTAACCAGTGCCGATGATATCATGAAGAAGGCCTTTTCTTTTGCAGTTTCTGCATTTCAGTTGTTAGTCAAGTGTTTCTATGGCTTCATCCATGTATAGAGGTCGATAGACCATATAATGTAATCATTCTCTTTTTGTGAAATCACAAAAAATGAAAGTATGATGAAATTCATATGTAACAGAATTGTGGTGGTTTCAATAATCGTTATATACTTTTCTTTGTTCATTGGTGGTTCAAGGCTTCAAGCCCTTTGTTAAGAGGACTTATGGTAACGCAAGAAGGCTTTGGTCCCGGATAAAAGCTTAAATGAAAAAGAGGTAAGTTGTTCAAGACCATAAAGATTCGTAGCTGAGGGGATATACGAGACGTGACAATGGGACCCACATATTACACTCTCCTTCAACTTCAGACCTTAAACACCTAATCCCCATTTCTCCAATTAGAGTCTCCCACGTGTCAATTCAAATATCCGAAACGCCCAAAAATAAGCAAATAACCACCATGTGTCTTCCTCCATGCCCTGTTAGTTTTATCACTTCATCATCGGCAACTCCACACTCTCCAAAACTCTAAATCCAATTTCTATTATTTAACTAAATACCATTATGCAAATCTCAAACTAAGACAAACCACAAAAATTTCATCAAGTAAAAATGTTTTACTATCCTCTATCTTATCAACAATTATCTTAACAAAGGATAACAACATAACAAAGTATTTTACTTGAAGAAACCAAAACATGAGCCACTCATTACACAACCACATTAAACCAAACCAAAACAAAACAAAAACAAAACTCCTTTTCTTCTTTGCAAATTGCCACCTGTTTTTCCTATAGACCCATTTTCCTCCTTTCATTTCTCTCTTTCCCCATCATAATAAAAAAACAAATTTCATAAAAACCACATCTTTATATCACCACACAAAAACCCATAAAATCAAAAATCGTTACCCACATTTCTTTCATTCTATCCTAAATCCTCATCACTCAACCTGAGCTCACAAAACTAAACCAAAAGAGCTTAGGCGGAGAAGAAGAGGAATCAAACAACAACAACAACAACAACAATGGCTGTCTCAACAATCTACTCTACACAAGCTCTCAATTCAACTCATTTCTTATCCTCTTCTTCTTCTTCTTCTTCCTCCAAACAAGTCTTCTTCTACCGTCGTCAATCCCAAACCAACCGTAGATTCAACACACTCATCACTTGCTCACAACAAACGATCGTTATCGGACTAGCCGCTGACTCCGGCTGTGGCAAAAGCACCTTCATGCGGAGGCTCACAAGTGTCTTTGGCGGCGCTGCTGTGCCACCAAGAGGCGGGAACCCTGACTCCAACACACTCATCAGCGACACGACCACCGTGATCTGTCTTGACGATTACCATTCTTTGGACAGGACTGGTCGGAAGGAGAAAGGAGTCACTGCCTTGGACCCACGCGCTAATGACTTTGATCTCATGTATGAGCAAGTCAAAGCTCTTAAGAGTGGTGTCGCCGTCCAGAAACCGATTTATAACCATGTCACTGGACTTCTTGATGCGCCTGAGCTTATTCAGCCTCCTAAGATTCTTGTGATCGAAGGTCTTCACCCAATGTAAGCCACACATACACTCTGTTCTGTCTCTCAGACAAAGTCATAGTTTCGAGTTTGGAAGTCTCTTGTCTTCTCGGAATTTGGATGATTAAGAATCTTGGACTTAACTTTTATATAAGAATCAGTATCAGAATATTTTAAAATGTATCTTTGAACCTATGCATGAAGTCTTATAGTTTAGACAATGGTTAAAATTTATTTGAATAATTTAGCCTATAGTTTAGGTAGTTATAATATTTTATAAAAAATGTATAATAATATTTATCTACTTTTGAAGGTATGATGAGAGAGTAAGAGACTTATTGGACTTCAGTATCTACTTAGACATAAGTAACGAGGTCAAATTCGCTTGGAAAATTCAGGTGCTTTTCTTTGAATAAATTCATCTTTACACATTTCATTCGACCGTTCTGTAATGATTTAATGATCACAGAGGGACATGGCTGAAAGAGGTCACAGTTTAGAGAGTATCAAAGCGAGTATTGAAGCCCGAAAGCCCGATTTCGATGCCTTCATCGGTAAAACTCTAGTTTTGGTGTAATATCGTCTCACTTTTCGAGTGATATTTTTTAACAATTTATCAATGGCTTGAACAGATCCACAAAAGCAGTACGCAGATGCGGTGATAGAAGTGCTTCCTACACAGCTAATTCCAGATGACAATGAAGGGAAAGTGTTGAGAGTGAGATTGATAATGAAGGAAGGTGTAAAATACTTTAGCCCGGTTTACCTATTCGACGAAGGTTCAACCATCGCATGGATCCCTTGCGGCCGCAAACTCACTTGCTCGTACCCTGGCATCAAGTTCAACTACGAACCTGATTCCTACTTCGACCATGAGGTACATTCGTTTATCCTCCAATTGGTAACATTGCATAATAACATAATGCTAGAAATGAACAAAAATGCACGCAACTATTGCGGAATGACATATAGTAATCGTCATTCCGCAAAAATATGATAGATAATATGAATGAGACCGTTCTTGTTTAGTTACCGCAAATCCGCAAGAATGATTGAATATATTTTTTTGTTATAGTTTCATATCATTTTTGTTTCTTAGCTCTAGTCTCTCTGTTTCATTCTCTCAGGTCTCGGTTTTGGAGATGGATGGGCAATTCGATAGACTGGACGAGCTGATTTACGTGGAGAGTCATCTAAGCAACCTCTCAACCAAATTTTACGGTGAAGTCACTCAACAAATGCTCAAACATGCTGATTTCCCCGGTAGCAACAATGGTACCGGTCTATTCCAGACCATTGTTGGATTGAAGATCAGAGATCTCTATGAGCAGCTCATTGCCAACAAAGCCACTGCTCGTGCAGAAGCTGCTAAAGCCTAAAACAAACAAAGATAAGCCAAATAGAACGCGTCGATAAATCCAACCGCAGTTTCTTCTTTTTCTTTCTTTCTCTTTATGCGTTGTTTCCCGCGGATTTTCATGGCGAAAAGGACGGTTTTTATGCGTTTGTAATTTGTGTGGAGATAAAAAAAAAGAAAAGAAAAGTATGTAATGTAGAGAAGTGAATAGCAGAGCAATAACAATTTGGTTTATACAAAAGCCTTTATCAATCCATCAAAGTTTCCTCCTTTACCGCATCAAGATAGAATCAACCTTAAGCAAAAGAAGAAGGAAAAGTTTCTTCCTACTGATCATACAGAAATTGAGTTTTGAGATACAAAATGCACAGTTCAAACTTCCTTATAGATCTATTATATAAGAAATAATAATCCCATTCTCTTGGGAGTCACCAAGTACTACTTCGGGTACCAAAACATGCCCTTGATGCCTTCTGGATCAGCCTCAAACCCTAAGTTCTGATAGAAATCCACAACTACAATAAAAAGAGACAAATTCAAGAACTAAGAAACAACAAATATCTGAATATTTCGATTACAAAAATTGCAGAGCATATGGTGATTTGATATTTATTACCTTGACTGTCTGCAAAAAGAGATATATTACCAATATCTCTCTGAAGAAGAGCCCTTACGAGTTTTTCTACAAGAGCTTTCCCTAGCCCTTGACCCTAAAAACAAACAAAAACACTAAATAACATCAAACACAAAGCAATCACAGCTTGGAAAGCAAAAAACATTTCTTTTTTTGGTTACCTGATATTCAGGATCAACAAGAACATCCCAAATGGTAGCATTAAAAGCATGATCAGACGTTGCACGTGCCATTCCAATAAGCTTCTTCTGCTGCCCATTATCACCTTCTGTGTCAAACAACTTCTCCAAAATCGGCTAAGATGTTCATCAAAAAATTCTCTTGGTATATATATGTTGTTGCTTATAGACTTATGACTGAAGAAAGTTACTTAGTTTTAAGCACCTGATGAATCTGAATCTGATGATGATGACTTCATTACAGAATGCAATGTAGCTACCATATAACTATTCTTCAAAGCTGCAGCTAGTTTCGATAACGGTCTTCGTGGCCATCCCACCTTTTTTTTTATACATCCACAACATAAGATTTTTTGGCAGTAACATCAAGAACAAAGAGAGCAAAACAGTTGTCGTTTTACTACCTTATCACAAAGACCTTGAAGATCATAGACATCAATTTCACCACCAGAAGAAAATATAATCTCTTCAATTAACCCATCTTGAAGAGTCCTCTCAACTAAAGTAAATTCCACAGCAACTAATGGTTCTGTATCTTCTTCTTCATCTTCGATTGTAGAAGGTGGTTCCACAAGTTGAGTAGTATTATTATTCTTTACAAACCTAAAAGAATCAATCAATCAATGATGTGTTGTTGTATGTATCAGCCCTAATTCAAATATGAGCATAAAGTATGAATCTTTTGTAGTACCCAGATCGGATTGACTCCCAGAAATTTGCCCTGAGTCGTAAATTCTTCAACTTTCTGCTTCCTGAAGAAGCAACATAATAGAATTTAAAGACCCCAAGCCAAGTTTTTCGAATTCGAATCGGGAATTTTTTTGAAAGTCAACAAATTTGAAGGATATGTACCATTAAGAATCGGGTATCTGAGATTGGAGAGAAACAGAGAGTGATGATTCGATGAATATGAACTAGAATTGAAGAAAGATTGAGGAAGGCTACAATAAGAGTAGAACCATGTTAGTAATATCATTAAAAGATGGGAATTTGAAATGTTTGAAAAAGGGGGAACACTTACAGAGACGAAGAAGAAGAAGAAGATGATGAAGTTGGGATTAGTAGCATTTTTGGGTTTTGAGGTTGAGAGTAGAAAAATCAGACCAGAGAGAGTTTGGAGATGCCTTCCATTGCAGCTTTGGTTGGCTCTAGTCATCCTCGTTTTCTTATTTACGCTTTTGCCCTCTCAATATTTTGTTGGATTTGACCAATTTTGTATAATTTGTCCATGTTTTGAAAATATTATAGTACATATTTTAGCACTTGTTCATATTCTAGAAATTTTAGAACAGATTTCAATTCTGAAGTGTTTAAATTATAAAATTATGAAGTGTTTAGGAATATTATAGCAGTTGTACATGTTCTAGAAAAATTAAATTATGCATCCTAGCAATAAGAATATACATTATGAAAATATTAGAATATAGAATATGAATATTTTTAAAATTTCAAAAAGATAATAACTGAATCTAAAAATAAGAAAAGTGAATCTTTAAAGAATGTAAAATCATAAATATGTTAAAATAAGTGAAGTTATTTAATTAAAATTGTATTTATTTTAAAATTAATTTTGTTGTTTGTATATATGTTAAAATTTAAAACTAATTATTTATTGGTTGGATTAAGTTAAAAATTGGATTTCACGATATTTGTTCTTCTTGTTCATCGTGTTCTTCGATTGCCGAAGAGTTCAAGAGTTTTCTGATTTGGGAAAAGAAGAAGTTTGTTGATCAGATTCTTCTTTTTGCGAACTAGAAATATTAGGAATTAGAGTTTTTCTTTTATTTATAAGTAAATATCTGATTTTAATAATATGTAAAAAAATGAAAGGCTCTTTTTAAGTTAGAGATTTTGTTGGACAAAATTTTTTGAAAAAGTTAATTTATTTCAATTTTTACCTATATTAAAAGGGAAGAACATTTAAATAACATTACATTTGTTGAATAATACATTATATGATAATGGTATAATAAGCAAACAAAATTTTTCATTATGGGTAAAATGTCTAGAAATATAATCAAACAAATCTAAAATATCTATTTTATATTTAAATTTATATACATTTAGAAGCAAAATCTTCACAAAATCTATTTTTCAACTTCATTTCAAATCTAGTTTTATTTAATCAACAAGACTGATAATTGAATACAGATTTTTCTAAAATTTATAAAATATTTACATTTACATTTTTAGAAAAGTGAAATATAAAAATAGAAGCATTTACTAGCATATCAAAAATCTATTATCATTTGGTAAGTTATTGTACTCAAAATGAATTTATCGAAGATGAATATAGGTGTAAGTTCTCAATCTAGATACTTCAGAAATTCTTTCATTCCGACTCTTCTTTGTCTCTTTGTCTCTTCATCTTACACTCTGTTGTAATCAAAATAATCTTGAATTTGTCCACTATTATGAAAGTTTTTAATCAAAATATTGATGATAACTGCTTAATATTTTAGTTTTTTATAATAATCAAATCTTTGATGATAATTGTTTTATATTTTAGTATATCTTAATGAGATTATAGTAAAAAAAATTCATCAATAACAATGTTATACAAACTGTAAGACGAAAAGACAGAGAAGAGACTGACAAACATCGGAATGAAAAAAATTTCCAGAAGTGTTTTGATTGGGAACTGACACATTTATTCGTCTTTGACAGTGCCACTGCCGAAACAAAAACAAAATGCAAAAAAAAAAACTTGACAACATAAGTAATGCTCTCAAAGTTGAATACACCAGTTGGAAGTGGAGTAACTTTTGGGTCTGAATGAAAATGCAAGACTAACTCTTGGGTTTCTGATTGAAAATGACCAAATATTTATTTTTGCCATCATGATTATATCAGAAATCGTAATATTTTTCTTGATCAAAAATTGTTATTTAAAAAATTGTTAATACAACTATATACATTTTTAAAGCTAATATCATTTAAGATTATGAATAATAAATATAGAAATGATAAACATATTTTGATTCGGACCACCATTTTCATTGGACCTACCTTACACGAGTTTGCTAAGTCAACTATGAGTCTTCTAGTTGGCGTTTGTGTTATTGGAACAAAACAAAAAAAATATTTACAAGTTAGTTTACCTTTGAAATGTAGTTGAACTTTGTCGTTTATAATCAAATTATCTCTAATGATTATCTTAATCTCTTTCTATTTATTTTCAAATGATCAATAATTATATGCATACACATGCATGTTGCACTAAATTCTAATATTTTCTGCTTTCTCGTTTCATTTTGATTTTGTGTTCAAGTAGTAATTTCAACAGCCAATTTAGATGCTGGGCTTAGTCGATTGTTATTGTGTTTATTCTTGATCAAGAAAATAAGCTCATTTGAACGCAAGTCTCTAGTATGGAAATCTTACATTTTCTATAACTAAGTGATTTTTGTCCTTTTTTAACTTTTTTTTTTCTTTTTCAAAATGTTTAAGAAATTAGAATTTAGGATAACTGCTCGATTAGGTTTTATATAATTTTACTATTGTCTTGTCACAATTGCAATACGGCACAAGGGTTGTTTGTTTGATTCAAATATCTCATTCATTTAGAAGTGTTGTATATCTGCTTTCCTTAGAATATCATTGAGAATTTGAGTTTTTTTTTCGTCTATTGCCAGAAATTAAAAAAAAAAGAGATTTTTTTGTTTGTCTCAATTGAAATATTAAATTTACATATTTTGTTTCCATTACAAATTCATAACATTTACAATATATATATATATATATGCTTTATCCCATCATCTTTTTCAATTGATACAAAGCTTATTTCACATCCAAAGCAAACTGCTACTGCTTCTGAGACCACCAATCAAGTGTAGCCACGTCATTACTCCTCAGCCGACAACCGCCAGCAAACTCTGACGAACGGCAGGGACAGAACACAGTAACGATCCGAAGATTCCGGTGAGAGCATAAGCAATTGCACAGAAGGGAAGAGCCTCTGGCTCCTTAGCTGACAAAGCTGCTGTTCCAAGTCCATGAGCACTAGCCATAGAAATAAGAAAGTTCAAATCTTTTGATCCTCATGGCATCAATGGCTAATCAAAGAATGTTAACAGATTTTTCCTAATTTTGATTCAAAATGTGAAAGATAACTCACCTTGAAGCAGTTGCTATTCCCCGAGCAATTGGATCACGTAAACGCAGTTTGTCAAGAACAACTTGAACAAAGTTAGCTCCAATCAGACCAGTCACAACGACTACAGCTGCTGTAAGAGACGAATTCGTCCCTGAAAATGTCCAATAAAGTCATTAGGGATGTCCTCTTAATGTGAGGAGAAGAAGAAGAAAAATGTATATACCTTCAAAGAGTGATACAATGCTAAGGGCCAATGCAACCGTGATGCAGCGAGGTAGGATTGAAACCGTTAAAGATGGTTCTAAACCAACTAAACGCCCAACAAGAGCAGTGGAGTAGAGCGAGAATACCGTTGAAACGATCACAGATGTGAAGATCTCAGCTGCATGCCTCTTAACGAGCTGAAAGAAGACGCGAACAAACCAAACAGACTGTTACCAGTAAGCAAAACAGGTCAAGAAAGCTGAGAAGTCTTTGTTGTTTGTTTTACCTTTCTTTGTTTAAACATGGAGAAAGCGAATGAGAGGATGACAGAGCCAAGAAAACCCATTAATATGTCACCAGCACCCGGATCCGATGCTACTTTGGTAAGGTAGTTTCCTGTCTCCATTTAAAGGATAGTGAATAAAAGGGTTTTGCTTCTATTTTAGGTATTGAAAGAGTTATCATAAAGGTGACTTTACCTAAAACAGGATCAAGTCCAGATCCTGAAGCATACCCAAAAGCTAGAGCAGCAAGAACTGCAGATAACGCGCAGCAGATTATCGGATGGAAAACTTTCTTGATAGAAGATGGCAACCTAGAAAAAAGAAAGATACGACAATGAGAACAACCTCGAGAGAGCGAAGAAAGAAGAGGATTTGAATTTTTACCCTGAACCGACAATGTAACCTAGCACAGTTGAAGAAAGAAGGAAAGGGAGGCAAGTTCTTGCACTTGTCCCCAGTGAAGCAGGATAAAACAGAGCACCAACAAACGATACAACAAAGATTCCACTCCAACTCCATAACTCAAGTGTGGAAAATGGAGATGGTTTTGCCATAGGTTCAGCTTCCGTCATTTCGGTTTTCACCATTTTCCTCACTGCAATAGCTGTGAACCCCGCTACACAAAGAGACGCCAACCATCCACCGGCTGTACAAACATTCGATTTTAACATTGACATCGAATCAGTACATAATAGAAAAACAAAACAGAGAGAACAGATAATAACATTACTATGAAAGGTACCAAAAGAACAAGAGATTATATTATATACCTACAATGTAGCAGATTTTGACACCTGAAGCTGCTGGAATATCTCTAACAGAAAGAGGAAGAACAACAAGAGAAGGAACGTAGAACAAAGGAAGCCATCTCTGGATAAATAGAAACGCAGGCTCGAAGAAATTCATCAAACCATTTGCAGCAGCAGGAACAAAGGAATCCAATATCATAAGAACAGAGAAGATACAAAACATCCCAAACAAAGCACTTGGAAACTTAATAGACGCTGCTACAAAAGCCTGCTTCAAGAACTTATCAGCAGCAAGTATGATTCCAAGTGAGACCAACAAGTGCATTACCGCAAACACCTGGTGTGCAAGAACAAAAATTAAAATCTTTCAATAGCTACAACAATAAAAAGGTAAACAAACAACATAAAGTCTTCATCTTTCGCCTACGTTACGAGATATCGTTGATGTGTTTCCTGTCCCTGCACCATCCATAGCTTGAATTGAGAGTTTTCTCCCAAAGCTCATCTCTTGTGAACCCATTTGGAGAAACCTCGTACTTTGTCTATCGTGTTTACGAAATTTTGATAGGTTCAACTTCTGGGCTCCATTGAAATTGAGAATTTTGACATGTTTTGAATTGAATTGGATCTTGGAGCACGAAAGGCGGTTTCTTGAAGTGGAAAAAGCCAAAGGAGAGAAGAGAGGAGCGGCTAAAGGAGTAGCCATGGGAATGTAGACGACGTGGCTGTGATTCTGGGGAACGAACCATCATAGTCTTCTCCATACGTTAATGATGTTTGTGATGGGAACTGGATTACGATATTTTGTATGGACAAGAAACAAAGTTCTATCAATAACGTAAATGATCGACGTTTGTCTTTTCCTCTGTTCTGAAATTTCTTTCCCGGGGTTAGTTTTTTCGGTTACGAAAGGTGTCTACTTTAATTAAATATTAACATATTTAAGTGATTTTATTTTTTAAGTATTTTCTAAATTTTATCATCAGTTCACTGTAAACCAAATTTTAACAATTTTATAAAAGGCTTCAAACTTTATCACAAGAAATAAATCTTCGAATATAATTCCATACAAGTGAACAACACTAACACCAATTTCCTAACTTCAAAACCAAAATCAGAATCAGCTAACAAATAACCTAAACAGAGACCATAAGGACAAGACCTTAAATTAATTTTTAGTTAAGGTTATAACATTCATAGGACACCTTTATGGACACTACTACAGATCTTTCTTTTGTGTCTAGAGATCAGTTGTAACGGTATTCATGCTCCTCATACCGGTGAGCTTCGTAGTTGTACTCATACTGAGACGATGACTGCTCGTAAGCTGTAGCGTAGTGAGAAGATGACTGCTCATAAGCTGTAGCGTAGTGAGAAGGGGAAGTGGAACTGTAGGCATAATGGTGATGGGAAGGAGTACCGAGCTCGGTAACAGGACTAGACGACTGTGTTTCATGTTTGTCGACTCTTACCTCCGGTGTCTCTTCTTGGTGCTTCTCTTCTTCTGATGATGATAATGATGATTCTACTTCTTTCTCGAATGAGTGGAAAATTGGGTGCAAGTAAGCATCTGCAAGATCTGCTTTCATGTTCAACTCTGGTTCTGTTTCCTTCTCCTGCTTGTCTTTCGCCATTGCATCCTGCAGTAAGACCAAAAATGCGGGTTTTTATTAGAAAGCTTTACACCTTTTTTCCAAGAAGACAATGATAAATGCGGGTTTTGTAAGGAAACTTGTGACTTTTTTCAAGAAGACGAAAACACGGTTTTCCTAAGAGAGCTTGGAACTTTTTTCTCGTTTATGATGTGTGCCCTTGAAAAGATTGTTTCTTTACCTCAAGAGGGTATTGTCGGAAGGCAGGTTCAAAGCGATGTTTGCAGTACTTGTGGAAAGAAAGTGTGAGAATGGGTAAGATGATAAGCAACGGCGTTGAGTTAGCTGCCTCTTTGGAAGCCAAAAGTCCCATAAGCAGAAGCTGAGATATCAACAAGCTTGCGATTATCCGGCCATGAACATGCGGCCAAAACGCTCCGCAGCTCTCATATTGTTGGTTGTAAACATTGATTATCTGCGTTGTAAACCAAGAAAGCACCATCAAGAAAACCCGAAATTTTAGGTGAGAATCAGACGTGACTGGTGATATGAGTCTTAAACCGAACCTGATGGCGATAGACCAAGTAAGCAAAGGAAAAGAATACGAGAATGAAGGGAAGAAGAATGGGAGTAACAACAGCGTAGACAATTCCCAAGAGGAAGTAGAGCTGGAGAGATGGGATAGTCTCCTTGAAATCGACAAAACCAGGGTCCATAGCTCTCTCTCTATCTTGTTCGGTTTTCACAAGAAACATGTTCTTCAAGTGGAAAATCACTAGGGGTTTTATCCGAAGAATCTCACCCGCAATACCAGCCCATCCATCAACCATTATGAATGTGATAAAGAATGTAGCTTTCATCGGTATGGAGATCCCAATGGTTCGAGGAATCCTGTACAAACGCAATAAACAAGAGCATTTAAAGATATGAGTTTTGAATCAAATTTTAAAAACTTAGCAGAGCTAAAAGAGGTTAAAAGTTATTTACTGAGTTGGTGACTGGTGAAGGAAAGACTCCAGCTGCTGAAACGCGGTTCCAGCAATGATACTTCCCAAGAAGACATTAACTAACATGAAGTAATAGTATTTTGCAGCTGCTCTACGCTCAAGAGTCGATAAAGCAATGTATCCCTCAATCTTCGACATAATCAGCAGAACCGTTGGGAGAATCCACAAGAAAATCTTCAGAGCAAGACCCGGGAGAAAACCCTGTAAGAATGACTTGATGAAATCCCTGCAATATAAAAAAACCAAGAAGATGGAATCAATGGTCTAACATACCAAGAAGCGAAAACCGAGATAGATGAACAGACTTACAATCTAACGACAGGTCTGAGGAACGGTGCAACTCTTTCAAGACCTTCTAAATTGGCAAGAGATTGCACGAAAGCGATTGGAATCATGTAGAAGAAGATCAAGAAAAAGACTGAGACACCAATTACGAGTTTCCGAATGGTCAAAGAGATAAACGGTATAGCAAGGTTTTGCCAATAGATATCACGAGGCTCTGGAGCGCTACTCGTTAACCATAAGGTCGGATTCTTGCTCTGTTGCGTCTGCGCACAAACAGAAGCACCCCATCTTGAATCAAACGACACAAATGCAACAGGTAGCATCAATTTAGAGTCCTTGAGAACTTTTTGCCGTTCCAAAGACATCTGTATCATCGACAATGAGGTTAAAGTTTCAAGCTTTTTCATTTCAGCGGTAACTAAAAGCAACAGAATGGCTTACACTGTGATCAAACTCCTTGATTTGTTGTTTGTAGTACTCAATGGAATCTACCTTTTTACCCCATAGACCAAGAAACCCAGTCTGAAAAAAAAAAACGAAACCGCTCATCACAATCAACATCATTTCATCTCAAAAAAGCTAAACAAATGGTGTGGAGAAACTAACTCTGCAAGTAGGCTTCTTGTGTGAATTCCGTTGATACTTCAGCACATAGTAGTCAAACCAACGTTGCAGCTTCTCTCTTTGCTTCACCAATTTTGTGTATTTGTTCGCGTTATAAACTGCCTGAAACAAGAAGATACGATCCATCCATCAATCACACAGCAATACATTCTATCAATCCAACTGATAATGACGAAAAGTAAGCGATTAAAGACAAACAAGTTACCTGGTGACAGAGGTAATGCTCAGGGTGATTCGTCTTAAAGAACTGATCCACGGTATCGGGAATCGAATGTCCAGATATGTCAGGGACGTTTCTGACAACAACCTGCAAACAAAAACCAGTGGTACGAATTTATAAGCACCTATGCAACTCCTAATCGATGTTTGAAATTAGAAGCTTTAACTCACAGTGAACTGCTCTGGACGCCTACGCTGTGTAGCTAAATAATGCAGACGCATATTGGCGACATTATTATATTCTCTGTAGAGCATGAAACATGCCCAAAACGTGAAAAGGTACTCTACTCCAATGTGGAAGAAGAACCTAAAAAGAGAGACACACGCAGAGATGTTAATCATCTCTCATTAGTAAAGCTTCATTTTTGTTTCAAAACTAAACTCACTTTGAAGATTTGGGCTGCACATTCGATATGGAAAGCTTATCGATGTTGCTGACTACGAGTTCTTTCTTCAAGAAGAAAAGTGTTCCACTTGATACATTTACTGGTACAAGAACAACAAGTGCTAATACCATAGCTGGTGCAAAGATCCTTAAGCTGCCAAAAATAAAAAAAAGAGCAGATTTTTAGCACAAATATTTCTGCGTTTTTTTCCCTATGGATTTATCCAGATTCTCATTAACTTTCCCTGGAAAAAATATAACTAAAATTCAATTTTTCAGGAAACAGTGACAACAAAGGAAACTTCTATTATTGCTTTTGTCTTTCTGGAATACAAAGCAGACAAGACTGAAACTTTACTGTAAAAATTCTTTTTTTTTTTGGTTAGAGGATAAAGTACAATATTTCTGACTAGTGAAGATTCTTCTAAACCGTGAAATTCGGGAATTTGTCACTCGGAAAAATTCGTTCTTGGAGACTACAGAAGCGGGAATCCCAGAAAAAACCAACAAGAACAACAACGAAAAAAAACATAAATTTTCTCGAGAAATCAAACATTATTCATGATTACCAATCAAATCTTACTTAAATAAATTGTTGGGAAACAAATTAAATAAAAGGTACCCGTAATTATCAGAGAAAATTCGGTTTAGTAACCAACTTTTTATTATTTTTAAGGAAAAAGTTTCGATTTTTTTCCTTTCATTTTCTCGAGAAATAGACATCTCAACGAAAAAAATCCGTAAATTTTGCAGTCAATAAACTCAAGACTGAGAAAAATCTCATTTTTTAATTAAAAATACACAATTTGGATAAGAAGAAGATTACCCCAGAGTGTAAATCCTGAGGAAAATAGCAGAATCGAAACCAGCATGACGAATAATCTCTGATTCACTCATTTTCATAGCTTGAGGCATCCAATTTAAGAAAGTGAAATAAGTCTTGAAGTTGAGGTTTACGAATTTTCCGACGATTGTTCCGTCGGAGCGGCGAGGACTGTTTCTGTCTCCGGTGAGGTACCATTTGGGGAAGTAAACTCTGTCGTTGATGGGTTGGATTCTTAAGACAGCGAATGCAATTAGAAACAAGAAGGCACCGAAGAGGTTGATTAGAGCTGAGACTCCTATGTCTTGTGGAGTCGCCATTGATGGAAGAGAAGAGAGAGGCGGAAGATGGAGAATGGCGTAAAGGAGGAAGAGAGAATAGAAAGTATCCAACTCTAGTAGTTTCTGTATTTTTAAGGTTTTTTCTTAAATTGTTTAATTAAAATATCTTCCATTTTATTTTATCAATTTTTATCCATTGTATATTGTAGCTAAGCATAGAGGAATAATGTCAAAACAAAAAAAATTAATAAAAAATTAGCAAAGTAATTTTATCATTAGATATAAATTAAAATGATTTAAGAAAAAATTGATTTATTTTCTTCGTTAGATATAAATTAAAACGATTTTAAAATCCAAAACGGAAATACAGAATTTACATAAATAATGGTATGTATAATTATATAATTTTTAAAACAAGGATTTTTCAAAGAATTCAAGACTAATTCTTGAATTCAAAGTTCAAACCATATTCCGAAGTTATATTTTGAAAATATCTTTAGGATTCTTTAGATATTTACTTTCTATTTTCAACTGTGTTTTTAATTGGAATAGGTCCAAAGCAAAGAGATAAGATAAATCCTCAAATTTTTGGTGTCGAATTATTCATGTTGTTTGTGTGGGCCGATTTCATATATTTTGTTGAATATTTGATATTTCACAATATTTTCCTTCAACAATTTAATTTTATGTATTTTTTACGATTTTTCCTAAAAAGGGAATTGTGAGAATTGAGGAAAAAATACTAAACGTAGTGCCAATTATCAAAGTTGATAGCATGCGTGAAATCATCGAGTCATGGAGAAGTAAATCCGTTTACAATTTTTTTTTTTTTTGTTAACATCCGTTTACATTTTCCTATTCTGACTTTTTTGGTATGCTCTAATATTAGATTAGGTTAGATATATGGAGAAGCATCTTTTATTGCCTTTATGCGTTTCTGTATTAACTTTTCAAATAAAGGCAAAGCTTTTCGGTTTACTAATTATTATTTTTCTATGTCTAAAACCATTTAAATATGATATGTATCACTGTATGTAATTAGGTGATACTTTTGTCGATGACAACAAAACATTCGTGAAATTTAAATATGTTTTAATATGATGTCTTTTTAGCTAAAATATATACGAACACTTACTTTGAAAGCTGGCCAAGAAAGAAAAAAAAAAGGAAGACGAAGAAGATTGGACGCCGTTCTTGATATAATTAGGAGGAAGTTTTGACGTAAAAAGGAGTAAAACAGGATAAAAGTCCTAAATAAATGAAAAACAAGTTGAATCATAGTACACAACGATATGGTATACTAAAAAACTTTTTTTGTGTTTTTCATGTTATATTTGTATCTGTTTGCCATCCTATTTGATATTCATGTATACCTTCATTTATAATGTCATATATTTTTGTCTTCATTTATCTTACGTATTTTTTTTTCTGGTTAGCAACCATATTTAAAAAAATGGTTGGGTTTGCAAAAGGTAGTGTGGATCAAAGGTTTGCTTAAGGAACTTGGGTTTGATTATACTCGCAAAGAGTAATGTGTATCATAAACGTACAAAATCATCATGGAAGTGATTACTTCATGTGAGATTGAAGTCCTCAGGATTCCACAATATGTGAATACTGCAGATATATACTATGCATGCAAGTAAGTTGAGCTTTACACTGAGCTTATTGAAAGTAATTGAATCGTAAAGAATAGTCAATGCAAGAGGAAACCAACAAGATTACAAATCAAGAGGTATATAATCTTGAAATTGAGCTTAGCTTATATCTTTTTTTTATTTAAAATGCATCTCACTTTCAGAAAAGTTTTGTTTGAGTCAAAAGGGTTCCGATGAATTTAGGGAGATCACGGTATATTTCAAAGGATCCGAACACATCATTTACATTTCCTTTTTTACTAGTTTAATCATTTTAAGTTGTAATGTTCTTTTTGGCGATATATAAAAAAATATTGTAGTTTGCCGTGTTTCTTTTTTTTTTTGCTGTCACAATTGCTTTAGCTTAAGGTTTTGGGATTAGTATCATGTCTTGATGCGTCATCCACGTTGGCAATAAACATTATCACATTATCTATATATATAGCAAAAAAACATTTCTACATTATGCTATATATGCCCACCACGTTGCTTGTAATGATTTGTTATGACTTAAAGAAACAATATACCAATTCAATTTACTTTTATCCGCAACAAAAGTCTTTGACTTTGTATAGCCACGACTTATTAATCAATCACTGATTAGTTTGGTGAAATCAAGATTAATGTATGTCACGTTGCAGTCGCCGGATAGTTAGTAGATATCCTGAACCAGAGGATAACAAAATTATCTGTTTTAGACTTCTAGTTTGGTCGAACTCAGATTTGAGTGGAAATATTTTTATACCACAAATACAGTCGCAATACTTATTATCAACGATTTAATTTTGACCAGAAATTTCAGAGATATATTATATAATGATGGTCGAGTCCATATGCACACATTGTACAATGATCAACCCTTTTTTATATTGTCTTATGCGCTGTCTTTTATTTCCTTAATTTCATCTTGTCTCATGCGTTGTCCACGAAAGATTACAATAGTTTATTACTTTTCTTGACGACGATTACAATAGTCTATCACAAGCTCAAACAATTGGTCAACTGGTTTATATTAAACGCAAACACTTATAACGTTATGCAACTTAGTACTTACAATTAGGGAGTTGAACATTGTTATTAAATGTGATTAATGGGCTTTATTGCTTTAACAAAACAAAACAAAAACAGGCCTATGGTCCTTGTTAATTTATATTTTCCCTATTTCTTTTATAGGTTGTTAATAATAAAAGCAAATATATCTGATTTTTCATTATTTATACCTTATATTGACATAAGAGTATTTTTTTTATTCGCATAATGAATATATTTTTATATTTGAATACTACGACATAACATGAAAATAAACTTCGTATTTATTATAGATTTGATTTGATCAAATTAAGTATTTAGAGGAACATTCTTAAGTAATCATCCATGCGTTTGTACTTGACGTCCGGATAAAGCCTAGAAGCTTCTTCGTCTTCTCCGACTTCGTAATCAGTGAGACATCCTTCGTAGAAAATGTGAAAGAAATGTCCTATTCCCGCTTGGTGAGGAATCTCCATTTCTACATATTATAAAGGAAATCAAAATAAAATTGATCGGCCTTATTTTCAAAAATGGGCCTCAAACCTGGCCCATTAAGCACGGATAGCTGAAAATGATGTGTTACACAATTATGATTGGACTTACGTTCAATGTTGGCAAGGAAGTCTTTTGCAGCAATATTGGTTTTCTCTAATTCATTTCCGGTTAGCTTTTCCCAGATCTGAACCAATTCAATTTGTGTAAGAACGTTTTCAGGACATCTGATATTCACGGTTTTGTTCAATGTCTGTGGATCGTTTAGCGTCTTTGCTGTGTATTTTGCGATATCATCTTCATCCGCAAACGCCACTACGAAAATAAAAACGATCAAAAACATGAATGGGTTTAGAAATTTGTGAGGTTGGTCTTTAAACTCTTAAAAGTGTAAAAACCATAATGGAAAGAGAAAAGTTTGAAAGTTTTTTTATTTATTTTACCTTTTACATTTCCGTCACCGTAAATATTAACTTTCTTCTTTGGAGGGAGTAAAGTTTCCATCTGCGATAAGTTTCCGGCGAAGTAGGCGGCGAAGCAAGCACCGAGGACGTAAGTGTGTGGGATTCCGGCAGCCTCTATTGCACGACGCACTTCCATTTTTTGGTCAAACGTTTCTCTTCCTGGCGGTAACGCATGTCCCATTCGTGATGGATCCATACCAAATTCAGATGGTAAAAATCGCTGCAAAATATTTTTACGAATATCATTATAATTGTAATTAATAAATAATCATTCTAATATTTTTAACTAAGAAAAAATTCATAAAATCCTTTGATTTGTTTCAAATATTAGGTTAAGTTTCATGTAACTAAATATGGATCTTTAACCTTTTTAAATATGAATCTTTTACCATGTAATGAAACCCTTTGATTTGTTTCAAAACATTCCAAATGTTTTTTTTAATGGGTTTCAAAAAAATCATAAAACTCATTTCCTATTTTTATTTTTTTTTCCGCGATTAGTAACAAAGGAAAATAGGAAATGCAAAAAGTTAAAAAAAAAAAAAAAACTCTCCAGATTAATTATTTTAGTTTTATCTCCATTTTGTGGTTTCTTTCTTTTATTATTTTTCAGATTGACCCCACAAGTTTCTAAACCCATCAATCTTGACCTTTACTTTATAGTTTTATGTACCTTGACGTTACCAGCTTCTTTGATGGCTTCAACGAGCTTGAGCTGAACAAGAATGTTGTGGCTACGGAAGTGAACGCCGGACATTGCGGAGACAACGACATCGACGAGTTTCACGGCAGCAACAAGGCTCTCGTGGTCGGAGAAAGAAGCTTCAACGAGACGTGCGCCGAGTTTCTTGAAAGAGAGAAGGAGTTGGACTTTCTCAATGTCGAGACCAATCTCAGGCCGCTGCAAAACGTAAGTCTCGTGACCTTCAGCCAAACACGCCATTACAATCCTCTTCCCTATGTAACCAGTCGCTCCCACCACCAAAACGCGCGTTTTCTCCATGCGTTTGCCCAGTGAACCCATCTTCTCTCTCTCTCTTTCTCGGTTTTATGTTTTGGAAGAAGTGCCTCGCTTGATTGTGTATATATATGAATTGAAACATATACATACATATACATATGTATATATATATATATATGTGTGTGTGTGTGTATGTGTGCACCTAATGGATCATTGTATGCATTATAAGTAAAGATATCGACAGTTGATATGATGTATGAAAAAATAATTTTTTACTACAAATACATTTTTCAGCTGTTTTTTTTTTAAATGAATAATTAGGTAACCAAAACATACCATTTGTTTATTTTAATTAATTAGTATTAGGTCATCCACAGACTATAATTGGAAAATATGAGAAAAAAATTAATTCCCAATATCTAATTAATTAGTAAACAAAATATCTCAGTTTAGATAACTGGATTATATGAGGAAGAAAATTGATTCGCAATATACTATGCGTCCAAAAAATAGAGATGTCTAATTCCAAAACAGATTAGTCTGTTCTTAATATGTTGATTAATGTACATGTTTCATTTTCAAAGATATTAAATAATGCATGTGTATCTTGACACCTGATGATTTTTTTTGTGTATCTTCATCAGACCTTTTTGATAGCGATTATTATTCTAACTCGCGACATTTTGGTGGATATCTTCGCTAACACTATACTAGAGATTAAATTGCCCGTTTTAGCATTCTTAATTTATACAAAAAACCAACTAATAATTTATACCAGTTAAAAAGCCTACGCATGCATTCATTTACAAACATTACATCATTTGTTTGATAATTCTATGTATAGATAAAATATACATTCAAGAATCCGCTAATCGTCTATATTATTTGCTTACACATTTTTTTTTTTGTTAAACTTCGTTGTCCGTCTTCATAGATATATACACATTATTTTGTTTCATTATGTATAAATAGAGATTTAAATAATAGATCCATAGGTGTGCAAGTCTTGTAAATCTCTGAATGCTCCGAAGTAAATAAATTGTTGAAATGTCGGTTTTATGACCCACACGGCGCACTGATGATGTGACTCCAACAAGTTTTTTCAGTATACTTCCTGCGTTTTTCGAAGAATGTCATTCTAGAGTTTTAATTTTATTTTACAGTTATTTCATGTTTTCAATCTATCTTTTGACTCTAATTTTCTAATTTACCTTTAACACATAATTACTTCTTTTTGAATTTAAGTGATTACCTACTTGTTAAATAAAAACATATAAATATAATATTTTTTAAAAAATTTTGTGTGAAATGTGTCAAAATAAAACTCTTTGAAAAGAGAGTACAAAATTTTCAGATTCAACCTTCTAACAATTAGTTTTTTATTATTCACTAAGTAATTGGATTGGGCCCCTTTTGATGCAGAACTTGAGGATTTCAAAACCCTCAAATCTTCTATTCCTTTTTCTGAGTCTTTCTCAAATTCTTATTAGGTATAACAATTTTTGCTCTGATTGTCTTGCTGAAAGTGCAAGAGTATGAAGTGGTATTTTTGTTCTTTGTAAATCTGTCGGTTTAGATTAGCTTTCTCTAAAGAAGAGTTTCATCTCGCAAATTTAATAAAATGGTGTTTGACGTTGAAAAAGCCCTAACAAGTTTTAATGTATATGGAGTAACATTTAAACATAAAACAAACTTACACAGAAAAAACAATCAAAATTTTATTGTGTTAAACTTTTGTTTATAAATTAAAATCCATATTTAATGAATACTTCTATTTACTTTATTACTACTGTTCACCAAATATCAAAATTCATTTTAAGCAACAGAAAAGAGATCCTAGACAATGATCAAATTTAACTTCAACCCATGCAGTTTTTTTTATAAAACATTTTTTTTTAATCAACCTCACCACTAAAGTAGGGTTGATTTTCTATATAACAATCTAAAACCGGTTCATAAAGATTTGTGTGGATCAAGTCCACTAAATCTATGCTTAGCTTGAAGGAAAGGCATATATAAAGAAATCAAAAGAAAATGTGAACTGAGAAAAAAGAAAAGGGAGGGGTGTGGACTATTAAATAAGAATTATGGGGGAAAACAAAAACAATGATGATAATAGACAGAGAATGATGGGATTTAATTGTCAATAAGAAGAAAAGATACGAATGGGGTTGGTGAGAGCATCGTGATTGGTTGTATAACTTGCCACATGTGAAGATATGTGTTCTGTCCATATCAAATCCATTTCTTTGTAATAATTAAAAGTATTTGAAATTTGTGTTCTGTCCTGATAAAATTGGTTATACTTTCAGTGTTTCGCGCAATATTCAAGATACCGCTAGTGATTAGTTAGATGTCTGATACCTACACCATTGGTCGGTCAAACCAGCAATGAAAACTGATTTTATCTAAAATATGTAACAAGTTTCGAAATTACATGTCTCCACCGATTTAATTTCTTATGATAATTTTTTACATTTTCAGTATATACAAACAATTGAAGCTAAAATTGATTAGTGCTCCTACACAGTTCGAACTATTTATGGAGTCCTAGGAATAAAAATTTGGATATTCGTAGACGAAGAATAAAAAAACGTAGCACAAACGAACATGCATGCAACAAATTTACTCTATGATCCGAATATAGAGACAAAGTCTGTGGACGTTAATAACCGGTTTAAGTTTATGTATAACTCGAAAAGAAGAAGAAGTTGGAAAGTTAGAAGTTAGAACATTGACTAAGTCAGGGGTAGATAGATAAAAGAAAAGTTTTAATCTTCTCGAAAGCATCCATGTTTGAACTCAAATGTCAAACGCCAAATTTTTATGACTTTATAAAATATTATTAAATTGATTATCAAAATTTAATTACTTTACGATCTCTGTCTCTCGATGTGTCGTCATTTCGCACTAGACTCACTTACCAACAGGCAACAGCTAAGACATGATCATGGGCAGAACTAGGAAGAAAATATATTGAGTTTCTTATATTTTTGTAGGCTCTTGATGGGCCTTATTACTGTAAATCAAGCCCATTATAATACACTGATTCACTCACCAAAATCAGTTTGAATCTTTAGTGATATCCTAAATTTATCCACTACAATTTTTTTTTTTTTTCTGTTTTTAGTTGGTATTAAAAATCAGTGAAAACTTGGGAAAATAATAGTAGAAAAGACATAGAATAAATAATTTTAAAATAAGGTTATTTGGATGAACGTTTTTTTGAAAGGTTTATTTATTGAACAATTTTGTTGGTGCTTTGGATTATTTCAACATTTTTCTCCAAATCAAGCTAGCCTTGATATACGATTTATTATCTAATAATCTCTGTATAGATTGATGAACTAGGAACAAAAAAATTCTCTGAAAATACTATATCTCCTATTTTGTTTTCTACAAATGGAAAAATGTCAAAAAGTGGATTTTATAGAGTTCCTAATGTTTAATTTGATTCTAATAATAAAACATTGGACTATTTAATAATTTACTAGATGATATATCTGACCATATTAGATTTTAGTAATTGATATAAAATCGTGAGTCTAGAATAATATAGGAAACATGTCAAAAAAATCTCAATTTAAAAATATGGTTGATTTTTTTTAAAATTTGCCAGCAATGAAATATACAGTCAATTTTCTTTGATTTCTTATTTAATTGCTAACTTTTGTTGATTAACAAATTAATTACATTGTTAAGTCATATAACAGAATAAACTAACGGTTATGTTCCATCATAAGAATTAATGATGTGACTAATTTGGCAGTCAACAATATTAAAAAGAAGATATACAGTAAAACCTCTATAAATTAGTACTTTATAAATTAATAACTTTTTTAAATTAATAATGTTTTTTTATCTCGAATTGGACCAATATAATATTTAACATAATTCGATAAAATAATAAGATAATAATTTTTTTTCTCGAATTGGGTCTATATAATATTTAACATAATTCGATAAAATAATAAGAGTAATAATTTTTTTTAAAATTCTATGTAATTATATAGTCTCATCAATATCATAAATTAATAATTATATAAAATTACAAAATATAATTAAGATAATTTAGTGAAATATGACTCTAGTGTTATTTTTTTATTCATAAATTTATATTTTTGTGTAACTCATCTATAAATTTGTCATACTACACAAAAACATATGACACTATCTTTTCAAATTACATCAAAAAATTATTAAAAATTGCATATACGATAATTATTTCCTAACATGTAACTGCCGTTAAAAATATCAAAGTATGATTTTGAATTTCTTACTTTAAATATAAATTATATTTTAAAATTATGCAAATCTCTCTATAAATTAATAATTATTAATTTATCGATAAATTAATACTCTCTTTAAATTAATAAAATCTTTCGGTCACAACATTATTAATTTATAGTGGTTTTACTGTACAATTATGTAAAGTGTAATTATATGAGTATAAAACTCTAGTCAATAGACTCAATACTCTGTATGAATAACTCTGTTGTGAATAATACAAATCATATCTTCCAATATCTTTATATGGCAGCAAAACATGAATAAACCTAAAAATTGACTATATTTCATCACTGGCAAAATTGAAGATTTTTTCATCCATTTTCTAGAATTGAGGATTTTTTTTTTGACATTTTTATCTTTTGACTGAAAGTTTTTAAATTAAGAGATAAATAAATAACCAAAAATATTGCGTAATGTAATATTACTGGATAAATATTTCTACTTTTAAGAATCTAAATTAATGTTATATAAAAAACTCAAAAGTTATATTTCAAAATTTTATCAAAAATTAATTTGTGTAGTTTCTCTCTCTCTCTCTTATCACGTGTTTTTTTTTTTTTGTCTCTATACAAATATTGGTAAAAATTATCTGGAAAATATATTTTTATGTTATCACTTATCTGTAACAAAAAATAATATCTTGGTCAATTTCTGTATTGACCTCCTAAAAAGTAAGAAGATACAATTCCCAATTACGGTACACTCTTGCGTAAAAGCAAGCTCCTCAGCCACCGTTGGATCAAAATCTGAACTTTTATAGCCGTTGGGTTTATTACCAAGCTGTCTTTCTATAAATAGATTTTCAATTTCATTTGTCTTAAAAAAAAACAAATACTTTTGTTGTCCTTCTCGCTCTTAAAAGCGGGAAAATTTTCTCCGGTTAATTCCTCCGGCAATAGACACGGCGGAGACATAGCTATTGTTATCGCTAACCATTTCTCATTTCTTTCCCCCTTATAAATTTGTTCTATTTGACCACAAATATACTAAAATCAACCCCCGCAAAAAACCCTAGATTTGTTGGATTAATGGAGTCTCGAGGATCTCCTGATCAAGAAGATGACCAAATTGTTCAAGTCAGAGAAGCTTTAATGTTTCCGGGTAATGAAAAGTATGAAACTTTAAGAACGGCGAGGTTCTTAAACTACACAACTACATCAATAGACGACGATGTCTTCGAGCTTCCTCTCGAGGCGTTCGCGTTTGATTCGGCGAATTTGACGGGGAAGATCAAGTTTCCTGGGTGGGGATCTCCGTCGTTGAACTGGGTCGAGTGGGTTAACGTAATGGCGGAGTCACACGCCGAGGTTTGGAAGAAATCTGGAGTTTACGAAGCGATTTTGGCGTCAAGGTATCAGATTAAGAAGCAGAATGATTTGGTTATTGCTTTGGTTAAGAAATGGTGTATTGAGACGAACACATTTGTGTTCTTTTGGGGTGAAGCTACGGTGACGCTTGAGGATATGATTGTTCTTGGTGGATTGTCTGTTACTGGGAACAATGCTTTGGCTCCGATTAAACGAGATGGTATGAAGGAAGTGGAGGAGAAGATGAAGGAGGCCAAGCATGAGATCGAGGCGAATTTGGAGAAGAAATGTTCTGTTAGTGAGTGGATGAAAGAGATGATGAGCTCTGGGAAGGAGATTGAGCATGAGGCCTTTATGGTTTCCTGGCTTTCGCGGTTCGTGTTTCCGAATTCAGCTGATTTGTTGCGAGAGATGTTGTTTCCGGCTGCGATTCAGCTTGCTAAAGGGGTTAAGTTAGCACTGGCTCCGGCGGTTTTAGCTAGGATTTATCGGGATCTCGGTCTTTTGAAGGAGCATCTGGCTGGTTATAATGAGAAAGAGACTGTTGTGGTGAAGTCTCCGTTTCAGTTTGTGCAGGTTTGGGCTTTAGAGAGGTTCATGGGGTTGCAGCCACCGGGACAGCCAAGTGAGTTAAAGCCTGGTGAACCACGGATAGCGCGGTGGCATCATCATGGTGGTGATCAGGATTTGAATGGCTACCCTGAGAATATCAGAGTGGTTTTGAACTCAAAAAAATGTAGTAGTTTCGACTATCGCCCATATACAAAACCTCTAAACAATTTCAAATTCCCAAAGTTTTACTTGGAAGATGCCTGTTGGATTCGTGTAAGATCTAATGAGACCATCGTAGCCTTTGGTCGGTGTTTGAGGTTTGCTAAACTGGTTGGTTTAGATTGCATTGAACCTTATTATCCTCACCGTGTGGCATTGCAGTTTGGTTATGATCAGGATGTTCCAGGCGTAGTTCCTGCAAGTATTGAGACGCCGGAATTGGCCTGGAAAGATTATATCCGTCTGCTTGCTGATGGAATGTTGTATTTTCCTGCTCGGCTCCACGAGGCTGATGTTACAGTTGGGTACATTCGATGGTGGGAGCTTTCTGTTGAGCTTTTGAAGGCCGAGGCTAAGAAAATTTCCCACAAGCCTCTTCTGGCTACACCTCCAAAACAGAAACCTTTGACTACAACTACTGCTGCAACGACTCTAATAACAACAAAGGCAACATCTTCTTCTCCAGGGAAGTTGAAAACATCAGGTGCAAAAGCTGAGGGAAAAGATCAAGATTTGGTGCAGAAGAGGGGAATGGAGACAAAGAGCGAGACTTCTGTTACGGATTCAAGGATCGAGGGGAATATAGCAAATGATCGGAGCCATGGTAGTAGTAGCTACGCAGGGAGTCTCACAGGATCAGAGCAGGCGACTAAGCAGCCTTTAAATAAGCTTGAATGGGTTCAGAGATCATCATCTAGTTCGACAAAGAGCCCTGATAGAAGCTCGGATAAGCCTAAATGGGTTCAGAGATCATTACCTAGTTCGATAAAAATCCCTGATAGAAGTTCTGATAAACCTAAATGGGTTCAGAGATCATCACCCGGGTTGACAAAGAGCCCTGATAGAAGCTCGGGAAGTGCAGCGGATGAGGTCAAGGATCTTAAGGGAGCTCTCAGGGTCTCGGGGGGATCAAAGGGTCAGGGTCATGTCACGTTTCAGCTTCCTAGTTCTCCCGGGAGATCTCCCTCCAGGGCACTTACAGTTTCGCCAAAGCAAAGCGGTAAAATGATGTGCTCTCTTGTTCAGGTCTCATTGTTGATTCCATTGTTCCTGGATTGACTTCTTGCTTTTCTTTAACAGATTCACCTGCCAAAAAACCGAGAATGTTACCTCGGGTAGCAGGCATAGCCAAACAGTCAAGCTCTTCTCCTCGGGTTCCAAGACATACATCATCTGTATCTCTTCCTCCCAAGCGAGATAACTACATAAAGAGCCACAGTTCCTCAAGCTCACGAGCTTCAAAAGAATTGAACACATCACTATCTGTTTCTGGTTCTGGTTCTTCTTCAACGAGGAATAACTCCTCAAAATCTCCTGAAGCTGTCAACTCACGTGGTCAGAACAATTCTCTACACCCTCAAGTTTCAAAAGAACCGTACAAGTCACCATCTTGTTCTGGTTCTTCTTCTTTAACGAAGAAGAAGTCACCAAGATCTCCTGAAGCTGTCAGTTCGCATCGTAACAACAATCTCCCAAGTCCCCGAGTTTCAAAAGAACTGAACAAGTCCCCATCTATTTCTGGTTCTCCATCTTCAACAAAGAAGAAATCACCAAGATCCTCAGAAACTGTCAATTCATCATCTGGAGGCAAATCTGTTGTCAAGAGAAACACTGACAAAAGCATCATAGTCAACAAACAAGATTCACCGAGAAAAACTCAACTCGATATAAACAAGGCTAGTGCTAATTTGAAGTTACTGGAAGAGATGGTGACTTTGCGGGAGCAAGTTGGAGAAGATGGTGAAGTGACATATCAGATACCAAAGCAACAGTTTGAAGATCTAAGCAAAGGAGTCCATGATGTTCTACATGATCTGCAGTCTATTAAATTCGCATTGAACATACAAGATAATGTTGATAAATAGATCGTAATCTCTCAGGCTAAAAGACCTTAAAAGGCTTCATCTTTTTTTTTTGTTCCAACTCAGTTTATACAATTTCATTGAAGTAAGATGCAAAAGCTACCCAAAAAAGGGTACACACAACATTATCTAAACACTGCGAAACAAAACATTTTGGTTCCTAACTATAATCCTATCAACTAAAGTTTGAAGCTTTACGGCTAAATTGACGCATACCAATTTGCACACTGCATCACCAAAAGAACAAACATAATCTTCTCTGTTTCACAAAGACTTACTGTAATGATCAATAATCCATTGTGATTTGTCACATTAGAAATGTGTGATGTGAAGCTTCTTCAGTTCTTGTTGTTAGGCTTTTCTTCAAGAACAAGAGAAGCTTTTGGATTGACTCGATTTTACAGAGATATCTGCAGATTTTGAGAATCAAATTGAAAAATTGAGTCAATTCAGAATCTCCTATTGTTCTTACGAACCGGTGGCCAAACTCCTCAAGCAATTACAAAATCAAGATCAGGGGACCTAAATGGTTGAATCAAAAATGGAGCAGATCCACTCAACAATCCAAAGCGTTGGCTATCGGATCCAGCTCTATAGAGTACCACGTGTCGTTTTCAGAGAAATTTCCCGGCAAATGCATCGGAAAAAACTAACCTTTACCGTCTCAGAAAGAATACGATTTTCTTAGTCAAAATGTGAATGTGAAGAAGGTGTAGAGAGGATGTTGCACCAAAAATAAAATAAAAAATAAATGTATATCCATACGTGGCAACTTAATTCAGATATAATTTTACTTTTTTTATTAGTCAACTTTGGACTTAGTAAGAGATTTTTATTTTTATTTTTTTCTGTTTTGGGATTCTTTTTTGTTTTTGTTTTTTAGGTATTGGTAAAGTGAAATAGTTTTTAAATTTTCTACATAAATAACAAATCACAAGAAGAAAAACTGGTTTTCCTAATTTTTAGGAACACTAGTTTTCCAAAATCTTTCGTTGGATTATTTATTAGTGTTTTAGAAAAAAGGAAAAACCCATTTTAAAATACCATTCAAGGTCTCCTATTTTTCATCACATTTTTTTTTCTTAAGATGTTTGATTTTGATTATATCAAGTTGCTCAAGAAAAAAGATATGATTTTATCACATTATTACAGTGTTTTTTTCCAGTAAATCCCTTTGATTTTTGTTTCCTGAAAAGTAAAAATATCTCATTAATATATTTACAAATAAACTCTTCCTCTCTGGCTCTGGTGTTAACATAATTACAGAATGATCTAATGATTTTTTTTTTCTTTTCAAAATCATTAAATCTTGAACAGAAGATCAGATTCTCAAATGCTGCCATCAAAACCATGTGACATGTGAGAGATATAAATTTATTAATTTTCCTTCTATCATTATCCTATTATTGCTCTCCTTTTTCCATTCATCCCCAAACACAAAAAGTCTTTTTTTTCTTACCGTCTAAAGACTTATTTTCATTTTGATCCAATTTGTTTTTTCTGTCTGGGAAAAAATCATTTTGTTCTGTTCTTCTGATCCAAAGTTTCTATTTTTATTCTCTTTCTCAGCTTCTTCACGTTTTTCCGGAAAACACAAATTTAACTCTTCCAAGGAAACTAATTAGTCAAGTTTCTAGCCAACTCTCAAATAGCTTCAAACGTTGACCAAATTTGTTACTTCTCTCTCGTTTTCATCGACGAATCTTCTGACTTTTTCTGAGATTTTGGGTTTAAATCTTTGATCCAAATCCTCAAAACAACAAGAAGAAAGAAGAAATAAGAAAGACGAAATCTTGATCTGCAATTTTCTTGCAGGGTATATTCCTCTCTCTCTCTGAGTAATCATGAATTTGAAAAGTTTCGATTTTGGGGTTTAGAATCTGAAGAACTAATATAAATTGCTTTTTTTCTTGATTAGGAATTGAAATAAAAATGGGTTCTTTCAAGGGTCATGCTTTGCCAGGTTCATTGTTCTTAGTGGTCGGAGTATGGCACATTTGGAGTTCAGTGGTTGGATTCATATCGAATCCTAAATCATTTCGTGTTAGAGTTTGGCACCCTGTTCCTGGTTTCAATGATAGGATCAAGTACTTGGAGCTTTATGTTGTTACCATTGGCTCATTCATTGACTTGTGTATTGAGTTTTTGTACTCAACTCATCTCAAGTTCTTTGTTAATGGTGTTTTGAATCCTTCCCATATGAATGATTTTGAGCACTCTGGGATGCTTCTCATGTTCTTCATCCTTGGATTTATCGCTTTGCTCTCCGAGAAAACGAGGTAGGGAAAATGTTTTTTTGAATGATGCCATTTAGGGAAATGGTAGTTGTAGGTTGGATATTTTGTGAATTAAGAAGTCAAAAGTGTAGATTCATCAAGATGGTACTTTCGATTTTGAGAACTCAAAAGTGGTTTAATAGTGATTTGTTTTTTTTTTCTATGAAACAATCCTAGAAATGGATCTTGATCATTGAGAATATGATTCGATTACGTTGGTATATAGCTTTGAAGTTATGTTGGATCTTTGGTGATTTTGAGAACTCAAAAGTGGTTTATTTAGTGAGTATTGACTACATTTTTCAATGAAAACAACTGTAGTAATAGATATAGATTGTTAGTAATATGATTTGACTATTGATAGATTCATCAAGTTTGGTGTTTAGCTCTGAAATTAGGTTGGATATATTGTGATATTGAGCTCAAAGGTGGTTTATTAGTGATGCTTGACTTGAGTTTTGATAGAAATGGATGTAGATATGGATCTATATGTATCGATATATTCACTGTGATGTTTTCTTTATTTGCCATAGGTTACTACCTCTGCCACAAGAAGCTCTGTGTCTAATAGCTGCAACAGCTTTTACAGCAGAATGTCTTCTCTTCTTCTTCCACTCAACAAGTCACAAAGGTCTTGAAGGTTATTACCATCTCCTCCTTGTCTTTCTCATCGGTCTCTGCGTTATCTCCTCAATCGCAGGAGCAATCTGCCCTACAAGCTTCCCAGTAGATCTATGCAATGGCATTGCAATGACTCTTCAAGGCCTCTGGTTTTATCAGACAGCTTTCACTCTATATGGCCCTTTGATGCCTCAAGGCTGCGGTTTAAAAGGAAACTCTGTCGTTTGCAGATCAGCCGATTCCGAAGTCTCTGGAGAGTTTCTGGCTAATTTTCAGCTCTTCTCTTTGGTTCTTGCTGTTCTTGTCTGCGTTGTGGGTTCATATGTTTTTGCAGCTTCAAGATTTGGAGTGAGTAGATGAGAGATTTAGCAAGTAGAAGTTAGGAAGTTTTGTTGCTCTTCTTTTTCTTCTCTTTGTTTCTGAAAGAGACTGTATAACTAAAGAGAGGGATTTTTTCTTTTTAAATTTATTTCCTTTGGACGCGTTTGCGTTTGAAGACAAGTAACAAACTTATGTATCTCTAAAAGGAAAAAACTTTAAAAACACCTCAACTCACTACCATTTGCTAGAAAAATTCATGAACTATTTAGGCTCCCCAAAAAATATCCAGACTATTGATTAGTGCTCTTTAATTCACAAACTTTCAAAATTCGCTAGTTTAACGTCGCGAATTTAACTCCGTTTCTTCGTTTAACGGATCGAGTAGAACGGCGTTTATAACATAACGGAGTGTGAGTGAGTTTCTACTTTAATAGATTTTCTCCCAAAATCGAAAGAACCCTAATTCGAATTGAGGTGTTTAGAAGATTTTTTGCGAATGGAATCACATCAAAGTTCAGGGTCAGATGCGAATTCGTGCATTCAGAGGTATGGGCAGGTGGAGGGTCCTCTTTGCCATTGTAGCAGGCCAACGGTAATGTCAAAATCATGGACAGATGAAAATCTAGGAAGAAGGTTTTACAAATGCGATGCTCATGGGTTCTGCAGCTGGGCTGATAAAGACAAGCCACATGGATGGCAAAATGTGAGTTTAGTGGAGGTGAGAGATCAGATTAGGTGTCAATAAAGAAGCTCAAAGAGTCTATTCGAAGACTGAATCACCAAATGATTAGCGAAACAGTTGTTGATTCAAGCGTGGAGTCAAATTTATTGAACAAAATCTTAGATGAGAACTTGAAGCTGGAAAACAAAGTTACAGCATCAAAAGAGAGGGAAAAATTGCTTCGCCAATTCGTTGTTATCTCTTGGGGAGGATTCATTGTTGTCAAAGCCATGATCCTAACAATGGTGAAGAACTAGTGGTGTTTGTGTAGCTGACGAAGTTGTTGGATTTGTCATTGTTAGACTTGTTCTTGGTTAAACTAGTGGTGTTTGTGTTCCTAACAATTTGTTGTTGTTGTGTCTTTGTTAGTTGGTCTTTAGTTTTTGTGTTGTGTCTTTGTTAGACTTGTTCTTGGTTTATGTTTCATCAAGAAGGATTTACATCAAACTTTCTTTAGTTTTATGTTCCAAAATAACAATTCCGAAATCGATACCAAATTCTTACAACCAAAAGTTAGTTAAGAAGTAACATACAAACCAAAAGGAAAATAAGATCATCCCCTATCAGAAGCAAAAGATCATTCAGAATGTTGACACAAAACCATACATAAATGAATTACAAATTCAAAGTTCTTAAGGGTTTTGAGGTGGTTGTGGAGAAGGATCATTCACATTTCTAGCCGTAGATCCCCACACTTCAAAAACTCTACCAGTGAAAGGGGAAATATAGCACCCATATCCTCTAGGAATTGGAGGCTCACAGCTACGGCTACGACCACGGCCACGGCCACGGCCACGGCGTCGACCACGGCCACGGCCACGGCCACGGCATCGACCACGGCCACGGCCACGACCACGACATCGACCACGGCCACGGCCACGACCACGGGAAGTTGATGCAGGTGGGTCAGTTGAAGCAGGTGGAGCAGTTGAAGGATGTGGATCAAGTGGATGGTGTGTAGAAGTTCCACCTTCTGTGGATTAGCTTTGAGCTTTCCTTCTCCTCCTTGGTGCATTTTCAATGCTCCATGGATCAGGAGCATCATCCTATTACAAAATAGCTAATTCATTAGAAAGTAACCATAATAAGTAGATACAAAGTACCTCAATACATACTTTGTTTTTTTTTGGCCTTCCCCTTTTCCTTTTAGGACCTGTTTCTACTGCAGTTGGGCGAGTACAAGTGCCTATGTTATGACCAGCTTGCTTACAATTGCTACATGTAACTATTCTTCCTTCTCTTGTAGCCTTTGTGGGATTTTTTGATGACTCATGTGCCTCTTTAAACCTATCAAAGTTTTTAGGAAGTCCTGGCATTCTCCTTTTGTCAGGAACTTGAATAGGATCTTTGTAAATCTTGTTCCACAATCTCTCTCTATTCACAGGTTTAATGTTGTCAGTATAAGTGTCTTGCCACTTAGATGTCAAGTAATAGTCATCCACATAGCTGCATTACATTAAGAAAAGAGTTTAGAAATACATATACAAAGACTGTAAAACCAATTTACACAAGTAATACTTACTCTTCTGGATCATGGTTAAGCTCAGTTATGACATGTATTGCATGGCGACAAGGGATGCCTATGATATCCCACTGGTTACAAGCACAATGCTTAAAAGGAAGACACACCTCATAGCTACATTCATGCTCAACAACCTCATACAAGCTTTCACTACTTGATATGACAGAGTATAACTCACTGTCAATGCGGTTTTGCTCAAAAATCTCCATTCTGTGTGGTGGAAACTTGCTGTCCCTATTCCTTGTTTTAACACGCCTCTTAGATATATGCTTCATGGTAAGCCTCCTAATCTCTTCAAGCATGTTAATCAAAGGCAACTTGCGAGCTTCTTTGATTGTTCTATTGAAACTCTCTGACAGATTATTGCAAACATCATCACATCTTGCTTGCGGACTAAAAAATGCTTTACACCAAGTCTTTGGTTCTGTTCTTAGCAAGTCCCTGTATGCAACTTCATCAAAAGCTTTCAATGCATCTATATTGTATTGATACTCACTTAAGGATGAGCTTTTTGCCACTGCCCAAAAGTAGTCTTCATAGTCAGACATACCATAAATCTTTTTCCAATTGGTAAATATGTGTCTAGAACAATGCATGTGGTCTGCATTTGGAAGAAGATTCGCAACAGCATTTATCAAGCTATTTTGCTTGTCAGATATGATAGTGAATCCACTACCTTCCCCTAATTCCAACTCTGTCTTCAATTTATTGACAAACCAAGCCCATGACTCATTATCCTCTACTCTGACTATAGCCCATGTAAACGGATAAATCCTATTATCTACATCTCTCCCAACAGCTGCCAAAATCTCACCTTTAACCTCCCATTTCATAAATGCTCCATCAAGCCCAATAATAGGCCTACAACATCGTTTCCAACTGCTTCTAAGAGTTTCAAAACTGATGTAGAATTTGTCAAAAACAAGCTTACCATCATCCCGAGGAATTGTCACAATCTCTGTACTAATATTGGCATTAGAACGCCTCAGCTCACCCTCATAATCCCATAGCTTTGCAAATTATTCCTTCTGAGTTTCTATAACCATATCCAGAGCCAATCTTCTTGCTTTGCTACATATCCACTTAGAGACAGAGAGATTATATCGCATCATGATCTCGTCCTTGATGTCAGTCCACTTAATACCATGCCTTCTTCTTGCTTCATCTTTGAATAACATTGCAATTGTCCCCTGTTTCAACATCCTCGCTTTGCTACTCTTCATATGGTTGTGGTGATCAACATATGTTTTCACCATCCACTTTCCTTTTGGTTTTTCAACTGAGCAATAAATCTTCCACTTACAATTCTCTTTAGTACATATTGCTGCCAACTTATTTTTGTCCCATTTACACAACTTCATATCGAAGTTTGTCTTCACCACATATCTCAATAACTGCTCTTTAAACTCCTCTCCACTCTTGAATGTCTGCATTAACCACAAGTATGGTGGCTTGTCATTTGTGTAACTCTTTCTTGACTTCTCTCTTTCCTTTCTATTGAAACCTTCCTATTCATCGTCTGTGTCCACAGCAGGTTCAGGATGTTCTGCATCCCTACATTGTCTCTCCAATTCAGCCTCATCCTCGACAGCATAAGTTGGAACAGGATCAGCCTCTGCAGCTTCTGTAACATTATCATTCACTTCACCTAGACCAACAACTTTTTCATTACGGATCTCATCTCTAAATGTCTCAAATCGAATATCGTCTCCATTGTCTTCTATAACCATTTCCTCTCCTTTTGCCTCACCATTATCACAAGCTCTATCATTAGAAGCTTCACAATCTCCTCTTTTCTCCTGAACTCCATTGTCTTCTATACCGATATCTTCTTCTTCTGCCTCACGATTCTCAAGAGCTGTACTTACAGAGACCTGTTGCTCAATAAAGATATCAACTTCACCTACTGTGATAGCTCGCTTACACATTTCTGTTATCGCTGAATCTGAACCGAGCTCAAAGATTGGGCTCACTGAATCCATATCCTCCTCTGGTAGCTTGTACCAAGCTTGTTCAACTACACCAACAAGTAAATTTTCTTCACAAAACAAATCAAACATCAACCAAGTCATATAATCTGGGTCGATGATGATGCCCTTTTTCATAGATCCTCCTCTATAGATGAACTTGTTGTTCTTGTACTCCATTAGCCCTCCACAGTGCATATTGACTTTGATAGTCTCTTCAGAACTGAAAATCAATCAATACATAGAATCAATCGATACCCAAAATCGACAAATTCCATAAATTCAAAACCCGAAATGAATCGACACCCAAAAACGAAACATTACCTCATCTTATCCGATTTCGATGCCGCTAATCAACTTCCCAAATAGTTTTTGTCTCTTTTCATGCCATTGAGAGATGGATTCAACGAAAGAGAAGTGAAATTGGAAAAAAAAATAAAATTAGGGTTCTTGCGATTTGGGGAAAAATAACGGGATTTTTTTTAATCACGCTCCGTTATGTTATAAACGCCGTTCTACTCGATCTGGTAAATGAAGAAATGGAGTTAAAGTCGCGACGTTAAACTAGTGAATTTTGAAAGTTTGTGAATTAAAGAGCACTAATCAATAGTCTGGGTATTTTTTGGGGAGCCTAAATAGTTCATAAATTTTTCTAGCAAATGGTAGTGAGTTGAAGTGTTTTAAAGGTTTTTTTCCCATCTCTAAACGCTAATTATCATAGTTTTGGTCCTTTTGGAGATCAGAGATACATAGCGTTTAGAAGACTATACATAAGTTTACTCCTCTTTCAAAATACATAATTGATCTCTAATCAAATTTAGTAATGAAAAATATGAATAGAACCGAATCTAAAAAGTAAAAACGTAATATGTAGGGTCTGATCGGTTACAAAAAGCAGAACTGAGAGTAAATGAGTAAAAATCTCTTGAGTAAACAGAGTGTATTATAGAATAATTTTTTACTCCACCTTTTCTCATAGTAAAGTTTTACTCCATTTTTTCTTCTTTTTCAGTTCAATTTTGCAGACAATTTTTTTTATTGGTAAAAAAAACTAGTTGATTTAGCTGAAATTTTTTTTTTTTTTTTAAACTAATATTTGAGTGCTATAATATACTAATTCTTCATATAATTTTTTCACATTTTTTCGAAATCTACTATGTTCCTATTTAATCTACGTATCCCTCATTCAGTCCGTGAAGACGAAAATACCCTTTGGGTACAACTGGATACTAGTGGTACCCAGTTGTACCTCAGTTGTACCTCAATTGTACCTCAGTTGTACCTCAATTGTACTTCAGTTGTACCCAGTTGTACCCAGTTATATCCAGATATAGTGCACCTACTCAGTACAACTCGGTACAACTGGTACCCAGTTGTACTCAGTTATACCGAGTTATACCCAGTTGTACCACACATATGAGATTCGAAACCTGGTCGTGCAAAGCGGATGAGCGCGCGTAGCAGATACTTTACCACTGAGCCATAGTGTTTTGCTTGGTATCACTTACAATTAAAACTATAAACCTGTTTTCAGAGATCATTAAGGGTAAATTTATCTTTTTGTGAGTGAGGGAGTTTTCAGATTTTGGTTTTAGATTTAGGGGCTTTTGAGAAGTTGTCTCTTTGAGATGTTACTAGGGTTAGTTTATTAGAATATAAATGGTATGGATTTAGACATCATTCGTATATGAGTTCGCCCTAGAGAAGGTTTCTCTCAGATCCGAAGACCGAGGCAGCCGCCGAAGACAAATCTTCTCCAATTCATGATGAGTCTACTTCGCTGATGCGCTTCTTCCGATGAGATCTCTTCTTGAATGGCTTGGATCTTCTCTCTTGGGGTGAGAGAGTCTTATTCCCGAAGAACTGTTGTCACCTTCCATCGATTGGCCTCATCAGCAGTGAGATTTGCTAGCTAATAATGGTAAAGTTTGGCCTTATGCCCCCTTTGAACCCACAATGAAACCCATGTCGCCCATTCTTTTGACTTGTTTTAAATTAAATTTTTTCTTTTTGTAATTTTACTTCTGCCCAAATCTTAGCCATTTTTCTATAGATGTTTTTCATTTTAGTAGTTTTTTTGTTGCTAAAATCATTTTTTTTTCTGATAACTTGGTTTGATGAGGTTATTTCAACTAGAACTATTTAAATTTAAACTATCCGAGTTTTTTTTGTTGTCTATTATATCATTAGAAATAATTTATCAAATCCTATTATGGTGATATGACTATCTGCAGTATATGCGATTATAGTGAATAATTTACTCCAAATAATTCTACGACGCAAATCTCCTCGATAAGCGGTTATGTATGTATGATATCCCTATGATGGACAGACTCTCTCTACAATACCCAAAACTATTATGAACAATTCTATCTGCAGCACTCTAGAACCTTTGAAAAGTTTTACATCCATTAATCTGCAAGAATCTGCGTTATCTGGGAATCGAATTTCATACTCGGAGTTTAATTTAAAATATAAGCTATTTGTAATACAATACCTGAGAGAGGGAAAAAAGTGAGGAAGATCAAATTAGAAGCAGAAGTTGGTTCTTTTTAGGTTCAACTTTTGAACTATCCAAAGTTAAATTTAAATGTAAGATATTTGTGATACAGTACTTAAGGGTGGGAAAAAAGCGAAGAAGATCTAATCAAAAGCAGAAGTTGATTCTTTTTAGCTTCAACTTCTGATTTAATCTTCCTCGATTTCTCCCCTTTCGCAAGCACATATCAATTAAACTTCGGATAGTTTAAATTTAAGTTTTTTTAATTGAAACCAAATAATTCCAAAAATATATATGCCACTACAATAAAAAAAAGTTACCATTGTTGTCATAAGAAACCCTTTAAATTTTTTTTAATTATTTAATATTATTATTTTTAGTAAAATTTAATTATGTTATTAAAATTAATATTAGAAAAATAATTGAATCAATTATATTATGACAATTGTAAAATAGGTCTTGATGAAGTCAAGAGTCTCTCACTCACTCTTTCTTATTTTTTCATAATTTTATTATTATTTTAGTGGTCTCCAATGAAGATGCTTAAATCGATCTTGATGGCTATGTCTCGGTAAGTCTTCTAATTTTTGTTTTATTTAATAATAAATATTTAGAGTACTTAACCACAAGTGTAACCGTTGATCCAGACCTGTGGATGTTCATCTTTTCCCCGAGTCACAACTACAATGGTTGCAACAACATGGACCTAAGTGAGAACAAACTCGACCAAATTCAAAACATTTGCATTTGCACTCGATTGAACAACCTCAGTCTCATGTGGTGTCGTGAAGAATCGCCATCACTCTTGGTCAACAACGGGCCCTCCATTTCTCACTTTTGCTTTCTTCTCCTTTTTCTAATCCAATTAAAAAGTCCGACTTTGAAATACAAAGCATACATAGACCTTCCAAATGGTTACTATGTTAAGACCAAATGGTCCAAATCTATTGTCTTCTTAAATAATTTGTGCTAAATTATTATTGTAAGACCAACTCTACACTAAGACCAATTCAAATTATAGTCTTCCACCACAATGTATAAACCTTTGGGGATAAATTTCAGAATACGTTAGAAAATTCGAAACCCTTGAGGCTCAGCTGATTTAGACAAAATAAAATTAAAAAATCGGACCTTTATTGTGAAACTGAAAATTGATAACCAAAATATAAGAATATCTCCCAGAGGAAAGTGACAAACAAAGTGTTTTCACTTACCACTACATTAGAGACTCAAAGCAAACCATTTATATAAAAGAGTACATATAAGTATAACACCAATGCCTCAAGTCTTTGACTTTACCTTGAAGACCCTTTAAACACTGATCCAAGCAAAGTTGGAAGATTGCAAGATAGAAGAGCCAGTTTCAGTTTTGGGTCGATGGTCTTGTCTAGTTGCAAACTCTCTACAGGTACTTGATCTTGTCTAGTTGCAACCTCTCTACAGGTACTTGATCATACCCCGACCTTCCACGCTCACCTTTGTCGCTTGCAACCGCTTCTTCTTTGTTCCCTTAAGCTGCTGAAGTTTCTTGTTCATCTGCAATTATAACACAACAGAGCCTGAGTCTAAATGTTTTCCAGAACAAATTGGTAATTAGATGGTGTTTTGTCTGTCAGTGATAAAAGATAAAACGGTAAAACTAATTCACCTTGAGCCGACGCTGGTCCTGAGAACCCTGTTTAGCACGGGCTCTGACCTCATCCGGGTCAATCTTGGATTGAGGACGGATCAAAAAGTCCAATGGGGTTGCTTCTGGCCTCATGGTCATATTCCTGGACGCATCTCCCCTTGAACTCTGACCTGAAGTCAGACCAGATTTACGTTGCCTGCATATTTATCAACAAACAAGGAGTAGTGTTAAAACATATCTTTTAGAAGTTCATATAGTTAAAGTCAAAAGATTTATTCCATACCGAATATCCAAGTCAAAGTCACCATCTCTGGACTCCATAGAAGCTTTGTTGGTAGGTCTATGTGAACCCCCAATGGAACAAGAAGAGAAACTATGTATCAGTATATGAAATGTGACTACTAAGTGAGTGAAGTCAAAAAATACAAGGTTTTGGATTTTACTTCTTCACTGCTGGCCTTCTATAGGGAACCCTATCTTCATCGAGATTTCTCATGTCCTCAAACCTAGTACTCTTGTTGAAAATTGGACGAGACTGCAAAATCAAGCATACAGTAAGCAAATGGTTGGAACTGGATTCCATAAATTGGAGCTATCGAAAAATCTGTTTACCCATTTATCAACCAAATCCTTAGCAAGTCGTCTGTTGGAATTAGTTTCCTCATCAGACTTTGATAAGAACATAATGACCTGCCAAAGCCAGAACAAATTTAAGTGTTCCTGGTTAAATCCTACATACCACTAGTAAATTTGCATCATGTGGTATATCCTTACCTTTCCAAGCCCACTTTTTTTCAGTTGCTCCCTTCTATCATACTGGTCCAAGTCAATCGGAAACTGCAAGACAAACTCAGGAATTGATAAAGGAGCTAGAAAGGGTCAAAATCAAGCAAAATCTCTCTTTAGGAAAACAGGAGCATACATCAGTAAGAACTCTTAGAATAGCTGCACGGATGTTAATATTTGGCAAGCTTCCATCTGGAAGAGGCTCAAGCCAATTCTTCAACAGAGTCAAAACTCCATGGTCCAGGAATTCTGTTTGAAGCTGCTTCCTGAATAAAGACGAATATACCATATTACAAAACAGATTGTTAGAACGAAAGTAGATAGGATAACAATAAAATTTGCAACTTACTTTCCTAGAACATCAGTAAGAAGGGAAAGCTTCTTAAGCTTGTTAATAGCAGGCTTCCCTTGTCTATTAAGCTCTGCATCTTCCTCAGCAGTGACCTCAAGCTCAGCCATCACATTCTCAACCAAGAGTGCGATTTCCGCAGGATTTCTTTCAGCCTTTTTCTTTTTCTTCCCCATTTTGAAAAGGTTATTTACCTCATCATCCTCCTCACCCTCCTCTGCCTGTTTCGTTCATAACAAAAGCATTATGTATCATCAAAGTAAAAGCTAAATCCAATGATTAAAACTTATGATATACTACTCATACCTGAGGATAATGAGTTGGAGAGCGGTCTCCAGCATCACCTCCATACCTCTCAGAAGGATCCACACCAGTATCGTCAATGAAATTATCGTCGTCCATAGTCCTAACACCTTCTTCATCATTCTATAACAGAAACAAAACACATTTATAATACGAAAAAAACAAAATTCTCTCTCACGCAATCTCATAAGAATCGACTAACGTAGTGCACCTCAGGGTTATGAGCAATAGATTTCCACATCTCATCAATCTCATCTGACTTCCTCTCAACACGGTTAGGATACTTATGCCTCTTATCCTTCCCGCTGCCGCTACTACTTCGATCTTTATCCTTCTTCCTCTTCCTACCAACCTTATCATCATAATCAGTACCACCACTTCCTCCTCTTCCTTCCATGAACTCATCAAACTCTGCATCTTCCACTTCCTCATCCATCAATTCAGGAACATCAAAAGTCTCACGTCCACTAGACGATTTCTTCACCAACCTTTTCCTTGGTTTAGCTACTTTATCATTATCATAAACAGGCGTTTGTGAACCTTCACCATCCCAATCTCCAATATCATCAGCCAAGTTCTCATCAAAATCCTGAAGTTGCTCTGTTGATGGCTCCCGATCATTTTCAAAGTCATCAAAGTCCACTATTGGCTCTCCATCTACATCACGATAACTGAAAAAATACAAAACGAATCCATTAAACAATCATCATAAGAAAATCATTCAATCGAATACGAACAAACAAAAATAAAACCTATGAATCTGAAACGAATCAATTAGGAGATCAAAAAATTAAGCTTTTTCGTTTGCCCATGAAACAAAACTCTTTTTTTTAACAAAAATGAAATCGAGCTTTGAGAAATTGAAAAGCTCGATTTTGGTAACCCTAGATTCAATCAAAGGAGGAAGAAGATGGGATTTTTCTTCTGTACAAGGTATGTGTAAAATTGAAGAGGAAGAAGAAGAACTAACGGATCATCCTCGAAACCCATTTCTGCTTCGTTTCAACAGAGAATTTCGATTACTGAATTTTTGAGTTGTGTCGTGAGAGGCGAGAAGAGGGACGAAGAAAGGAATTGGTAACGCTGGTATGGTAAAATTCGACGGTCTCGATTGAAGAATTATTAACGGATTAGATCTCGCCACGTTATCAAATATCTGAGTAAAGCAGTAATAAATTAATTTAGTCTTGACTTGGTGTTAAGAAAGTCAAGTCTCTCTAGTCAAAATAGACAGAACATTAGATTCCCCATATTAATGTGAAAATGCAAAAGAGTTTACTTTCTTTCATGCATTGTGTTTATTAAACTCTATAAAGTTTTTTTTTTTTATTAATGAAAATACTCTATAAAGTTGTTATCAAGCAATTCCATCATTTACAATAATTAAACTTGTTTACGCTACACATGCGTCGTAATTTTTGGTTTGCTTGTAATTAAAGGTGATTAAATTAAAGTGTTCCCAAGTTCAAGAAAAATCAGTTCCGGTTCGTACTTACTACGGATTTATACATATCTCAATATTATCTAACACTGAAAAATAATTAACAAAAAATATCTAGCATTGGAAAACAATTTGTCCCCGTGCACAAAATTTGTATCAATTTGGTTACTTTGATGATGATCATTTGCTTCATCATTTTGTTTATATGTCTGGAAATCTTGGTCATGTTACTTAATGTGTAACTCTATTCAAGCTGTCGTTCGATAAGAAATGCATCAAACCTAAGCAACCAATTTCTAGAAACAGGTGAATCAAAATCACAACAAAAATCAGCGTAAGGGAGGATCACTAAAAACAAATTCTGAGATCAATCAAAGATGAAACGAACCTCGAAACAGTTGAATCAAAATCATAATTAATAGTCTCTAAGAATACCTTCTAAGTTCTAAGATATGAAATCGATGAAGATGTAACAAACCTTAAATTTTTCTTATTTTATATCTTATTTTATTGACAGTTTCATTTTGTTATTTTAGGGCATCTATCGTGATCCTATTGCAGGCAGTGACTCCTATTATGTAGTCTATCATGCGGTCATCAATATCAAGTTAAAATTGATCTTAAGGGAGAGCCATACTTTATGTGCAAGTCTTCCCAGGATAACATGAATCATAACGGGTATATCAGAATTTCAGGTGCAATATACATCATGGGAAACCACTTCAAATGCAGAGACGTCCATCCTCATAGGGGTATCCTCCATCCATCAAGTCAAGCAGAATGTCCTAGTCCATATCGTGAAGATAACGTCGTGAAGATGGATGTCTAAACACATCTTTAAGTACGTGAACAAATTATTATTTTTTCCCAAATATGAGACAAATATCAATAAATAACGCGAATTTGTTTCAACGAGAGAGATCTCATTTTCATTGTTTCTGTTTCCACAAGCTCTTGTTCGATTCCTCTGACAAAACTCCTCTCTCTTGTGCCTTCGAAGAAATCCCGTTCGCTTTCCCAGCCTTAAACGAGATCTGCCTTGCTCACTCTCTCAATCAATAAAATCACCCCACTCTCTCAATTAATAAAATACATATGAGTTGGGTTAACACTTAACCCATGGTTAATTTTTAATTAGATAGTTAATGTCATCTAAAATGGTGTTAATGGGTATTAAGACAAAAATTGAAACCGGAAACAAAGGTTGTGAGTCTGTGAATTAATATAGGCATATATTTTAGTTTGTATATTTTTCTGGAAGCTCTAAAAGTTTGTGTATCATTGTGGAAATAGAAAAATAGTTTGTGTATTTTTATGAAATTTTTCTCTTTCAATTTTTTTTTTAAAATCTTTTACTTAGAAAAATGGAAACTTCCGTTTCTGAACTCATGCTCCTATTTTAATACGTATAGGGGTTTTATAGAATAACAAAAGAAGATAAACATGGTATCTACAGATTATCACATAAAAAAAACAATTATCAACAAAAGAAGAAGATAAATGATACAACAACTGTAGAGAATCGTAGACCTTCGAAATATTGTTTTATTTTCAACACGTGTTTAGACCTTCGAAATATTTAGATCTTCACGTGTCTCTCTATGTTCTTGATATAGAGGTCCGAGCCAATGCTAGGGTATGACTCTGACACACACTATAAAACTAATCTTTCTGATATGAATCGTAATTGCATTAGCTTAACCTCTTTAATTAGTGTCATCAAGAGTTTGCGAAGATGATTATTATGCATGATTACCTCTTCACATAGTTGAGCATCCATGGTTTATCTCTTTTGTGCAGAGCCTTCAAACTCATTTTGATGCTGTGAGCTCTAATAATGTTTAAGGAGATTATGTGGCGACTTATCTTTCGGAAAAGCAGAGTATTATGCAGTCTTTAGAAGAGATTTCCAGACGTTTTTGTCTAACGCTAGACTTCTCGACGTCTATGGTAACTCTTCTAAAGATTTCTTAAGATTATGTTTTATCGAAAGGTAAGTCCATACACAATCTCCTTTAACATTATATTAAACCTCACACCATCAAAATGAAGCTGAAGACTCTGCACAAAATAAATAAATCATAGATACTCAACCATGTGAAGAGGATAGTGATGCATGCTAATCATCTTCACAATCTCTTGGCGACACTAAAACCAGTTCGTTTAGATGAAAAGCTCGATTAAGGTAACTCATTAATTGTATAACTGATTATTAACTGGAATATATAGATAGATAGATAGACAGATAGATAGATATACCCGCTTAACTGAATTATGCAACAATCGGCTTTGCTTGAAACAACAATTAATACAACCAGCTTAGATGATAAATTCTGTTTTGAGTTTTTAAGATATACTCAAAATCTATGTATATGTATCATATAAGCTCAATTATGATTCAATCTAAGGAGGAAGAAAATGGGATTTTCATTTGTATAACAAAGCTTTGCCTGAAACAACAATTAATATAACCCAATTAGTTGATAAATTTTGTTTTGATTTTGAAGATATAGTATTCAATATCATTGTCTATGTATCATATTCAATTAATTTAAACATATTATTTATTTGTTGCTCTTATTTTGTGGTGAGATATTGTTGATGTAACTATTAAGATTGAGTTGTCGAAAATAGTACCTAACACTGGTTGATATAAATATACTCAAATTCAGCATCCACATGTCATCAATCTCATCTGACTTTCTCTCAACTTGGTTATGGTATAAATGCTTCTTCCTACCAACCTTATTATCATAACAAAATCATTCAACCGAATACAAAATAAAAAGAGAGACATAACCTATGAATCTGAAACACAAGGATTTTAAATCAGTAGGAGGTTAAAAAATTAAGCTTTTCGTCTACCCATGAAACCAAATATTATTATTTTTAACAAAAATAAAACTCAAAATCGAAAAGCTCGATTACGGTAACCCTAGATTCAATCAAAGGAGGAAGAAAATTGGATTTTCATATGTATAACAAAGCTAAACATAAGATTGAAGAGAAATAAAAAGAACTTACGTATCATCCTCAAAGCCCATTTCAATTTTGTTTCTAGAAATGACTCATCAGAGATTTGTGGGTTGTGTTGTGAGAGGTGAGAGTAGGAAAGAGGGCAGAAAGGAATTGGGATCACCATATCATCAAATCTCTTTGTAAGAATTAATAATAAATTAATTAGTCTTGACTTAGTGTTAACCCTAAGAAGGTTAAGTCTCTCTAGTCAAAATAGACAAAACATTAGATTCATTGTATTAATGCAAATATTTGTTTGGTAGACTAATTTTACTTTTGTTTCAAGTTGGAACCGACTACAAAAGAGTTTTTAGTAAATGTTAATGATGTAAATAATATTTTCAAAATCAAATTTGAAGATGTCTAGAATAGTATATAATCCGACGACAAAAAAACAAAAAGAAAAGAATAGTATATAATCTATCACAAATGGTAAGGAGTTTATTGTGAATGAATCTATATATTGATTTAAAGTGGTCAACTATTATTGATTTTTTGATAAAAGACTAACCTAGAAATCTATATTTCCTTTGCCATAAAAGCCATAGAGGATAGCTGGCAACCAACTTTTTAGCATTTGCTCATAATAAAAGTTGAATGAGGTGTATGCTTCTCCAAACATTTATAAGATGGTTTGATGCCTAAGATTGTTGTTAACGAATTTGAATTCGAGTAATATCTTCCATTAAACATATTTTCACTAGAAAGTAGAATCAGTTCTTAGAAACGAAATAGAAGTGGGTTTCGAGGATGATCCGTAAGTTTTTCTCCTTTCTCTTTAATTTTATATATTTAGCTTTGTTATTCAAATTAAAATCTCACCTTCTTCCTCCTTTGATTGAATCTTTGGTTACGAAATCATTTTTGTTAAAAAAAGAGTATTTTCTTTCATGGGTAGATGAAAAGCTTTTTTTTTGAATCTCCTATTGATTTGAAATCCTTATGTATTTCAGATTCATAGGTTTTTTTTTTTTTTTTGTTATGATGATGATAAGGTTGGTAGGAAGAGGAAGAAGGAAAAAGATCGAAGTTGTAGCGCTAGTGGGAAGGAGAATAGGCATAAGTACCCTAACTGTGATGACATGCGGATGCTGAAAATGCTCCACATGAAGGAGTATATTTCCATCAACATTTCCAGGGTTAAGTATCATTTTCTATAACTCAAAACATTTTAGGGTTAATTGAACAAAACATTTTTAAATTAATTGAATATGATTATATAGGCATTGATATTGAATATATCTTAAAAAATCATAACAGAATTTATCAACTAAGTTGGTTGTATCTAGGGGTGGGCACGGATCGGATATCCGTGAATTTTCGGGTATCTGGATCCATCAATATCTGCGGATATCCGGATCCGCCTAAAAGCTAAAACTTATAATATAAGATTATTAAAAATAAATTAAAAAATAAAATTTAATAGAAAATATCATATCTAATATTTCAGATTATTTTTTATAAAAATTTTGAACATATATAATATGTAAAATGTTTTTAAAATACAAAAAGTTTCAAATAAAATTAATTTTTGTGATAATTTACAAAAATTTCTATCTATATATATATATTATACATATATTTTAAATAAAAATAGATCCGGATCGGATCCAGATATCTAGATTTTTTAAATAAAATATCCGGATCCGGATCCAGACACCTCGGATATCTGGTTTTCTAGATCGGATCGGAGCTGATCCTTGATAGGATCTCGAATCTCGAATATTTTGCCGACCCCTAACTTGTATCTAAGGGTGGACAAAATATCCAGGATCCAAGATCTGATCCGGATCCACTTTGATCTGATCATGAAAACTGGATATCCAATGTGTCCAGATCCGAATATTTATTTTGAAAATTTGGATATCTGGATCCGATTCGTATCCGTTTTTATATATAGTTTTTACTTAAAATATAGGTATAATATTTATACGTATATTATATAATAGATTGAAATTTATGTAAAATAACACAAAAATCAATTTTATTTGAATTTTTTGTGTATTTTTAAAATTTTTATTGTAAATATATTGTAAATTTTTTATAAAAATTGTGTCGAATAATACGCTCTGGATCTCACCAGCTTCTCCGATCACTATAGATCGAGTCTCTTCTCCCTCTCACCTTTCGATGATGATTTTATTGGTGCCATCGGACTAGCTTCATCCGCCATAGCTCTGGATCCCAGATTACCACTACACATATTTTTCACCATACGAAATGAACTTTTTACCGGTTAATCTTCATTGGTGCGGCTCCTCCTACGTCGTCGCCAGCTCATCGAGATTGCTTGCAGAATTTAATCGTGATGTGTTGGCGACGGCGGAGGAGGTGGAGATATGCCATTGAAGACTCGCCGATAAGGAGGTCCTTTTGAATGGTGAAAAGATATATGAAGTAGAAGGTGGTAACCTGGGATTTCTAGCAGGATTAGAGATAGAGGTGGATCTAGCGGATCCGATCCGGATCCATTTAATATGTAAAATGTTTTAAAAATACACAAAATTTTCAAATAAAATTAATTTTTTGATAATTTTCAAAACTTTCTATATATATATATATGTAATATGTAAAAAAAGATACACAAAACTTTATATATATATATATATGTATATATATTTATACATCTATATTATAAATATATTTTAAATAAAAAATATACATAAAAATGGATCCAGATATCTAGATTTTTAAAATAAAATATCCAGATCTGGATCCAGACACCTCGGATATTAATTTTTTTGGATTGGATCAGAGCTGATTCAAGATAGGATCTCGGATTCCCGATATTTTGCCCATCCCTAACTTGTATCTAGGGGTGGGCAAAATATCTGGGATCCAAGTTCCGGTCCGGGATCCATTTCGATCCTATCATGAAAACGGGATATCCAAGTGTCCGGATCCCGATATTTATTTTAAAATTTTAGATATCTGGATCCGATCTGAATCTGTTTTTATATATAGTTTTTACTTAAAATATAGGTATAATATTTATACATATATTATATAATATATTGAAATTTATGTAAAATATCACAAAAAATAAATTTATTTGAATTTTTTCTGTATTTTTAAAAGAGAAGTTATTCTAATATAACCCGATTTTTCTTTTAAATAGCTAATATAACCTTTTTTTTAACTTTTATTACCTACATAACTTACTTATTCTCTAACAAATTTCATAATTCTAATATTGTCCTTTTGATTGTTTTTGTTAAAGAAAAATGGTAAATGAGTTTTTTCAAAATTGATAATTCCATATCATTTTTATCATAAATATATTTAAAATTTATGTAACTAAATTATTTTACACCTAAATGATTTTAACATTAGTAAAAAAAATAAAAAAAATAATCTAAAACGTACTTTAAAATTATTTTATGTCTATAATATCAAAATTATCCTTTCTATGTAATAAAATTTTTTGAAGAGAAATTATTTATAAATGATCATTTTAATTAATTGCAAGAAACAAATAAGGTATTATCGTAAAAAGTGGTAAAATTAATAGTGAGTCTTCTTCTTTGCCTTGCACTGGTAGTGTTACACCTTGTTGATTCGCTTCCTCTCGTTATCTTTACTTTTGTGTCGTGTATTTTGGTTGATTTGCACTAAACTTGGAACATAACCAGAGCACACAAGTGAAAAAAACAACACACATATTCTCCCACCTCCACAGATTTTTCAAGATCCACTATTTTCATGTAGCCATTCTCTCCAATGATGTTAGCCGTTAATTATTTATTTTTCATCAAATAATTTTATTGCAACATGAAAATGGAAACAACAAAAAAAAGTACATAGGGCTTTTATTTGGAGGCTGGTCAAATGTAACTACAATTTTTGGTTTTTGAATAATGGAAATCCTTCAAGAACAGCATGGATTATGAGGGATGCATAGGGCTTTTATTTGGAGGCTGGTCAAAGTGAAGGCATTGTTAGCCAATCTGTATTAGAAGCAGAATTACAAGGATTATTGATAACTATGCAACAAGTTTGGATTCGAGGCTATAGGAAACTCATCCTCGAAAGAGACAACAAGAAAGTCCTATCTCTTATCAATGGAGTTTTTTCAAAACTTCAAGCTTCATAATTGGATAAGAGACATCAAAGATTGAAAACGAAAATTTGAGTCAAACAATAAAGTTGCTGATCGTTTGGCTAAAGGACTAGTTCCTAACAGTGTCATTTTTGTATTTCATTTTTATGTCCCTCCACTCCATACATTGTTCAAATCTTCCATGAGGATCGCTCTTATTCTCATTAATAAATTAGCAGCAGTTGAAAAATAAAATAAAAAGTAAACGTGAAAAAAAAGTCGATGCTTTACACTTTAATATCTAATGATTAGACGGTATCAGTTGGAACAATCTACCAAAATTTAGCTTATTTCTGTAATTTATGTGTAAAATACAATAATTTACAACATAATTATAATTTAGGATGATGTTAAATGAAAAAAAAATTACTAGTTTCAAGATTAGTGCCAAAATATGATATGATCCAATCCAATTGATAATCTAATTTGAGCTTGACGTCAAAACCATTTTAATCACATACTAGTAGTTTAACTGTCTCAAGAGCATTTTGTACATTTATTAACTACAGATAACCTGAAAATTTACGGGGCTAATTTCACAAATAAGATAAAGATTTGGGCTTATTTATGAAAACCAAATTTGGATAGAAAGCTGTCAAGGCCACGTAGGTTGCTCCTCCCCGTCAGGTACACGACACGACCAATCAGCAAAACTTATTACCTCTTTTGATTCTCCAAAAATCTCACTTCCATTTCTGCAAATTTCAAAGCTTATTTATTCATTTCACATCTCAGGTTTTGCTCAGATTTCTCCAACGTTACAGATCTTCAGGTAATTTTCTCATCGATCCCTAGTTTTAGTTACGTTTGAATAAGATTCTAATAAATCTGTAGTTTTTTTTTTTTTTTACATTGCATAGATTCTGAATTCCAACGCCTGGATTCGGTATACTTCTTTTAGGGTTTTTAGATTTTTGTTGGATTTTGTGTTATCGTCTCTTATTGGCTCCTCCAGCATTGTTAACTTAATAAAAGATCGGTTTTTTACTTGTATCTTGAGATAAAAATGTGATCTTTTTAGCTTCTGGGTTTATCAGTTCAAATGTTTTGGAAATAGGAACAGTATTGGTCAATGTTCAGTAGGAGAAATCAGAAATCTCTTTACCAAACTTTGTAACAATTTTGGTTTTTGGACTTTGGTAGGTTTAACTTATAAGCAGAACTCGTTTCTGCTCTTGTTTATAAGTTGGTGAATGTGAAAATGGGTAGCAGTGAGATGGAAAAATCTGGTAAAGAGAAAGATCCTAAGACTCCACCGTTTTCGTCTCCTGCTCCTGCTCCTGTTACTTCACAGGTTTGCATTGGTGTCAATATGATTAAGCAAAGTGTTTTTGTTTGTGTTATGCTTTGGTGTTTAATGTTTTTGGGTTTGTAGGAACCTTCTTCTGCTGTTGGTGCTGGAATGGCTACTCCAGATTGGTCTGGTTTTCAGGTTCAAAACGAGATTGCTTTTGTTATTGTTTGAATGTTGCATTTAGGTGTTATTATGTGGCTTATGTAATTCTTGTTGAACAGGCTTATTCTCCTATGCCGCCTCATGGTTATGTAGCATCAAGTCCTCAACCTCACCCTTATATGTGGGGAGTTCAGGTATATTGAATTGGTTCGGTTGATTTTAGATGCATTTAGGCGCTCTAGTCACAAAACTTTTGCATACTTGGGATATATTATCTTGGTCACTTGTGTACATTTAGTCAAAGATTAGTTTTCTCTAAACATAAATAGTTCGTTAGGCTCTCCATAACCATTGTGCTGATTAATGAATGTAACATCCAACTTAGGAAAGTCGGTAAGTCGAAATTTTTGCAAGCACTCTAGTCACAAAACTTCTGCTAATGATATTTGCATACTTGGGAAATATTATCTTGGTCACTTGTGTAGATTTAATCAAGATTAGTATTATCTTAAACATATATAGTTCGTTTGGCTCTCCATAACCATTGTGCTGATTAATGAATGTAACATCAACTATTGAAAATCGGAGTTATCGTTTTGTAGCACATGATGCCTCCTTATGGAACACCGCCTCCTCCATATGTTGCGATGTATCCTCCAGGTGGCATGTACACTCATCCTTCATTACCTCCGGTACTGCTACATTTTGGATCTTCGGTTCTGTGCTCAAAATAGTGAATGTTTATATCATTTCTGTTAACATGTTCTGCGATGCAACAGGGATCTTATCCTTATAGTCCCTATGGTATACCTTCTACTAATGGAATAGCTGAAGCTTCTGTGAGTTTTCTAATTTATTATTTCTTTTATTAGGTTCTGGGTCATACGTGATCTTGATTGAGAAATGTTATGGATTCAGGGAAATACTGGAAGCGGTATCGAGGGTGATGCTAAACAATCTGAAGTGAAAGAAAAGTTACCAATCAAAAGATCAAAAGGAAGCTTGGGAAGTTTGAATATGATTATAGGAAAGAACAATGAGACTGGAGCGTCAGCTAATGGAGCTTGTTCTAAAAGGCATGTGACTTAATGATTTTATGAAAATCAAAATCTTGTTGGCATACTAAAGTCGTATGGTCTTGTGATTGCTAGCTATGATAATGTCATTGTATCATAGATTTGCTGAAACTGGCAGATTTTTGTTTGGTTTTACAGTGCTGAGAGCGCTTCTGGTGGTTCAAGTGACGGAAGTGACGCAAATTCAGAAAACGTAAGTTTCTTGCAATCTGCTAAAGCATTTAAGTTGGATCTATATTTGGTAGAAAAGTCTAAAAAGTTTTCCTTTTTCATATGGAGATTAAGGAGCCTTTATGAATCTAATCATGGTACTGATTTGCTTTGCAACTTTTGTAGGACTCTGGCTCTAGACACAATGGGAAGGATGGTTGGTTACGTACCTTTTTTATAACTCATCTGTTATGTTGAAATTTACTGATTCCGAGAGTGCTCTTTCTTTCAGGTGAAGCAGCTTCAGAGAGTGGTGGTTCTGCTCATGGCTACCCCCATGATGGAAGTAATCTACCCATTAACCAGAACCTTGCGATCGTGCCAATGACAGCTACAGGTGTTCCAGGCCCACCAACAAATCTAAACATTGGAATGGATTATTGGAGTGGTCATGGGAATGTTTCTACAACAGTTCCTGGAGTTGTAGTAGATGGTTCCCAACCACAAGCATGGTTACAGGTTTGTGTAACTGTGCCCTCTTTCTTACATATCCTTGACGGTTATTCAAGCGGCGTGTTTGACTGTTTTGTGAATTAGGACGAGAGAGAGCTTAAGCGACAGAAACGGAAGCAATCCAATAGGGAATCTGCTCGTAGATCCAGGTTACGTAAACAGGTAAGATAAAAAAAATCTCAAACCACTCTAGCATTCCATGCCCATCGATTATGAATTGATCAAAAGCATTTTTATGTTTTCAGGCGGAATGTGATGAGCTGGCACAACGAGCAGATGTGTTGAGTGGCGAAAACACAAGTCTTAGAGCAGAACTTAACAAGCTTAAAAGCCAATATGAAGAGCTTCTTGCTAAAAACAGCTCTCTCAAGGTAAATTACATTCAAATCTTTTTCTGCTCGATCCATGATTTTGCTTGAGAAATAGATTGAAACTTCCATATTTTCTTGCAGCATGCATTTTCGTCAGTTCCATCACTGGAAGGAGTAAACTTGGACAAGAACGAGCAAGAACCAGAGAGAAGCACTGGTCAGGATGTTGCAGAGACCAGTCGTGGTTCATACAACAACTCAGCCTGACTCAAGAACAACAGCTAACAGTTCTCTATGTAGTTGTTTTAGGAACCGAGATCGTTTGGTTTCTTTAGTGTTTAGGGTTGATGCTGCGTTTTAAGTAGGTGGAAGTAGGAGAAAACCTTCAGCAAATTGTGTATATTTTCTTTCCTCAGAATTTGGACTTTTTGTCTTGATAAGATTGAATATACACAGCATTAAGTTTAGCGATTGCGTTTAGGTCAATTACAAAATCCCAAACGCTTTTTTTTAGGAATGTTAAATGTTTAATGTGTGTGGATTGTGTTTGTGTTGCTAGTTTTTTGTTTTAATTTAGTTTGACTTTATTAAATCATCCCAATGGGCTTAGGCCATTGGGCCTGACGGTAAGAGACGATTACAAAAGAAATGGATCCAAATCGGAATTTCACCGGAAAAGTGATATGGCAAAAGTGCAGTACACCGGAGATACCATCTAACCTACCACATCCGACGCTAACAAGAACTACTCCTTTGCAGCGAAAAAGTTGACCTCAAACTCAAGACAGGAGTTAGCGGTTCCGGCCGCAAGCCCAAGTCCACCTCCAGCCGGACCCAGAATTTTTCAATCGGAACAAGCCAGATTTGCGACCAACGTGACTCTATCCTTCGACTCCGACCAAGCAAGAGGAGAGAACTCGAACCGAACACACCCCTCCGACAACTTTCACCATCAAACCGCCTCCGACTAACTAATCTTCAGATCTGGTACAAGGAAAACCAAATTAGGAAGTGGCAACGGGTCCTAGGCACGCCGAACTCATGGCTAGCCATCAAAGATCCTGAAGGATCCATAGTGAATCCTTTGCACGCGCAGTGAAACCCACCGTCTAGAATCTCGACTTCGCCACGAGCCGACGAGCAGAGGAGAAGCCACTCCACACTCTTGCCGCTGTCCTCGAGCCACAAGAAACGGAGGAGCAACCACTAAGACTGCCATGCAGAAGCCGCTAAAATGCCTCGAGATCCGGAGCTATCACGCCTCATCACCGTCGGAGAAGAGAACCAGTCGACTCTCGCCTCCCCGACTGACCCAACGCCGGCGTTAAGATCAGAAAGTAAGAAGAAAAACGAAAAGACGACGAAACTTAGATGTTTGAAGAAGAGAGAAGAGAGGTTATTTTTTGGAACGATTGCCCCCCGAGGGGTATACGTGTTTTGCTCCTTATCGAATTTGTGTTGCTACTTGCTACTGTCTTATGTAATGATTCTCACCACAGGTAATAACTAAATGGTTGATATTACTTTTTTTTTTAGGTTTAAGGTTCAAACATATTCCATATATTAAGAAAATCATTAAATTTTATATTTTATCCCTAAATAATATAATTTATCAATTTTTTATTAACAATACATTAATACATGAAAAATAAAACTATAATTATTATCAAATATTTACCTTGAAAATCTAAAACGATACTTAATATAAAACAAAAAATCAATCCTAAAATGACACTTAATTTAAAATGCGGAAAGTAGATTTTAGACTTTTAGAGTTTAAAAATTTTGGATTTAGAATTAAAATTTGAGTTATAACTTTTGGTAGTATGGGGGGACATTAAACAATATCTTAGCCAACAGAGTTATGTGTCTCAACAAATCTAAACTATTTTCAAATATTGTTAAAAAATTTAGGCTATTTTCATAAAAATAATTTTACTTAAATACATCAAATATATTAGAGAAATTCAAGATAAAAATAGTCAAAACAATATATGAAGATTTCTTACTTTTCAAAATACTTTCTAGTTTCTATTTTGCTAATTATTTATTACCAAATGCCATTCGACTATATCCTTATTTTTTTGCCTTCTTGATAATAAATTTATGGATAATATTTGTTCAAAGCTAGACGAGATACACTCTTTGGTTTGGGATCATTTCATAAAATTCTACCACCAAATCAATTCAATTAACAATTCTATTAATATATATATTTATATATATTAATATTATATATTAATAATATATTTATTCCATATATTGAAATATTGAATTCCATATTCAAGAATATATGATTCTTCTATTTCCAGAAAATATTATATTCTATATTGATAGCAATTTTTGATTCGTTTTTTTTTAGTTATATAGTACTATTTCATATTTAGTAAATTGATATTTATAAATATTTTATTCATATTTCATTCAAGTTCCAGAAGTTCGATCCCCCCTCTAATTTTTTCTTTATTTGCATTTTATGGACTTATATTGAATTTGAATGTGTAAACCTGAACCACAATTTTCGTAGTCTCATCTTTTGGAAAAAATTCAAAATCAAAACCCAGAAGAGAAAAAAAAAAAAAATGCAAACGATCTGCAGCAGCAGCCATGGAAGGCTCTGCTTCAACCACTACCACACTGTCTCCAAGTTCCTCTCTCCTTCTTCTTCTCCCTCTCTTCTCCCTCAGGTATAACAACAACAGTTCTCCTTTTTCCCAAGAAAAATCGCTGCGAAATTTGGAGACTTTGAAGCATTTCTCATAATTTCACTACTTGAGTCTTTATTAGGTTAGGTTAGGTTTCAAAACCAGAGCTTTACGTTTCTTGTGGTCAAATCTGTAATCTTTAATTTGCAGTTGTGCCAATTTTTGTTATTTGAGTTAGCTTTTGCCATTTTTTGCAGAGATGTTATTCGCTCTGTATCCCTAAGTTTGGAGCTACCACTGATAATGGCCGAGGAAGAAGTGTTGTTACAGTTAAAGCCTCAGGAGAAGAAGTCTCTAATGAAAACTTTGCTCCTCTTGCTCCTGTTGAGCTTGAATCTCCTGTAGGACTGCTTTTGATGCAGATTCTTACAACTCATCCTCATTTGTTACCAGTAACAGTCGATGAACAGCTCGAGAAATTCGCTACTGAAAAAGAGAATCTTAAACCTGAATCGTCTTCTTCACAAGACATTCTCTCTAAGTAAGTCTTTTGCTTCATCATATTACTCGTTTTTAGTGAGAAATTTTATCGATACTTCGCGCTTAATGATAGATACGATGCAACTTAATGAAAATTTGGGAGTAAAGTCTCTTGCAATGCTTAAGTACAGAACCTAGGATTGGTCGAGTCTACGCGTAGGCTTTGTTTCTATTTCGTTCATTTGTATGAACAGTTTCGGATTGTCTCCTTCTCTTATATGTGTGATTGATTTGCAGGAGAATAACTGAAGTTAGAGATAAGGATAGACAAAAAACTTTAGGGGAGATCATTTACTGTTTAGTGGTACAAAGATTTGTGGAGAAAGGAATCTCTATGATTCCTCGGATTAAACCAACTTCAGACCCAACAGGACGAATAGACTTATGGCCTAATCAAGAAGAGAAGCTCGAAGTGATTCACTCTGCGGATGCATTCGAGATGATACAGAGTCACTTGTCTTCGGTTCTTGGAGATGATAGAACAGCGGTTGGTCCTTTAAGCTCTATAGTTCAGATAAGCAAAATCAAACTTGGAAAACTCTATGCTGCTTCTGCTATGTATGGATATTTCCTTAGAAGAGTTGACCAAAGATACCAACTTGAGAGAACCATGAAAACACTTCCTAAACGCCCTGAGAAAACTCGAGAACGTTTTGAAGAGCCTTCTCCTCCTTACCCGTTATGGGATCCGGATTCCTTGATCAGGATCCAACCAGAGGAATATGATCCTGATGAATACGCAATAGGAAGAAACGAAGACTCATCTTCGTCTTATGGATTGAGATCATATGTTACATACTTGGACTCAGATACGTTGCAGAGATATGCGACGATACGGTCTAAAGAAGCCATGACTCTGATTGAGAAGCAGACTCAAGCGCTCTTTGGGAGACCAGACATAAGGATACTTGAGGATGGTAAGCTTGATACTTCTAATGATGAGGTTCTGTCTCTGAGTGTCTCTGGACTTGCTATGTTGGTTTTGGAAGCTGTGGCTTTTGGGTCTTTCTTATGGGATTCAGAGAGCTATGTTGAATCCAAATACCATTTCCTCAAGGCTTGAGTAATTTAGTTCGCATTGACATTTGTACTTTTTGAAGGTAGTGACTGTAAATGTTAATCTCTCATGAGAAATTGGTAACTACTCATATTTGTAAAATGTAATAAAGCTACACTTCAAAACTTTAGATTCAAAACAAGCATTTAGCATTTATATGTTCAAGTTATTATGTTTACATTCAAGATCTAAAGGAGCATAACTCATTTTAGCATTTTTCTCAAAAACAATTTGAAATATTGAAATATAAAATATATAACGGATTGAGAGTTTAGTTTTTTCACATTTATATTTTAAACGGAATGAAAGTTTAGTGTTTTGCATTTATATTGACATGTAAAATTTTCATATAGTTTGTTAACATTAGAATATTTAATATTTTTAAAATTTTAAACTAGTAACCCAAATATGTTTACATTTGAAAATTATTATATTTTTATCTTGTGTTTATATAAATAAACAAGTGTACATAGTTGATTTTTTGTATGTAGACCTGTGCTTAAATAAAGTTTATACGATAAACGATTTAAATAAATTGAACTTGTATTGTCAAAAAAGAACTTGTTTTAATGGCTATTAATATTATTAATTAGTATATATCAACTTGGACGCAGTACCACAAGCGCACAAAACTTTACATAATAATTCATCTAGAAAACATTATCATTATCCATTTGTGTATATAAATTAAGTTGTAAGTTGTAACTACATTATTATTGGCTAAATATCATTTTCCAATTATTTTGTTTGAAGAACACCCTCAATTATTGTAATATGGATTATGTTTGTACTATATATGGATCAAGACCCTAGTTAGTTACAGATGATAATAAGAATATTCAAATAGATAATGTTCCTAGCTTCATTTTTAAGGCATCTTTAAAATCGATCTATGTATATCCATAAACTGATATATATCTCTAGTAGATAATCATTAGCTCTTCCATATACTAAAATATTAACAACTTAAAATAATAAATATCCCATTTAGCCTATATACTTCTAAGACACTCCTTCCCCTAAATCCTCACTGTTTTCTTTAGACTACATAGAGCTACAACCTGAAAAATAAATTATTCGATTATTAGTTTTCTGTTTGAAATAACAGAAAGTGTAGTTGTGGAGTTAAATATTCCAAAAAAAAAAAACTCAATAATAATGATTACATCCACTGATCCACATGCAAATGCTCTTATATAAGGTCAACCCCCTCTAGGAAATGATGCAGCTGAGTTTCTACCATATTCAATACCTCAAAGACTTTCTCATTCCTCTCTAATTGGTTGATAATTGCTGAATTTGGACCTTGTTTCTAGCGTCCCTATTTGACCCGTACATAAAATATCACAATAAGCCTGTCAAACGTTTCGGAGTAGATTTTAGAAAAATCATGCAACTATATATGGTATTATTTGTAAACTTAATTAGCATCTTCGAGAAAATAGAACAATATTCCAAAACATGTTCTTAATGAAATAGACGTAAAAACACACCGTGAAAAATCGTAGTACATCATTGCCATTTGTTGTTATCGAAAAAAATTATTTAAATAAAAATTTATCTATTTTTTTTTGTTTAGATTAAATTTTTAAGAAGCTTTGAAAGATATTTAGGCAGTCCTAACCTAGTGTGGAATGAGTTTTGAAACATTTTCTTTTTTTTGTTAATCTGGAAATTTCGCACCTAAATTAAACTCATGTACTATTTCACATAATTAGAATCAGCATTTGATAAATTATCTCTCCCAACAAAAATCGAATTCATGTCCTCCTAAATATATACGATATTAGCTTATATATGTGGGCTCAACCTTTAGCACAATCCCACATTTGTAACTTTGGAGATTAATTATTGACATATCTTTGAAATGTAAGCTAATTAATTTATTAGGTAAACCAAGGTGAGTTAACTAAGGATTCGATCTCTTGTCCTGATAAACTAAGAAAATCACTTTATCAAAAAAGAAAAAAAAAAAAAAAAAAACCTAAGAAAAGCACGTAATGCCTTCACGTTCGGTGAAGTAGTAGTTGAAAACAATTAATCCATGTTTTTAAATTAAAAAGGGAAAATAAAAGAAATATGTGCATCAAGTTTATGATACAATATCTATAAAAAGATTCCAATGGATAACGTCAAAATAAACGAAAACATATGTAACGTTTATTTATATTTGCTAGCTGAACGAAGAAGCTAGACAAGTGAACACTGCGGGCCATTAGTGATTGTGTGTACAGATGGTAATGGAATCACACTCTCTCGAAAAGAAAAGAGAAAAGGAAAAAAGAAAAGAAAGATTGCTTCCTTAGTAATACTATAAAAACTAATAAAGTCGGCCTCCAAATTCTATATATAATTTAGTAGTTGGTAAATATATATATATATATATATAAAGTTTTTTCTTTCTCATATTTGTAGAACCTAAACTTGTATTGTAACGTTACGATTTTGTATAAATTAACTTATTTGTTAAACAATAGAATTATTACATGTTTTAAAGGAGTATGGTTTTCTCAACCATTAAAATATACTCCAAATATATATTTATTTCAATATTTTAAAAGGATTATCTGATTTTAGGAAATTTTAAGAAACAATATGTATGCAGTGTTCTAAAAAACGGTGTAAACGGTCGCTTAAACTCTGTTTAGGTGTTAGGCGATCAAGCAACGCCTATACAACCGTTTAAATTGCCTAGTATCATTTTAATTTATGTATTTTCTACTTTTTAACTATATAGATCGAAAGTTATAAGTTTTACCTCCATATACTTGGTTATAAATGTTCATATGTTATTTGATATGAATTAAATAAGTGTTTTTTTTGTCTAATTCTTGTTTACAATTTAATATTTATATTTTTCTAATAGATTTTTTGTATAATTTTTATCTAAAATATCATATTTATACATTTTTATGTTTTTAACATATAAACCGACTAAAAACTAAAATCGTCTAGCCTCCGATTAGTCACTTTAGGTGCTAAGCGCATAGTCACTGTTTAATGTCTAACACATTCTTGAACATTGCATGTAGGGGTGGACACGGATCGGATATCTGGAATTTTTAGAGTATCCGGATCCGAGAAATAAATATCCGGATTTGGATCCGTCAATATCTGCGGATATCTGGATCCGATCCGGATCTGCCGAAAATAGTTTAAAATCTTAAAATAATAATAAAATTTTATTAAAAATAAATTAAAAAATAAAAATGTCATAGAAAATATTTTTAAATTAATTTTTATAAACATTTTTGAACATATTTACTATGTAAAATTTTAAAAATACACAAAAATTCATATAAATTTTATTTTTGTGATATTTTACATAAATTTCAATCTATTATATAGTATATATATATTATACATATATTTTAAATAAAAACTATATGTAAACACAGATCCGGATCGGATCCGGATATCCAAATTTTTAAAATAAAATATCTGGATCCGGATCGGATACTTCGGATATCCGGTTTTTTTGATCAGATCGGAGCTGATCCCGGATCGAATTTCGGATTCCAGATATTTTGTCCATCCCTAATTGCATAACAAAATCTATTTTGAATAAGAAATGATTCAATGTATTTCAACGCTAACTAGAATGTATGGTAACTAGGTCAAAATATTTCTAGTTAGCCATATATATATACTTTCTCTGTTTTTTTTAAGATTGATGTTCTACCTTTTTATTTTGTTTCACAAATATTGATTTTCTAACATTTTTTCTATATTTTTATTAATAAATTGTAACTTTGCAATGGTTGAAAATATTATATTTACTAGATTACTATTTTTTTACATTCTTCCTACATTAATAAATCAATTTCTTTTCTTTTCTTTCTGTGGATATATCTAACACTCTTTTGTTGAACCACGTAACTACATATTGTTTTCTTTGTGTTAATAATTAGTTTGCTCATATGTGTTATAATGAAAAGTGTTAAAATAATCTAACTAATAACTTAATTATCGCTCATGGTAATAGCCCATTAATCATAATTGCAAGTCCGTGATCAAATAGGTTTGTCCTTTAATTGCTTTGTAGATATAAGTTGATGGCCAGATGCATGCATAGAGATAGAGAGGTTAGAGAGGTTGGTAAACCAAATCAACTAACTACACTATTACATATACCCTCTTTCGCTCGCACACACACACATATATATATATATATATAACAATATTTCTGTCGACCAAAAAAAAAAAAAAAAAACTGAGAGAAGATCATTTAAACTTCTAGTTGTATTGAAGAGTTGGTAAATCCAGAAGGGTTAATTAGCGCAATTGAAGTGAAGTCTGATCGTAACTTTTTTTTGTTTCTTAAGAAATTAGCATCTTTTTTCTAGATTCGGTAGTTCGGGTTTACGTTATTCGATCTTAGTTTACACAGCCTAGTGAATAATTCATAATTGTAAAGTGAGCTCGTGAATATATAAATATCGAAACAACTACTCATATATGATTATTAATTGGATATTACGGCGATTTGGTATCTGGTGCTAACTAAAAGAAAGGCACTAGTTTAAAGTTCATATTTGATAAAAAAATAATGGTATTTCAAGGGAACAGTACCGATGACTAATTCGGTCCCAGATTTTCTAATGAGGCTTAAGACATAGTTCATCTTCGTCTGCTCAAATAATAACAACTTAGTTCGCGAAAAGAATCGAACTTAGGATCAATAGGTTTACACTTTCTTTCAAATCAACTTAGGTGGTTTGTTACAAACTAATGTTTTGTTAATTCATTGTCTATCTATATTCACGACACTACCCAATTATCTGCTCTCGATTTAACATAAAAAAATCGCAAATACATATATTAAGAGGAAGTGAACAAAAGATATATATACAGAGGATAAATAACTAACTAAAGAACAAAAGCGTCTTTAAAAATGTTTACGTTTTGCTGTCGATAGTTTTGGAATCTATACCTTTTATTAATTTTTTTTGGTCAAAAGCCTTTTTATTAATTAAAAGTGTTGATTAGTGTAACCACCTAATATGGACACCTACACGTAAAATTTGTATTTATATAATTAATTATATTTAATGATGAGGATGACGATCGATGACTTGTGATTATATCAATCTGCATGGGTCTACAAATAAAGACCCTTTGGTGTCCATCCATTTCATGCTTAGTTGTCATTTTTATTCATTTTGGTTTCCATCATCGAAAATGACAAATCTACCCTTTAGATTCACGTAATACATAAGAGTATACCAACTATTACTCTCTATCTTTTTTTTGGGTCACAAGCTAATTTTACTCTAATTGGATATGAATTGCTAAAAAGAAAGAAAACCATTTAAAGACTTATATGGCCAAATGCCTATAACACGTAATCTACTATATATATATATATATATATCTATATATCTTCATTATTCGTCATCTTCTATAAAATTTTAATACTTTGAATATATAAATCTATTATATACAACAAAATAAATTAACTATCCGCAATTACGTTCGTAGTTTGTAAAATACAGGATCACAACAACAAACAGTTTAATATACAATTCCAAAAACCTTCTTTTTTTCCGACGATAATTCCAAAAACCTTGCACTCATAACTTGCAAAAAAATTTCCAGGATATAACTTATGGGAACTTAGTTTCAAGCATGTGTGGAAACATTCCATCGGTCAACTAATAGACCAATCAAGCTTTGTGCAATGCCTTTGGAAAACTTTGCCGTTCATTTAATGATCTTGGATGCAAGATATGGGTGAAACCTCTACATTTTTGTTTGGCGTCCATTTTGTTTTTGGTCGAATGTTGTTTGGTGTCTGAATCGTTTTTTTTCTTAAATTTTTTAAATAAAAGTATACTAAACCGGAATAAGGATCGCTTCTCTTCTACAAAAACACAAACTAGGTATGAACAAAATATTCCATAGATTTGCTTTCATTCGCTATCCACTTCAAAATTCAAATTGATCTGAAAAATTTAGATATACATAATATTACAAATCAAAGCAAATATTAAAACTAAATATTCGCTAAAAAAAACAAATCACTAATACTAAAAAATTTCAGAGACAAATATCTGTTTCACTCCGATATTTATAAACTAAAAATATATTATAATGGTTATATTTATATATAAATTTTATGAATTTTTATTTACTAAATTATTTATTAAATATTAAAATTTTAAAAATTAAGAAAATTATAGATTTTTATGAAATATTACCACTTTTAGATTAAATTTTATTTTTCTAGATATATATATATATATATATATATTAATTCTTATGGAGCAAATCAGATATCTGACAAATAATATGGAATTTAGTGAATATCCAGTTAGATATGAAACGAATACAAGGTCAAAACGAAGCGAATCACAAATATCACCAAAATCTAGGATATTCGCTTCGCATCCATCCCTTACATAACCATATATTTGAAAATGAACGCCTTAATACTATCAATTGGCTAGGGGCATAATAACAAAGATACAGTTTTAGAATTTTGTACCTTAAACCTTGCTAATCTTTCAAATTTGTTTATTCGTCAGATGAAATCAGGGGTGGAGACACTTAGATAGTAGAGGGGACAGATGACCCCAACTGATTAAATTATATATATATATATATATATATTATTTAAAAAAAATTGTTTGGTCCCCATAAAAAAATTTAATTTGACCCCATTTTATTTAGTTGACTCACTTGATTAGAACACTCACATTAGAGTTTCTCATCAAGTTTGTTCATATTTGTATCTCCAAAAAAAATAATAGTATTAAAATAGGTAGGGGTTCTCACCAGAGTTTCTCCATGGAGAGACTACTGGATAAATTTTGAGATATCATTTCATTAATATATATATATATATAATATTCATAATAATTTTATGTCATATATATATATATATGACATCAAAAACGTCTGTTACTGACTGTTGTCTTTGAGCTTCAAAAACTAACTCAATTTGCCGTAAGAGTTCAAACCGATGTCGGCATCTCTGTGTATTTGTCCAGGCTGATGGCACTGAAACATTTAATGGGATTCCCAGATCAATAACAACTTGCATTCCAAGTTTATCATTCAAACATCCCAAATCTGACCAAATATCAAACCAAAAAGAAGTATTTTCTCCACTCCGAATATCCACCTTATGAAAAGTTTGAGCCGTAGACCAAAAAGGATTCAAATCTATTTGAGATGAAAGGGTTCTTTCACGGATAGACCAAAAAGAACTCTTTCATCTCAAATAGATTTGAATCCACTTTACCCACAGGGAAGGTTGAGAGGAGACTACTTGCCAAACCAACTTAAGACAAAAGAGGGTGGTGACCCCTTTCAAAAGCCATAGCCCAAGCTCTCCTTCTTTCTTCGGTTTGCATACCTTTTCCCAAGCCATTTTAGGTTTCTTTGGATTCATTGCTGGCCGTGACCAATGAAAAGAGGAACATAGTTTATCAATTTCTTTGATACACACTTGAGGAAGATGAAATGCCGATAACCAGAAGTTTGTGATGCTCATTAAGACTGAAGCTATGAGCTGGAGCCTTTCCGCAGTCGATAAGAACCTTACAGTCCATGAACTGATACGATTACAAATTGATTATAGCAAAGGGAGGTAATCTGTTGAAGTCATCCTTCTAGTAAGCAAGAGAAGACCCAAATATCTTACCGGAAGTTGCCCCGATGTAAAAGAGAACCGTGAACTAATCTCGTCTCGAATATTTGCTGTAACACCCGCAAAATAAATTGTGGATTTTTTCAAGCTTATTCTCAACCCCGAAATCTTTGCAAAATCTTCAAAAGCTTTTACTATCCCTTCAACCGACTGAATTTTACCATCACTGAAGACCATAATATCATCAGCAAAGCTTTTATGTGTGGCCATCTTCTTCCCCTCTTGTTTTTTTTTCTCCTTTGGCTACTTCATCTTCTCTCTCTTCATCTTCACTCATCTTCATCTTCATCTTCGGTTAAATTTTGGAAACGAAGGTGGTGAGAGAAGAATCGAAAACGAAAGTGGTGAAAAAAGGTTAAATAACTAAAACATTCGAGAACGAAGGTTAAATTTTCGGAGAAAATTTTTTAGAAAATTTTTGATTTTGAACAAATAAGATATTTTGAAATATGTTAGATCTTATAATTATTTCTTTTTTTTAATTTTTTTTGAAATAAGTTAGATTTTATAATTATTTTTTAAAATATATTTTTTATTTTTTTATTTATTTTTATTTATGTATATATATTTTGAAATATGTTAGATTTTATAATTATTTATTTTTAATAATTTTTTATTTATTTTTATTAGTTTTTATTAACCATTTTTTATTTTTTATTTTTTATTTTATTTTTTTATTTTTTGTTTTTTTTGAAATATGTTAGATTTTATTTACTTATTTTAATAGAAAAATTTATTATTTTCATTTATTATTTATTTTTTATTATTTTTTTTATTTTTTTATTTTTTTACTTTTTTAATAAATAATAATGATATTTTTGTTATTATATTGGCCAAATAAAGTTACATGGTATTCTAATTATACATTTCAAAATGGAGTTATTCTAGTTATTTCACATAAAATGTAAAATATAGGTTATTTTGTGTAAATTTCTCTTAATTTAAACATATATACAATAAACAGCTGCAAAACCGTGGTACATTAAAAAGAAGGGTAAATTTGGAAAGAAAAATCAGAAGACTATTGAAAAACTTTCCGTTATATAACACCACGAGCGTGGAAGCCAAAGAGCAATTTTCTCAAACCACAAAAACAAAAAGAAAGAAAGAAAAACCTCTCTCTCTCTTATGTCAAAAGATATAAGTTAATTAATAAACACAAATTATAATTCTTTTAATCCTCCCAGAAAAAAATGTCTAAATCATCGTATAATCTCTTCATCATATTAATATTCATCCTGGGTTTGGGTTTGAGATCATCAGCTTTCACGAATCTCAACACCTTAAGCTTTGAAGAATCACTTTCTCCTCTCTTTGGCGATGCTAATCTCGTCCGTTCTCCTGATGATCTCTCCGTTCGCCTCCTCCTTGATCGATACACCGGTATATACACCTTTACATACACACCTACACATGGTGTTTTATATCTTTTTATTGATGATGATCATGATGATGATTATATAGGTTCTGGTTTCATATCATCGAATATGTATCAACATGGATTTTACAGCTCCATGATTAAGCTTCCCGCCGATTATTCTGCCGGCGTCGTCGTCGCCTTTTATGTATGTCTCCGGCCGTTTTTTTCCCTATTTGATAACCAAAAATATATCTATTTCTTCTTCTTTTATCCATCTGCATGATTCTTTAAATCTTTATTTTTCTTTTTTTTTGCTAGAGTTTTCATTATTTTCTTAGAAAAATCATTATTTAACTCTTTGATGTAATGTTCAATCTCAAATTTTGTTTTCTTCTTTCATCTATCTGCATGATTGTTTTTTTTTTTTGGGGCTAGAGTTTTCATTATTTTTCTTAGAAAATTCATATTTAACTCTTTAATCTAATATGAAATATCTAGGTTTTTTTTTTGGCCGAGAAAAAATGGAATACCAAACATTTTGTCGAAAAAACCATGACACAATTTTCCCTGTTTGGTAGCCTAGAAAATAGTCATTAATTTTCCCAAGAAAAATAGTTCTATTTCTCCCGAGGAAAAGAAAAGAGATAGTAATTTTTATCTCTCGAGATAAAGGAAAAAAAAGAAACCATCGGATCAAACAATGTTTTTTCATATGTTTAAGGAAAATTAAAATGAATTTTTATTTGATATGTGCAGACATCAAACGGAGACGTGTTCGAGAAAACACACGATGAATTAGATATAGAGTTTCTAGGGAACATAAAAGGAAAGCCATGGAGGTTTCAGACAAATCTATACGGTAATGGAAGTACACATAGAGGTCGTGAAGAGAGATATCGTCTTTGGTTCGATCCCACTAAAGAGTTTCATCGTTACAGTATCCTCTGGACTCCTCACAAAATCATGTAAGCTTTTTCCAAACTATCAATTTCTTTTTAATTTTTTTCCCCGGTTTAGTTTCAATAGCGTTGACCAAACCCGGTTCATCAATAAATTAATTCTGGTGGGACGAAGCTTCAGATGAATGTTTGTCTTTCAGAGAACGTTTCTTTCTTTTCTTTTTCTTTTTTCCTAAGATAGTTAATGAATCTTTCTTTTTTCTCTCCTTTTTTAAATAACTGAATCGAGTCAGCTTTTTCAAAACAATCAATATGTCATTATTGTAAAACATCAGCTTAGAGTTATCTTTTTTTGACGCGTAATAATTTAAAGCCTAATTAACTGTTGAAAAATCTGACTTTCTGTTGACTTTCGTTTTTGAAATTAAAGGAAGGAGAAACGTTAATCAGAAACTTTATTTTTAAAAATTTAAGATAACAAAACGAGTTAAACTTTAATGAAAATCAACTAAGGTCTCGGGTGGTAATTAAATGCTACTCGACTGAAGATTATTAATTCATAGCGTAATCAACCATACATCTATCTTTATTGACTCATTTTTAATCATAACTAAAATTCTTCATAGCGATTAATCATTTTTGACAACTGAGAATTTCTGTATTTTTGGGTTTGTTTTTATTAATTATTAACAATTAATTAACGAAACTTGTAAAACATATATTAATCAGATTTTGGGTAGACGATGTGCCAATAAGAGAAGTGATAAGAAGTGAAGCAATGGGAGCAGATTATCCGGCGAAGCCAATGGCTCTTTACGCCACCATTTGGGACGCTTCCGATTGGGCTACTTCCGGCGGCAAATACAAAGCTAATTACAAATTTGCCCCTTTCGTCGCCGAGTTCAAATCCTTCTCTCTTGACGGCTGCTCCGTTGATCCCATTCAAGAAGTCCCCGCTGATTGCTCCGATTCCGTCGACTTTCTCGAATCTCAAGATTACTCCTCCATCAATTCCCGTCAACGCGCCGCCATGAGAAGATTCCGTCAACGTTTCATGTACTATTCTTACTGTTACGACACGGTTAGGTACCCGGAAGCGCCGCCGGAGTGTGTCATTGTTCCGGCGGAGAAAGATAGGTTTAAAGATACGGGAAGGTTGAAATTCGGTGGTACGGAGGCTCGTGGACGGCGGAGGAGTCGCCGGCAACAACGTCCTGAGATTGAGAGTGATCCTGACGAAAGAAGACTTTTATAAGATATGTGTTTTTTTTTTTTTACTTATTTAAATTCGTTTGTGAGTAAAAGAAAAAATAAATAAAAGAGTGAACACTTGAAAAAAGAGAAAAAAAGAAATAGAGGATAAATTTTATGGGTCTTTGGGCTTTCACGTTATTTTGAATGAGTTAATCCCACTTAATGATCAGACTGGGCCTCTCCCGAGAAACAAGAAAGGATAAAACATTGTTTGCTCTCAAGTAACATGTAAACACAGTTAGGACATGAACATGATAAACTAAAAAAACAAAATGCTAAAGTCAACAGAACGATGAAGCTCACACCAAACCTGTAAATGACAACTTCAGTGATGGCTATGACTTGAATAAAAAATAAAATTTCATAACAACTTGTTTGATAATTTGATGTTTACAAAGAGAATACAAACTTGTATCAAATAGAGAGCTTTTAGCTGACTTGGGAGAGCAAGGGATGCAATCAGGTGTTGATGACACCTGTAAATTCATCATCATCATCTGAAAGACACAAAGCATCAAATTTGTTAGCGTTGAGAGCAGCGGTGCGTTTAAGCTTCTGTTCTAGTGGGCTTATAGATGTGTCTGCATATGTTGTCTTCATAATATTAAACTTAAGATCCTCTACATGGTCTACAAAGGGATAAACTCTATTCCGATTGTCCAACATTTCATGGTTACCATGGATTTCAACACGTTGGAGAATGTTGCTTTCGGGATTGAAGTAGACAGCAAATTCTTTATTTTTATATAATTATATATATTGTTTAAATAAATATATATATATATATATATATAGAGAGACTTTTTAATGTACACTGTTTGTAATGAATTTTTTCACATAACTGATATTATATTTTTGGATTATACATATTTGTGATTTTATTTTATATTTATAATTTTACAATGATTGTAAAAAATTAAAATATATAGCAACATTTTTTGTATCTCATGAAAACATGTGGTTAATAATTTAATTTTTAATTTTTAATTATTGATATTTCGCAAGCCCATAACATATTAATATTATAGATCCCACTTTTTTAATCCATCTTTCTTTTAAAGTTTTTACATCCCATAATTTTTTTGTTAATTGATGCTCGTTAATTTAAATGTGGCAAGGAGGATAGAGCTTTACAAAACCTATTCTAAAGTAAGACAGACAATCAAATTTGAATTCAATAAAATTAACCTAGAAAAGAAGTAGAGCACCCGTTGGAAGGCTCACATGGAGTTGTAGTGAAGTCCAGTTGCAGAGACCTAATTTGTTAAGCATAAAGTGAAGATCAGAATCCTGTTTTACTTTTAGAGAGTCACGCATGATGTCATCATGGTTGGAGGTAAAGAATAACAGTTTTGTTAGGACGGGTAGAATCATCATAAGTCATAAAAGTTCTTTTTAAAGAACTAGCATTTGAAGTATAATTGATGAGCCACTGTTTCAGTGCAAAAACATTGATTAGAGTTCACAAGAGGTTAGAATGAAAGGTCAGAGTTCAGGTAAGAATACGAGTGAGGTAACTTCAACGCAATATCATCTAGTAATTCTCACATGAAAGACATTTTGCCAGCTTGAACCAATTTTTCGTTTTGAGTTTTTGTTTTGTAATTTCGTAAAAGCAAAGTCAAAGAAATTTTAAACACTACATTACTTAAAAAGGATTTTTATGAAAACGAATAAAATATTAGTTTGCTCCCAAGTAACGTGTATCACAATCACAACATGAACATGATAAACAAAAAATAACAAAATGCTATGTAAATAATAGAGTGATAAAGCTCACACCAAACCTGTAAATGACAACTTCAGCAATGGCTATGACTTGATTAAAAACTTAAATTTCATAAGATCTTGTTTGATAACTTGATGTTTACAAAGAGAATACAACTTCTACCAAATAGAGAGCTTATAGCTGACTTGGGAGAGCAGGGAAGCAATCAGGTGTCGACACCTGTGAATTCATCATCATCTTCATCATCTAAAAGACATAGAGCATCAAACTTGTTAGTGCTCGTGAGTTTAAGCTGCTGTTCTAGTGGGCTTATAGATGTTGCAGCATATGTTGTCTTCATAATATTAAAATTAAGATCCTCTACAAAGTCTACATAGGCATAAACTCTATTCCGATTCTTCAACATTTCATGGTTACCATGGATTTCATGGTCACGTTGGAGGGTGTTCCTTTCGGGATTGAAGTAGAATACATAAAAGGGTTTACATGTATATTTCCTCGACAAAACAATTTCACCTCTGGCAGTCACTCCAACAACAACAAAATTGTAGGAATCAAGGAATTCATTTTCCGGAAAAGTGTAGACATATTTCAACCATTTGTGGTTCTCCACATCCTTTAGAACCCACATAAGCAACTCATGGACAAGATCATCGTTATCAATATCATCACCATCAACAACAACCGTCACTTTAATCACACCTAATTTACCTTTATAGTTTACCAATTGATTAGCATATGGATGAACAAAGAATTCTGCGTCAATAAACTTGAATTTCTCAAACCTAACATCAAAGCAAACTATAATTTTTCCCCCAACACCAATATTTCTAGCTAAGTAATACAAAACCCCATTGATGCATATCCCTTTCCCTTCACACAAAGGCTCATGGCTTAAGGGACATGTGATCCTTCTCCAACCCATTTTCCACCTCGTTATTCCAGTTCCTAATGTCAAAATGTGATGCACCGCTTTATTATTAGCTAAAACGTTCAGGGAAAATACCTTGAATTGCTTGTCAATCGGATCAAACCCTAAAAAGGTATATCCTTTCTCTCTGAGCATTTTCAGCTCAGGTAAGATCGCATACTGTCCTGTGATAGGGTTACATATCACACGCCCATCATCCTTATCGACAGTAGAAAAATAGATCAAACCAGAGTTAAATCCACGAAATTCTGGCCACATGTCTTCAGAAAACTTCATATGAATATCGGCGGCTACTACAAGAGACGACTTCTCATACGGATTCTGGGGCTGAGGAGACGAGTAGAAGCTCCACTTACGCGAGCCTTTGAGGGCAAATAAGAGACGTGGATGAGCCGAGAACCTGGTCAAGAACAACTCAGTGAAATCTAGACTGTGAAGCATGGACCCCCATTGTTTGGACATGCAGCGAAACCTTCCAATTGACTTTCTTGGCAATCTTGAGAATACCTCGAAAATGAGATCAGTAGGTATGGAATCTGAATTTTCTCCTAAATTCAGCATCGTTTATATTGTATTTGCTTATAGGACGGAGAGGCAAATGAATAGATATCACACTCTATTTATTATATATCTGTTAGGTTTAGGGTTTAGGAAAAAAAAATGAAAATTATACTTCTAAATTCTAATGAAAAAAATCTTCATCACCGCCTCACCAAAAAAATTCTTGGCCGTTGATAAATAGTGTATATATATAATGGAGCCAAAATACAGAGCTCTATGCGTATAGGATTCAGGTTTCGTCCAACTAATTGTGAGATTTCTAATTACTTTTAGAAGAGAAAAGTTTGTGGACAGCCAATGAAAGCTGTGCTTGAAGATTGTGCTTGAAAACAAACACTTTGGCTTCTGCAATTAGATAGATATGTATCGTCCTCTTTTCAAAGGCTTCCAACTTGAAATTGGTTGTCACCTTTTCCTCTGTTTTTCTATTTTTGTTTTGTTAGTTGATCATTTTCTCTTTCTCATGAAAGTACATTGGAGTTGGTGAGGGAGAGAAAGTACAGCTTAACAGAGCTATGAGAGCAAACTTTCCAATTCTTTTTGCATCAAGATTCAAGTGTTTGTTGAGTTAAGTAAAAGCATAATTCTTACTTGGTTGTTGTTCAAGTGGCTAGTGGAGCAATAGTATCTAGAGTTCGTCTCAAATCTAGACTATATTGTTTCTGTTGTCGATATAGTGGAGATTCTTATGTCGATATAGTGGAGATTCTTATGTCGATATGATAGTTCCACCCATTGTTTCAACAGATCTTAATAGGAGTTAAGTATGGACTAACACGAATTAAGAGTGTAACGCACGATTCGGTGAGCAAATGAATTTTGTCAATAGACATCCAAAAATGCAGCAAATAAATGGTCTTTGGATGATGTCAAGATGGTTGGAGGTAAATAATACCAGAAAAGCAATAACAATGGTTATGAGTCATCATATCTCTTTTTTTTTAATTTATGTTGTAAGTAATGGTTTGTGTATGCTTCATTAGCTCTTTTTAAGAAGAAGACACTTTTTAGTGGGGCTGTTTAACTTACCAACTCTTGTGTCAACTCTATCGTCAATATCTCAAATATTTCCACCTAAACCATATTTTTTGTTTGAAAATCAATTGCTAGCTATGAAAACGCTATGTAGGATAAAACATTATTTGCTCCCAACTCCCAAGTAACGTGTAACACAATTAGGAAATGATAAACAGAAAGAACAAAGTAGCTAAGCCAACAGAGTTGTCAAGCTAATAATTCCTACTTGTCCTTCAGGAGGGTTTTCGGCTGCTTCTTCTTCACAATTGGAGCAGAGTTGCAGGGGTCACGAGATGTATGACGCCATTGTTCTTGGTTTACTTGGCCTGACTTGAGTTGCTTTGCATCGTTAACATTACGATGCTCTACATGGTATACAATAGCGTAAACTGTACATGTGTGTGTATAGCTTTTATTACTTGTAGGCTTAATAATGCTTGAAATCGCAATCGTCCAGCTTTTATTATTTGTAGGCTTAATAATGTTTGAAATCGCAATCGTCTGCTCTCGTAAACTCCCACACTGGCAACCGAACCAATTGCGTTTAAACAAATCAGATTAAGTATGAAAATAGATGTCTCAAACAAAGTAAGCCTACAAATCTCTTTTGTTAAGAAAATTTTCCTTTTTTGTTCACTTGATTGCAATATATTTGTGTGCTTCTTCATCTGGCATGATTGACAGTTCCCAAGGCCTTTACTTCTTTGAAAAAATCGACAAATCATTCAAGAAACCAAAAGAAATAAATATTGAATGAACATCCCAAAAAACTCGATTACTTCAGCCGATGCTTGGGACATAAACATGATAGGCAGTTCCCAAGGCCCTTTACTTTCTCATTATGCTCTTCTATTTTCTGTGAAATTCTAAAACATCCCAGCATTTTGGATTATCCAATTTTCCACACTTAAAAGAAAAATAAGCAAATGTTATCTACAAAAATTCAAACATATTTTTGCCAGCTTGAACCAATTTTTCCTTACGAGTTTTTTTTCTTCTCCTGGTAATATTTTCGTAAAAACAAAGTCAAAACAAACAAGAATACTATAGAGAGAGAGAAGAAAAAAAAAAGAATACGATAGAGGTCATAAAAGAACTCTTAAACACAGTAACATTACAAAAAGAAGATTTTTATGAAAACGCGACATAGAACAAAACATTAGTTTGCTCCCAACTTCCAAGTAAAGGAATAACACAGTTAGGACATGATAACCAGAAAGAAGAAAATGAGAAGTCACACTCACAGCCAAGAACAAGTCGACACCAGTGTTCACTCTAGGATTGTCGGCTGGTTGTTCTTCATAGATGGAGTAAAGTTGCTGAAGTCAGGAGATGGTTGTGGTGGTTGTTGTTGTGGTTTTGGGCTTTTCCAAATGATATTCAGGCCTTGTTCTACTCGGCTTGACTTAAGTTACATTGCATCGTTAACACTAAGATCCTCTACATGGTCTACAAAGGCATAAACTCCACAAAAATTCTCAAGCGCTTGGATTTCAACACTTACGAGAGTGTTCCTTTCGGGATTGAAGTAGAAAACATAAAACGGTTTACATGTATTCCTCTTCGAAAAAACAATTTCACCTGTATGGTCACTCCAACAACGAAAATATTGTGGAGATGACCGGATTTATTCTTCGGCAAAGTGTAGACATATTTCGACCATTCTTGTTTCTCGACATCCTCTAGAACCCACATATGCAATTCAATTACATCAACGTCATCCCTATTGGTCAATTTAATCCCACCTAATTTACCCTTATAGTTTATCAATTTAGTATATTTTGAAGGGGAGTCTACGAACTTGAATTTCTCAGTCCTAACATCAAAGCAAACTATCACAGCATCTGTTTCATCTTCATCTATGTAATACAAAACCCCATTGATGCATATCCCTTCAGTACAAGGCCAATGGGGTAAGCCGGGAAATTTGATCTCCCTCCACCTCATTTCTCCAGTTCCTAATGTCAAAATTCTATGATGTGGATAACCCATGAGCAATACCTTGAATTGGTTATCAATCGGATCAAACCCAAAAAAGCTATGCCAATTTCTGTAGTTTCTCAGTTTAGGTACGATCGCATACTGTCCCGTGATAGGATTACATATCATAGGCACTGTATCCTCATAGTCTTCTGAGAACCAGATCTCAGGGAAATAGATCAAACCAGAGGTATAAATGCCTCGATACGTGTCTGCACGGAATTTGATATGAAAATCTGCAGCTACTACAAGAGACGATTTCCCGTATGGATTCTGAGGCTGAGGCGACGAGTAGAAGCTCCACTTACGGTATCCTGTGACTGCAAATAAGAGACGTGGACGAGCCGAGGACCTGGTCAAGAACAACTTGGTGAAATCTGGACAACTAAGCATGGACCCACATAGCTTCGACACGCAGTGAAACCTTCCAATTGACTTTGCTGGTAATCTCGGGAGTATCTCAAGAATGAGATCAATCGGGACGGAATCTGAGTTTTCTTGTCGATTCATGATCCTTGTATTGTATTTGCATATCGGAAGAAGATAGATATATGAATTCATTACAAATACGAAACAAACTCATATATTTTGTATAGGTTATAATAATTTATAAGGTTTTAGGGTTTAGAATATAATTTAAAAAAAAAAAAAGGAAAATCATGCTCCTAGTTTAATTCTTTAGCACCGCCTAGGAAATTCACCCTCACCAAAATATATAGGCCTTTGATAAATAGTCTCACTTTTTTTTATATATAGATGGCCAAAATAAACTGGTAAAAAAGAGAACATGAAATAAGGTTGCACTAAACATGGCCTGAAAGTCGAGGAGTTTCTTCTTCTTCTCCTCCTCTCGACTCAACATATAGATTTGGCTTCTGAAATTAGTTATAGTCCTCGTTTTGAAGGCTTCCAACTAGAAATTGGTTCTGTTCCCTTTTCCTCTGCTTTTATATTTTTGTTTTGTGAGTACATTGGAGTTGGTGAGGAAGAGAAAGTGCAGCTAAACAAAGCTATGAGTTTCTTCTTAAAGGTTTTAAGATAGCAAAAAAGAAGCAAACTCTTCAAAAATTCAAAAAATTATATAAAGGTTTAGATTCTCGAATTAGAGAGTTAAGCATGAGAGCTATCTACTAAGACGAATGATGAAGGCGACGCACGATGCGATGAGCAAATGAATTTTGTCAATGGACATCCAAAAAGCCAGCAAAGGAGGGAAGTTTACCAACTTGAATTTCTCAGACCTAACATCAAAGAAAACTATCGCATCATACGTTTCATCATCAACTTCAGCTAAGTAATACAAAACCCCATTGATGCATATCCCTTCACTAAAAGGCAAATGGTTTAATGGTTTAGGACAGGACATTCAATCTTCATCCACCTCATTTTTCCAGTTCCTAGTGTCAAAATTCTATGATCATCAGAACACCATGGATCGATACCTTGAATTGGTTGTCAATTGGATCAAAACCGAAAAAGCTATGCCACTTTCTCTACCTTCTCAGTTTAGGTAAGATTGCATAATGTCCGGTGAGAGAATTACATATAACACGCCTATGAGGATTAGACTTTCTGTGTCCTCATAAGAGATGTGGATGAGCCGAGGACCTGGTCAAGAATAAATCATTGAAATATGGACGGTGAAGCATGGAATCCCATAGCTTCGACGCGCAGCAAAATCTTCCGATAGACTCTGCAAGCAATCTCGAGAGTATCTCAAGAATGAGATCAATCGGGATGGAATCTGATTTTTCTCCTCTATTCATCATCGTTTTGTATTGTATTGTATTTGCTTATAGGACGGAGAGGGATACATATGAATTCAATACAAAATACGAATCAGTCATATATATATATATGGTATATAACTTATAAGGTTTTAGGGTTTATAATATATAAAAAATAAAAAGGAAAAATCATATTCCTAGTTTAATTCTTTAGCACCGCCTGAAAAATTCACCCTCACCAAAAAATCTTGGCCGTTGATAAATAGTCTCTCTTTTTTTTTATATGTAATGGAGCCAAAATACGCCGGAAAAAAAAAACATGAAATTAGCTTGCAGTAAACATGGCCTGAAATTAGCTTATGATTTGGCTTCTGAAATTAGCTGTAGTCCTCGTTTCGAAAGCTTCCAACTCAAAATTGGTTATGTTTCCTTTTCCTCTGCCTTCTCAATTTTTTTTTGTGAGTTAATCTTTTTTATTTCTTATAAAAGTACATTGGAGTTGATGAGGGAGAGAAAGTGCAGTTTAACAGAGTTATGAGTTTCTTCTAAAAGGTTTTAAGATACAAAAAGAAGGAAACTCTTCAAAAATTCAAAAATTTATATTCTCGAATGAGAGAGTTAAGTATGAGAGCTATCAGCTATGGACTAACACGAATGATGAGTGCGACGCACGATGCGATGAGCAAATGAATTTTGTCAACGGACATCCAAAAAGGCAGCAAAGAAATGGTCTTTGGAAAAGAATGAAAAGGTCTAGTAGATTTTGGTTTGTACAAGCACAGACCAATGAGGACAAGTTTTTTGAGGTCCATGAAGAGCAATAACAATGGCCTTCGAGTCATCATATCTCTTCGAGTCATCATATTTATTGGCATAACGGAGTCTCAATATGATCTGAATTGAGCCATGACATTTTTGTTAGGACGGGTAGAATCATCATATCATAAAAAGTTCTTCTTTTTTTTTTTTTTGGTTAATTCATAAAAATTCATTAGTATTCATATTTTTAAAGACGTCTGGAATAAAGCGGAGACTCTACCTCCAACATAGTGATTGAATACAGCATGGACTCTGTTTTACTAAAACCCCTACATAGTAAACTACTTTTCGGTAAAATGCTTAATCAATTGCATATACCACAGAACTACACATATACATGTGGAATGTAAATAAGATACCACGTTACCTAAATTGAAATAATATTTTTCTCCTTAACTACCTCTTGAAAAATGGATTAAGCCACACGACAGAACTATTTTACTGAAACTCGTCCACTGTAGAACACTTTTATACAGAGTTTTCTAATTACTAGATCAGTTAATGAATCTCAGTGTTGTAAAATTCGTTGTTGCTTTGACCTTTTTGCTAATACTATGCCTTTTAGCAGCAGGTCAAAAGAAAAGCTAAGAAAATTAAAGATGCAAGGGACGAAGCAACAACGAATTGGTTTTAATTAACTAACTGAAAAATCCTATTTACTTAAAAAGGTTTAAACATCTACAGTACTGAAAAAGGATTTTTATGAAAACCGATAAAACATTAGTTTGCTTCCAATTAACGTGTAACACAATTAGGACAGAACATGATAAACCAAAAATAACAAAATGGTAAGTCAACAGAGTGATTAAGCTCACACGAACATGCAAATAAGAAGTGTCATACTCACAGGCAAAATAATTACCTTTTTTTGTGTCAAATTTAGTTAGCCTATATGTTATAAATATTATTAAGACAACTTCAGCCATGGCTCTGACTTGAATAAATTAAAGTGAAATTTGCATAGATTAATACACATTTGGGGTCTTATTACTAGATTGACATATTTGAAAGAGGAAAAAAACTTGATGGGTAAAAGACATATATACCCTTATATTTAATTTTTTGAAAAATCTGAAAATTAAAAACCTAAACGAAAAAAAATAAATTTCAGACTGAAAAAAAATAAAAATTTCAGACTGAAAAAAAAACAAAACTTCTGCTGCTTCATCTTCCGCCGTCTTCATCTTCTTCGTTTCTTTCCGTCGTCGCCGCCTTAATTTATTCGCGTCACCGGCGGGAACTACTTCAACTGTATATATGATGAACAAAAAAAAAAGATAAACGAAGGAGAAGGTGAAGATGAGTGAAGATGAAGATGAGAGAAGTTGAAAGTTTTCCGGACAAGATCAGTGAGGATGAAGATGAGAGAGAAGAGAAAAAAAGAAGATCACAACGAAACTCTCTTCAGAGGCGGCGGCCATGGCCAAACTCAGAGAATAAGTCCTACATCGTGTGGCCCTGATTGATTTTAAAATATAAGTATGCGGCAAAGACAAGAAAAATAAGTCTGTGGTAACTAAATTATTCTAAAAAGTCTGCAGTAATGGAAAATAACTCTGCGAGTGTAGATAACTCTACGATCATTCTAAAAAGTCTGCGGTAACGAGATTTGCTCATAACTCTGCGGTAATGACAAATAACTCTGCAAGTGAAAATATGTATGCAATCATGTTAAAAAGTTTGCGGTAAAGAGGTAATTCACATAACTCTGCGGTAATGGACAATAACTCTGCAGATGAAAATAAGTTTGCGATGACGTTAACAAATATGCGGTAATGAGGTAAGTCACATAACTATGCGGTAATAGAAAATAACTCTGCAAGTCCGAAATAAGTCTGCCATAACGCCAACAAGTTTGCGGTAACACATAACTCTGTGGTAATATAAAATAACTCTGCAAATTAGACATAAATTTGCGATCACTTAAACAAGTCTGCAGTAACGAGGTAATTGACATAACTCTGCGGTAATGTAAAATAACTCTGCAAGTGAAAATAATTCTGCGATCATTTTAACATGTCTGCGGTAACGAGATATTTTACATAACTCTGCGGTAATGGCAAATAACTCTGCAAGTGGAAATAAGTCGGCGGTAACATTAACAAGTCTGCAGTAACGAGGTTTTTCACATAACTATGCGGTAATGTACAATAACTCTGCGAAATAATAAGTTTGCGATAACATATACAGAATGACATTTTTATAAATATCGGCCCCGCTGGAATTTAATTATTAATGGCAGTTTCGTAATTTTTTTTTTTCTTCTAAATTTTCCGAGGGGTATTTCAGGGTTTTAAAACTCCAAAAGACAGATTAGTAATTAAAAAGAAATGTGTGTCATTCTAGCAATAAAACTATTTACTTGTGTCATTCTAGTAATCCTCCCTAAATTAAATTTCATAACAATTTGTTTGATAACTTGAAGTTTAGAAAAGATAATACAACTTGAATCAAATAGAAAGCCTTTAGCTTGACTTGAGAGAGCAAACAAAGTAATCAGGTGTCCATGTCGTCACCTGTTAATTCATCATTATCATCTAGAAGACACAGATCATCAAATTTGTTAGTGCTCGCGAGTTTACGCATACACTTCTGTTCTAGTGGGCTTATAGATGTTACCGCATATGTTGTCTTCATAATATTAAACCTAAGATCCTCTACATAGTCTACAAAGGCATAAACTCTATTCCGATCCTTCAGCATATCATGGTTACTATGGATTTCAACACGTTGGAGAGTGTTGCTTTTAGGATTGAAGTAGGCAACATAAAAGGGTTTAGAGAAATTGTACTCCAAGAAAACAATTTCACCTCTGGCAGTCACTCCAGCAACAGAAAATTTGCAGGACCGAAGGACTTCATTTTTTGGCAAAGTGTAGACATATTTCAACCATTCTTGTTTCTCCACATCCTTTAGAACCCACATATGCAACTTAATGACGCCATCAACAACCTTTAATTGAATCCCCCCTAATTTACCAATTATATATTTTAAGTCAATAGACTTGAATTTCTCAGACCTAACATCAAAGCAAACTATCACCTGAAACGGTGCAGTTATTTTTCTAGTTAAGTAATACAAAACCCCATTGATGCATATCCCTTCACACAAAGGATCATGGGTTAAGAGACATTGGATCATCCTCCAACTCAATTTTTCGGTTCTAATGTCAGAATATGATGAACCGCTACATTATAAGAAATGCAAATGAGCAATATCTTGAATTGCTTGTCAATCGGATCAAACCCTAAAAAGATATACTCTCTGTTGCTGAACCTTTTCAGCTCAGGTAATATCGTATACTGTCCGGTGATAGGGTTACATATCACACGCCCGTCATCCTTATTGACGGTCGAGAAATATATCAAACCAGAGGTTAATCCACGAAGTTCTGGCCACATGCCTTCAGAGAACTTCATATGAAAATCGACCGCTACTACAAGAGATGACTTCTCATATGTATTTTGAGACTGAGGCGAAGAGTAGAAGCTCCACCCACCGGCTTGCTCGACAGAAAATAAGAGACGTGGATGAGCCGAGGATCTGGTCATGAACAACTCGTTGAAATCTGGACAGCTAAGCATGGACCCCCATAGCTTCGACACACAGAGAAACCTTCCAATTGACTTTGCTGGCAGCCTCGAGAGTATCTCGTAAATTACATCTGTAGGGATGGAATCTGAGTTTTCTCCTCTATTCATCAATGTTGTATTGTTGTTTGCTTATAGGGCGGAAAGAGATATAAAGAATACAAATCACAGTCTAGTATATGTATGAATCTATGATATAGGTTTATGTCTAGCCGTCTAGGGTTTTTTTAAAAAAAAAATTCATACTAATTCAAATCTTCAATCTCCACCTCACAAATTCACCCTCACCTAAAAAATCTTGGCCGTTAATAAATAGTCCTGCTTTTATATATGTAATGGAACAAAAAAAAAATAGAGAGCTCTCTTCCTCTGGGAGTAAGTAGTCCAACAGATTGTGTGATTTCAAATTATTTTTTAAAAAGAAAAGTTTTTGGACACCCAATGAAACTTCAAGAAAAGAACAAGTACAACAGAGATTGAAATTTACTTTCACTATCTCTCCCTAGCCACAAGACTTTTCACTCGCAAAATTAAATGGTCCAAGACCTAATCTCTAATGCTTATCCACCTTGAACAGAGAAAACTAACTCTGAATATTTTACAATCAGTAATGATCTCTCGGATGACTCTCTAACATAGCCTCTCCTCTCTATCACAATCAAACAAAAACAAAAACTACAGTCTTAATGGATAAAAACCAACCAAAAATACACAGTGAGATTGTCAGACTAGATTGTGTGCTCCTTTATCAGGAATGATAGACAGTTCCAAAATCTAAATCGATGATTTCAAGTTTTGTTTTCTCTGCAATTATTTAAGGATTCAATAGAAATTAAAGATTGGCATCAGATCCCGAAAAAAATTCAATGATTTCTGCCTACGCTTAGCACCTAAACCACTCTCTTCTAGTATGTAATTAAACACCATGCATTATTCTTCCTTTTTTCCAATGAATTAAATTCTTAAACACATCAGCATTTTGATATCCAATTTTTCACTTATAGCAAATGTCATCTACAAAATATCCCTTGAGACATGTTTTTGCCAGCTCACACAAAATCTGTAAATGAGAAGTGTAATACTCACAGGCCAAATAGCTAGACTATTATGTTATAAATATTATTAAGACAAGTTCAGCCATAGCTCTGACTTGAATATAAACTTAATTTAGATATAATATTAGTTTGCTCCCAACTCCAAAGTAACACAATTGAGGGCATGATAACCAGAAAGAACAAAATAGCTAAGCCAACAGAGTGATAGAGATCACAAGAAAACTGTAAATGACAAGTCACACTCACAGCCAAAATAGCTACACTCTTGTACATGAATTTGGCTTGGCCTCCAAGATCACATTAGCCAACAACAAATCAACATATGTGCTCACTCTAGGTTAGCTAATAATTCCTACTTGCCCTGCAGGAGGGTTGCCAGCCCGTCCCCGTGCTTCCTAGGCCAGCCGCTTCTTCTTCACAAATGGAGCAGAGTTGCAGAGGTCACGAGATGTATGATGCCATTGTTGTGGTTTTGGCATTTTCGTAATGATATTTAGGCCTTGGTTTACTTGGCCTAACTTGAGTTGCTTTGCATCGTTAACATTAAGATCCTCTACATGGTCTACAAAAGCGAGAACTTCACTCTCATCTCAAAACCTTGGATTTCAACACTTTGGAGAGTGTTCCTTTCGGGATTGAAGTAGAATACATAAAACGGTTTACATGTATATTTCATCGACAAAACAATTTCACCTCTGGCAGTCACTCCAGCAACAGAAAAAAATTCGGAGTCAAAGACTTCATTCCCCGGAAACATTTTTCCAGATCTTAATGTCAAAATTCTATGATCAACATTATGATATGGATAATCCATGAATAATACCTTGAATTGGTTGTCAATCGGATCAAACCCGAAAAAGCTATACCACATTCTGTACCTTCGTATTTACGTAAGATCGCATATTATCCGGTGATAGGATTACATATCACAGGCACTGTATACTCATCCTCAAAATAATCCTCTTTTGAGAGCAACATATCAGGGAAATAGATCAAACCAGAGGCATAGCAACAAATGTCTCGATGCACTTCTGCACAGAACTTCATATGAAAATCGGCTGCTACTACAAGAGACGACTTCACGTATGGATTCTGAGGCTGAGGCAATGAGAAAAAGCTCCACTCACCGGATCCTTGGACCGCAAATAAGAGACGTGGACGAGTCTAGGACAATGTCAAGAACAACTCGGTGAAATATGGACTGCTAAGCATGGACCCCCATAGCTTTGACACAAAGCAAAACCTCATGATTGACTTTGCAGGTAATCTCGATAGTATCTCGAGAATGAGATCAATCGGGATAGAATCAGAGTTTTCTCTTGTATTCATCATCCTTGTATTGTATTTGCTTATCGGACAGAGAGAGATATATGAATTCAATACGAATACAAATCACACTCATATGGTATAGGTTATAACTTATAAGAATTAGGGTTTAGAATATATAGAAAAAAATAAAGAAAAAGTCATACTCCTAATCTAAATCTTCATCCAACACCAAAAAAACTTGGCCGTTGATAAATAGTCTCATTTTTTATATATAATGGAGCCAAAATACAGAGCTTTCTGCCTGTAGAATTCAGATTTCGTCCAACTAATTGTGAGATTTCACATTCTTTTTTGAAGAGAAAAGTTTGTGGACAGCCAATGAAGACTGTACCTGAAGAGTGTATCTTCTTAAGACATCTTCGAAATTTAAGAGTCTCCTCTTCTTCTTCTTTTTCTTCTTCTTCTCCTCCTCTTGACTCAGCATACAGAATTGGCTTCTGAAATTGGCCATCGTCCTCGTTTTGCAGGTTCAGCTTGAGTTGGTGAGGCAGAGAAACTGTAGCTAAACAGAGCTGTGAGTGTCTTTAAAAGCTCTTTCCAATCCTTTTTGCATCAAGATTTGAGTGTTTGTTGAGTTTAAGTATAAAAGTATAATCCTTTCATTGTTGTTGTTCAAGTGGCTAGTAGAGCATTCAAAGCTCGTCTCAAATCCTTTCTACATCGGTGGAGATTCTTACGCCGGTATGATTGTTCCACCCATTGTTTCAATCATATATTCATATGATTTTATATAGATTTCTTAAGATTGTACATGAAAAACAAAAAAAACTTGATTAACCCAAAAAAGTTATTAAAAAAGGTATGTATACAGAAAGCTATAAGACTTCTAAGTCAACACAAACGATCCTCCATTAATCTCTGAATTCTTAATGGTAATGTAAAGAAGAGAGAAGCAAATAGCAATAAGACCAGACCAAACATAAACAATTGTTGGAGTTCTTCCTCTTCTTCCCATCAACCCTTTTGCAAACGGATACATATGAAGCAAAACCCAACCAGCAAAGAATGTGCCACCAAGAAGATTGCTCCACTGTGGATTCTCACTGAAAACAGTTCTACAAACCGCAAAAAGAATCGCCACGATGTTCAAGATTATGATCGTTAAAGGAGGAATCATCAAAGCAGTCCATTTAAAAAGATAAAGATCAGCGAAATCGTCGTCTTCATCATCTCCTGTTGAAGATTTTGAAGTCAAGGTGAATGAGATTTCAATTCCAGCTATGACTTTGAGAATACCTTGAAGCACAGCCACTATATGTGCGCTCGTACCACCGATTAACCAGAACTGTTCGTTTCTCCACCATTCTTCTAAAGTGATTCCTGACCATTTGACTTCTAGGATAGCTAAGCCACAGAGAGACAATGTGATTATCAAAAGGTATAGGAGGAATGATCCGGTGAGGGTTTGAACAACGAAGTGGCCGGAGAAGAGTGATAATGGTGGGAGGAAGCAATAGGTTAAGATGAAAATGCTGGTGAATGGGTAGACTCCAACGTTGAGGTAAGCGATTCTCTGGAGGAGTTTGAGTTTTGGACCGGCGAAAATGGCGTTGTTTCGGGAGAAGAAGATCTCAACTGATCCTGTGGCCCATCGGAGGACTTGGTGGAGCCGGTCAGTTAGGTTTATAGGCGCGGTTCCACGGAATGCGTCTGGCTCTGTTACGCAGTAGAATGATCTCCATCCTTTTTCGTGCATTCGGAAACCGGTCACTACATCTTCGGTTACTGATCCGTAGATCCATCCAACGTTGATTCCCCATTCTGTTTTATCCTCGTACCAGCAAGAGATCACGTTAACTGCCTCATTAACTGTTGCATAATCAAGCGGTTCGCGGCTTCCGGTTAATGAGCCGGGAGGGCGTCCGCGTCTGCTCGAGTGAGCCGTAGTTAGCGGCCTACCTTGGAACTCCGCGACCTTTACCGAACTCACTAGCATACTTGAGCTACCGAATTGCTTTGGAATCAAACTGATATCAACCTGATCTTCGTCCTCAACGTCAATGTAGTACTCTGGCTCAGAAGCTACGGTTGCAGGACTGCGGTTCTTGATCCGCGGGAAACAGCAGTCGCAGCAACCAGACGATTCTTCCTCTACCACAAAATAATCAGGTGGGTCGAAACCGTAAAGCGCGGTTCGACGGAAGAGACATCCCGTCCCAACATACATTGGACCTTGGATCCCATCGAGAGCCCGAAGATTTACATCGAAGAAAACAGTATTTTTGTTAGCATACCGATCAGACTTATCGATACCTTCAAACCTCTGTGGAAACTGAACATAACAAACGCGGTCGCCGTTGCTATCCATCATGAAACAAATCCCATCTCTAAAGGCTCTAGAGTTGTAGACATAGTGGTCACAGTCCAAGTTCAAGATGAATGGTCCATTAGACATAATAGCGGAGGCTCGAACCAAGGCGTTCATAGCTCCTGCCTTCTTGTTATGGTCATAACCAGGCCGTTTCTCACGGCTCACGTAAACAAGCATCGGTAAACGCATGTCTACCTCTTCAAAATCCAGCGCGCTCTCGTTAACACACGTTCCTTTAACCATTTTGTCTCCAGGAGGATCAAGCAACACCTGTATCAAACCAATAAGGATAATATACTAAATTAGTTAAGAAAATATTAGTTTTTCGAAAATATTTTAAATGGTGTATATTTTTTCAAATATATAAATTCGACTTTACTTTACCTGGATAATACTAGCGTGATCACCTCTGGAATGGTGCGGACAAGGGACAGCCCAAGTACCAGGCCAATGAGTTCCATCGCTCATCCAAGTAGCTTTAGGAGCTACTAAAGGAGGTCTTGGTTCCTTAACTTGGTCCTCTTCAACTTTCACTTTCCAATTCTTCCATTTCTCTAAAGCTTTGATCTCTTCTTTGCTATTAAACGCATCCGATCTCCGTCTTATCGAATGAGACAGCGCATTAACCCGAACCTTAAACTCTTCATAACCTCGTTTCACATACCGTCGCTCCCTAACAAAATCATGTCTCACCTTATCTTTATAAGGATCCCTCTTCAAACCAAAGTAACTCTCTGGATTCCTCGGCTCGATCTTATGTTTCCTACAAAATGGAACCCATATTTTTGCAAAGCTAGCCGCTTCAGCCATTGCTTCAAACGTTAGAAGCGATCCACCATCATCCGATATATAACAAGAGAGCTTATCAAGAGGATAATCAACCGATAAAATCGAAAGAATTGTGTTGGCTGTGACTAATGGAGGCTCTTTCTCTGCATCAGCCGTTGAAACAAACACATCAATTCCTGGAAGATCTGATTTCCCGGTTGGGTTATTCGGGTTTGCTGATTCGAATTTCGCCTTTAAAGCTTCGATATCGGTTGCGTGATTAACAGGAAATAGTTTAGGGATTTGGTCGAGTAGCCAAGAAAAAGCAAACCAGATTTCACAGATTACAGAGAGGAACCATAGCCAAATGGCTTTTTGGTTTGGGTTTCTGACTCTCCATAATAGAAACAGACCAAGAGATATTACACGAACAACTATTAAAATCCTGTAATAAAAAAAATAAAAATCAATGTCTGAAAAATCTCAAAAAAAAAAACATCCTTAAAAGATCATGTTTTATGTGACATCAAGTGTTTGTAACTGACACGACAGAGATTTTTATGGCGATACATTACCGATAAAGAGCGATGACGAACGGCGAGATTTTGACGATACGAGTAAAAGGAGGAGATATCTTGTAGAGCAAGGTATCGTGTTCTTCACTGATTCTTAGATCGGTTTCATCATCGGATTCGTCTTCTTTGTTAGATGAACCGGAATCAATGTCTTGTAGAACAATTGGAATCGGCGCTGGAACTGGCTCCGGATTGTTGTCCGGCGTCGGAGGAACAGTGACGATGTAATTGGTGAAATCGGTGCTACTTCCGAATTCGCTGCCGGAAGCGGAGATTGTGCTGATTCTAGGTCTTGAAGAAGATCCTCCGAACATCGTTTAGTTCTCTATCTTCCGTCGCCGGAATCTTGAGAAATGAGACAGGAAAGAAGAAAAAAAACAACGGCACTGAGTGAAAAAAAAAAAAAAAAACTTTTGAGATTAAGGAGATGAAGCTATAGATTATTAGAAAATCAATTTATGATTCTTGATGAAAATTCTGTGGAGATACTGGGAATTATATCCTAAAGAAACATTTACCTTTTTTGGAAAAAATCAGAATCAGTGATGAGATTTAAAATAAATGCAAATTCTTGGAGTAGAAGAAGAAGAGGATGATGACGAGTGACAGATAAGCAAAGACGGCGTCGTACAAGTCAAATTCGCCACTAATTCATAATTAGGATCTTCTTTCTTCTTCGTCTTCTTCTTTCAGGGCGTAATTTAATTAGAGCTTGCTTTTGATTTCACAGATAAAAAGAAGAATAAGTCAAGAAAAAAAGAAATGATTTTGAACAAAAAAAAAAAAAAGGATTGTTTGTTGTTTGTTTGATTCTTCTCCTAATGTTTAAAGAGTTTTTTTATCCTCTTTTTATTTACTTACCCTGCTCTAATATCTAGAAAATGTGTTGGTCTTTGACTGTCTAAATCAGTTCGGATTATTTGGGTTAACGAAATTTAATATGATTATCCTCCGGTTTTTTTTTGGTACGGATTAGGTTGGATTTGGATAGATTTTTAGAAAAAAATCATTAGGTTCAGTGAATGTAGGAAATTTATCGAATTTGAAAGAATTTAACATTCTATATAAATCTAATGTTACTCAATTGTATATTATTTTAAATTCTAGTGTTATTCAACTAATTGATTTTAGAATTCTTCTAAATTCGAATGTTATTCAACTAATTGATGTTAGAATTCTTTTAAATTCTAATGTTATTCAACTAATTGATTTTAGAATTCTATTAAATGCTAGTGTTATTCAAGATTCTAATAAAAATTTACTTAAAAATGTGAAGAGCTAAATATTTGGAAAGATTTAAGTTTTAATGGATTTTGATTAATTTTGGTAAATTTGAAAATTTGTTATTAAAATTTTTTGAAATCTCACCTAAAAAACTAAAACCATGAGATTTGATTTTTTGTATTTTTTAACTAAAAAATTTTACTAAATCACTTTAAAATCACTTCAAATCTACTACTTAATGTTCTCAAAGCTGCAACAAAGCTTCAATCTCTTTGGCTAGGATAGTCACGTCAAAACATAGGTACAAATCTTACGTTAAGCGAGGTAACCTGTCTTGGTTTAGGAAACTTCTGTGACATCTATATCGTTGTCTTCCCCTATCACCCTGTGGTTTTCTGCTATTTTTTGTTTTTTCCAACTTGGCACTTGGTGCTGTGTATTGAACTTTCTTTTTATGCTAATGAGAATCTCTCTTACGAAAAAAAATAATAGATTTGATTATATATTTAAAATCACTAATTCAATAACACATACTTTCCGATAAATTTTTATTTTAAATCATGTTTGAATAACATAGCATTTGTCATTTTAATACAAATCATTGATTGAATACACTCATTAGGTATAGGAGGGGTTTTGAAAGAATTGATTTCTATTACTTTTTTTGCTCATTTCAATTCTTCCAATACCTCCCCTTATGCCTAATGAACTCATGGGTATATTCAGTTAAGGGTTTGGAATGATTTTTATTAAAATGATAAATTTAATGTTATTCAAAAATGAGTTTTAAAGAATTTTTTAAAATTAAACGGTGTTGGATTAGTGAATTAAAAACGTACAATCAAATCTACTATTATTGAAAATATTTTAAATAGTATATTTTAAGTTGTTTTAGTGGAGTTTTTTAGTTAAATATAGAAATTTCATGGTTTAATATGAGATTTCATATAATTTTGATAACAAATCATATCAAATTTAATAATTCACCAAAATTCATCTAAATCATTTCAAATCTCATTCAAACTCAAATATTTTCACATATTTAGTCTAATACACCCCTCTAAATCTAATACTCTCTTAACCTTCGAGTTTATGATGTTAAATCTCCCTTCTATAATACCCTCACCTGCCACTTAATTGCCCTTGTTCCAATTAGTTGACGGAAAATGTATCATTAAAAGTTTGTAACGTAATTTTGTTGCTTATTTCTTACGTTTTGAATTGTATATTTTGACTAATTCATAATTACATTACCTTTTAGTTACACCTTTAAAATATTTATTATATGTATTAATATAATTATCAATTAGTTGATGCAGTATATTCGTTTAAACTTTGAACTACTTTTATTAAGTTCCCATTATTTTTCATTTTTTTTCTTTATAAAAAAACATATTTAATCCTACAAATGAAAAGTATTTGGAAGCAATTTATAATAGAGCGTCATATAATAGTAATATCTTATAATTCATACTCCTTCTCGAAAAGGATATTCATGTTAGGTTTGACTTTGAAATAATAAAACAGTTGTATTCTTCTTTTGAAATTATAAATTGTTGATTTGTATATTTCTCAACGAACAAGAACGTTTCAGTTTAACGAGTCAAAATATTAGTATGCGTTCCAAAACGATTAATTACTTGTTATATTAAACATATAAAACATATACTAATATCGTTTTAACTAAAAATATAAGGGAAAATGTCTTATCAAAAGAAATATTATATATATATATATATAATAGAAATAAACAGTTTCATTGGTCTTTGTATGTATTATGCTTACATACTATAACTTGTAATAACAAGACGAAACAAAACTTACACGAAAGGTGGTCCAAAACATATAATGGATAAGGTTTTAACTATACATTTTGAAATGTTCCTGAAAATTAACTTTAGTTAACCAAAAAAAAAGAAACTGAAGTGCCATTCGCATGTACTTTTCTCGAGATAGCTTCCAACTAGTTCTGCCGTTGTACAGCTGTTTCATGCCGGAATGTACATATCAATTTAATAAGCATTATATTGGGAGTTAACATGATTTGTATATTTATTTCAATATAATGTGTAGCTGAATTTTCATGAGAGTTGTTTGGATCATCTTAAAGTGTGCTTACAATTCAAGATATATAAATCTAAAAATATCATTTTAAATCATGTGGTTTCTTTGTAGTCGTAATCATAATATTCACTTCTTTTTTTTAATACCAAGGGTGATCCGGACTTTTAACATCTGACTAATTTTTTCAGGGTGAGTATAACCGTCGAATAGCTCACTCACCGGATTTTCTAATGAGTCTAAAGCATGACATCACTTTGATTGGCCAAATGAGAACGATTTAGATAATTCCGCGCTTGAGAAAAATCGATCTCTATCCTATACCAATAGGACAACTCTTCCTCAAATGAGAATCACTATACCACTACCACTTAGTTATAATATTCACTTTTTGGTTAAAAAACATATATTTGGACAAATCAATTGAGATTAGGTTGGGATATCACAATTCGAGCTTAACAAATATATGCTACGCAAGAATATCTCATGTTAGATGTGAAACCATAGTCTTGATGAGCAAAATTAATTATCAGCATGACCCTACAAACCATGGTTTCGACATTTTGCACATATGTTTGATGGTACTTCAGCATACGGATGCAGACACGGATACACGTTAACGAAGATACGTCGAAATGTGGACATACACAAACTTTATGTGTTATCCAACAATTGTTTTTAAGAAAGACCACACTAATGTGCCCCGTAAAATAAAATCGTTTGCGTACGCGCTCCTTACATTATATACTCCTTATATTAGACATCACTTTTCTATTTACCTTCTAGTCGAAAAAATTTGATCTAAGAGTTATATATTCCTGCAAATCGTCCATAAAATCCATTTGTTTTAATACTCTAACCAGTACTTACGATCGAGTTGGTGGACCATTAAATTATTGGTGAATCATGTAATACTAGTTCAACAAATATGATTTGTTTCTTTTCATTAGTGTGCGATATTGTTAACTAATTTATCGTCTTTAAAGTAGTTGAAAGATTCATTATTTGAATTGAGCAACGAGGCTTTGAATTTTAATCAATGAGATTTTAATTATGATTGGTTATTATAAATGTTCTACATGGTAAAAAAAACATTCGACTCTTTTTTAAGCTTCAAAAACTAGTATGGACATCGATTAAAATCTTCTGGTTAATTATCAAAAAGAAAATAAAAAAATGTTAGATATTATTGCAACGTTCAATTTATTGTTGTAGCTGTACACAATGATTTGTTCAGTACAGATGGGTCAAATGACAAAGTTATAATAAAGTTTTAGTATCTTTTAACAACAAAAAAATAATAATAAAGTTTTAGTTTCGGTTATATATTTCTTCAAAAACCAATTGGGTTAATCGCCAGAATATTAACTAAATTGTACTTAGTAAAAGATTTGAGTTTTGGTGTACAAGAAAGCATGGTTTGCTTTCATTGACGAAGTGCATTGTCTTACTTGAAAGTTGAAAGGGTAAAGTTAATTAAAGAATAGTTCGTATAGTTTGAGACTTTTAGTGTATTTTTATGCGTCATATAAAGTGTTTGGTATGGAACGTAACCGTTTGGTCAAGTAAAAAGGCTAAGGAAAATGTCAAGAGCATTGAGATCCAAATCAAACAAAGCACAATAAATTTAACATTTAGCAGGGATATAATCAAGAAGTATTTATATAAAAAATCATGTATTTAGCACTAAACAAGTAACATATTAAATTAATTTTATATAGTTTATGAATAAAAGAATTGTTTTTTCTCCAAAATTTGTTTTTTCGTCTTTGAGAGTATAAAGTATAAACTATATCATTTTTTCTCTTTTTTAACAATCATTATAGAATTTCAAAACTGCAAATTTTTCTTCACGGGAAATTTTTTTGTATGTAATATATGTATTGTGATTGTCAGTCACGCACACTTGATACTGGATCAATATTAGAATATTGGCCCATCTAAGAGGCCCAATTTAGTATTTTAAGCTAAGTATAGTGAGTATTGAGTACTAGTTCTCTAAAACCCATTGCGAGTTAAATATTCTATACAATAAGGGCCTTAAAGGTTGGCGAAAAATCTGAAGTATGACTTTTATTTGTATCTTGTTATCTAAACCAAATCATGAACCTTTTCAACACATATTAAAATTATAATTAATAGGACTAAAACATATATTAATTAAAACATTAAATATCATCACGTATCAATTTATAGTTTTAAAAGAAAGTTTTTAATATATTAACATAGTTTTATTGAAAAAGGATTTATTAATATAAAATTAAAAACAAAAAAAATTATCCTATCATAAAAAATTCATTAATTTGTTAATCTACTCAAATTTTAAACACATTGAAAAACAATTGTTCATATATTCATACAAAAAACTGTAAGAATTTCTTATCTTATCGAAAAAAATAAGGCTCAAAATTTTGAGTTAAATTATTATATAATAAAAATGATTTAGAAAAGAAATAATATGTATATATATATAATATAATTAAATAATAAATTAGAAACTAAATATAAAACATGGTTTACATGTGGATTATGAAACAAATTTTACCTGTATAGTGGATAAGTTTTACTTAAATTATTTATAATGATGAATTTTTGGTAAATTTTTGGTGTTGACAATTTAAAATTACTAGATTGTTTTAATATGTTAATAATAAAATTAAAATATAGAAATACAATTTAATATATTCAAACAGGAAACAAATGTAAATAGTTCACTTCAAATTAAAAAAGATTTCTACTTTTTCCTTAAAAAGTTAAGATACATCACATATAACAAATTTTTAATTTAATATTATGTTATATTTAATTTTATTTTAAATTTTAAAATACGCCTATCAGGCGGATCCTAATCTAGTATTTTACAAAAATTTCATAATTATGAATACTAGAATTGTAAATATCTCGGTGCTTTTTTGGCTAGTAATCATTAGCGAAAACAAGCATATGTATTTTGTGGTTTTTGGTTTTCTATTGTATTTTTTTGAGTAATGAATGATGGATCAATAATAATATATACATATTCATAGCTTTATTAGATTTAGGATATTTTTTTTGGTATTCATAATTAGTGTTCAAGTGAGATTCTTTGAGTGAAAATAAATTTTATATAGAATATTGTTTCTTTTGTTTAAGTCATCTTAAATGTACTAGAATTGTAAAATGTTGGGCACTTCTTCGTTGGTAGTCATTAGCGAATTCTTGGTGTTTCTTTTGTTTATAGTCATTAGCAAAACAAACGTTTTATTTTTTGATGTTGGATATCCTTTGTATTTTTTTAGTAATGAATAATGGATAGGTAATAATACATATGTATTTATAGCTTTATTGGATTTAGGGGTTTTTTTATTCTTAATTAGTGTTCAAGTAAAAAGAAAATTTATATAGAATATTGTTTCTTATTATGTTCAAATCGTCCTAAATACTAGAGTTATGATTTTCTCATTATATTTTGTAAAATTCTCCATATTTATCTTGGTTAGGTATTACTGTAAGTTCATAATTTTACAAATATAAATTTCCACTATCAAAATAAAGCAATACCCAATTGAAAAATATTGACTTTTGACGAGATAACATATCAAATCCAGATTAATATTATTATTTTTACTAAAATTTATAAGCTTTTATTTACTACATTGTAGTTTACTTTACAGTAAACTTTGATTTTTATAGTTCATTAATTTATTTCTTTTTTAAAACGGATTATTCAAAAACAAGATATCCGCCTAATTTATAACATTAAAAGTTGTACAAAATTTCCTTCTTTTCTTGTCACAATAACTTGTCACTCTTAGATGCTTTTATACCACAAATAGCCAAAGGAAGAGTTGAAAAACTATTACAAAATTCTAAACCAACCACTATTGAATAACCTAATGTGTTCATACTTCCTAATTTATTGAAAATAATAAGCAAAAGTTAAATTCTTCCTCAATCTGTCTTCAATTATTTTTCAGTCATTCATCTAAGCAATGTATATACACCCGAACACAGCAGTGAGAAAAGCTATATCCGCACAACAAAACATAGAGTTTGTAGAAAATGTTATTATGGAATTTAACTAATCCGCCAATGTTAAGGCCGCCTAGTGGATTTAAGAGCCTAACAGCAGATAAGCCTATGACAAACTAAAGATATTTTTCAGTTGTTCTCGCAGCATATCCAAATTCTTAAGGTTAAGTCGATTGTGGCACCAACAGGAAACGTTGTTGGTGTCATCATTTCAAGTCAAATTTGGCAAAAAATTGTCGTAATCAGCATTTCCTAGATGCAGCTCCGTTTCACGAGTGAATGAGATGACTCGTTTGCAAAATTTCCTTGTTAGCAACGGCGTTTTTTTTAGACAAGTAGATTGTTAATAACTTAATTAATAATTATAGTAAATAGACTAAAAACAATTAATCAGTAACTAGTTTCGAGATCCTCCAGGGTTTAGATCAAGATTCAAGATTTCACTTTTTTTTTTTAATATACATTTCTCGGAATGATAAATGAACTTTTCGCCTCAAATCTCAGTCACTTCCCAAAAATCTCCTAATGTTTTACCGAATCTTTTGAACAAAAATCTATACAAAAAAAATATCAAAATACCAATATTACCCTTCATTCTTCGCCACCGTAGTAGTTCCTCTCCTCTCCCTCTCCTTCCTCCTCCCTCCGCCGCAGCAACATAGCCAGCTAAAACAACCAGCACAGCAACAACTACTCCGACAACAATCAGACTCGGGGCATTCCAGACATTTCCAACAAGAACATTTTGGACATTTTGGCTTTCCAAAGCAGCTGCTGCATTTTAACTTGGGACAACAACAACTATTAATACAGCTCGGTTTCTTGCAGCAAAAGAAACATCCCTGCAACGAGGGACACGAACACTTGCAAAAACCGCACTCGCCGCAACTGCAACTGCAGCTAGGTTTGGGACACCGAGGGCATTTCGGTCTACACAGTCCGAAGCTACAACATCTTTTAGATTCGTCTCGCTTACGTATTTCTTGCCAAATCTTTTTGAGACGTGACTTAGTGGTTGTATTCTCCATGTCTTGTATAAACCGGTAGAGATGTCTAATGTAGTCCGGATAGATCTCGAGGTTGCAATGTCCACCACCTTTAATCCAAAGCGGTTCATATGGTTCCTTTGCCATTTTCCAAAGTCTGTTTCCGTGTAACCAATTCACCACATCATCCTCTGTTCCCTGCGTAACGATAGATAGTAAGATCAGTAAAGTTTTACGGGTTTAAACCGAGGATATGGACATGAGACAGTTTGCTTACGTGTATGACAAGAACCGGGCATTTCACCTTCTTGATCTTGTCTACATTCTGCAATTAAACAACAAGAATCAGTAAAAGTTTAGTGTTAGAACCCCAAGTCCGGTTAGGTTCTAAATTAGCCATAGCCACTTCTAAACTGGTTTTAGCTTCCATATTAGCTATAGTCACTTCTGAACCGGTTAACATCCAAATTAGCCATAGCCAATTCTAAACTGGTTAAATTCCAAATTAGCCACTTTCATAGACTATCACTATTTAAACTTTGATCAATCGACACAACAAATGCAAAATGTAGTCATGTAAAATTCCGGATAATCGACAAGTAATACATGGTTCCAAAAGAAAACTATGTCCTTATTTAACTAGATTTGCACGGTTAGGTCGTTCGCTCTTCCTAAACTGGTGAACACAAAGCCCTTAAATCGGCAAAACAAAGAGCAGAAAGGGAAGGGGATATTTACCGAATAAATGTCACAACAAAACTTGAACTTGACATGACATAGAACACGAAGACCAGAGAGAATGCCGCTATGAAGAACCACACCTCTAAGCCGGGGAAGCTTAGAGGCAAGGTGCAGCGTCGGTCCACTGCCAACGGATTGACCATACAAGATCAAATCTTCTTGCCCAACTCCATAATCAGTCTGCAAACACTCGTAAACCGCCTCTATATCCGCATATGTATCATACTCACTCGGCTGCAAACACAAATCCACAATTGGTCAAATATAAACCGGAGAAAATTCGCAATATGATCAATTGAAAACTCAAAATGTCGCCTAAAACATCAATTCATGTCTATATGGAGCATTCCTAGGCTCTATGAGATTGATACAGAACATTCCAACAACTTAGGAAAATTTCTAAGTTACATTTTCGATTGTCAACTTATAAATGTCAACTCAGAAATGTCAACTTAGAACATTCCAACAACTCAAAATGTCAACTTAGAAAGTTTCCTAAGTTACATTTTCGATGAAAATTATGTTATTGAGCTTAAATCTATCATTGGGGACGCATTGACACACCTTACCGGTAGAAGCTCCGTAGCCTGAATAATCATATCTGAAAAAGAAAACAAAACAAAAATCAAAACTCGAAGCAATGGAACTATAAATGAAGCGTCATATATTGATTAATAGAATGAAAGTTACACATTATATTATCCACCTACCCATGTTCGTATTTTGAATCCAAGGTTATAAAAAAGAGTAAATACATATATTGATTGTGGTAGGTGAGAAATTTTGAATTGAATTTTTGAGGTAATACAAAAGGTCAAATTCAGTAAATTATAACGACACTAAACAAAACCAAAAAGAAAACACTAAACATTTTACTAAAACTGTGAAAATTACACACACAAAAAAAGGAAAAAAAAAATTTGTCGGAAATATCACCAAATCTGAGCTTTTTGGGCAACGAGACAATAACCCATTTCCCAAAAGCGTGAGCTTTCACAAGAAACATAAAGACATGAAAATATTGAAGGAGTAAAAAAAATGTGAAGCTTTAATCAAAAAAGAAGAATTTTGTAACCGATACAAAAATAACAAAAAAAAAGAAGGCCATAGTATGCTTAATTTAATTATAGCTATTGATAAAACTGTTTATACAACTCCTACGCATTAAAAAGAAAAAAATTTCAAGAAACAAATTAAGCCATTTTCAAGATAATTAACTAACACGGAACGACGACGTATGATGAAGAGTAATGAACATCTAAGAGATTAAGAGAAAGAGAGAGAGAGAGACCCCATGAGATTGACTCGGAGATTGACTTTGAGTTGAACAAAGAGATCGAAGAGTTGTCCCAAATCTGCGGCATTTCCATGTGAATACAGAAGTGTGAGTCTTGCGTTTGGGTTTCTCAAGTAAAACGCTGTGACTTTGTTGCCTCGTCTTGTTTTCACTACTCTAACGTCGAGAGATGGGTCTCCGGCGGCGGGGAAAGTAGAGGAAGAGGAGGTGGAAGCGGAAGAGACGGCGGAGAGTTTACCGTCGGGGGTTTTGGTGAGGTGGTAAGTGGGAGGAGAAGGTGGGAAAAAAGCGAATTTGGCGGCGAGGTGAGAGAACATGCACCCCATTTGTTATTTAGTTACGGCGGAGAATACGAAGCTGTTTGCATCAGTTGGCCGTTAGAGAGAGAAACAGAGAGATTAAAGAGAAGCAGAGAGATTTATGAGAGAGAGAGAGAGAGAGGAAGTAGAAGACGAGGAAAGAGAGAGTAAAAGCGTGTGAGAGTGAACGTGCGCTTCCTAGGTAATTGGTTAGTGCTCTGTCTTACTGTTTCTTCTTCGTTTCCTATTTTTATTTTTTATTGTTTTACTTCTTTTCATTAATTTCTCTATGTTATATATTTTTTTTGTTTTATGTTTGTTTGCTAATTGAAAATATTTAAGGATTTTTTCTATTTTTATGGAGCAAAACGTAGCAATGGATTGATTTCTCGACTTCCGCCTTTTTTATCAAGGGTTTTCCAAAAAAAAATATGTTGAAAGTCATTAATGTCTCAATTCTTTTAATATGGCATACACAATATTTTCGTAAAGAAATTATTGGAGTGTCCAAACTACGGTTAGGAGGTTGACAAACCAACTTTTTTTTTCTAAGTATCCAAAAAACTATGGGCTTCGACGTCTTGGCCAGCATGAAGGACTTGGGAAATACTCGCTAATGTCGACGTTCTCAATACTTTTTTACGTTTTTTAACACAACTATAGTATTTTATTTAACGTTTTTCTTGATGAAAGAAATTTGTATTCCCTGTAAACATCGCTCTCAATTTCTTATTGCATTAGCATAGTGTTGCAAACGGATATTTAAAGATCGACTATTTAGTAGGTTTGTTAGCGTAAGACAATAACCCTCGAAAAGTAACCTTGGATATCCCGACGTGATCCATCTGGTAAAAGTCATGGAGTATGATTGAAAAATTCATTTAATTGAAGTTGAAATTATTAGTCTTCCTACTTTGAAATATTAGATGCGTATTTATTAAAAGGTAAACATAGATGTGTATTTATTGGAAATATATAACTAGAGATAGATACTTTATAGTTTATAGTTATCACTATTTTCTTTATAGTTGGATAAGGATTTATTTATTGGTAATACTAAAACATCATCAATCGATAGACTAGTAGTATTAAAATTGATGTTCTTTATTGTGTAATTTATAGTTTGATGATTTAAATTCAGAGTGACAGAACCACATTTATTAATGTTATTTGATGAGAAGCATGTAACGGGACCTTTCATTGTTCACCTATCGTCCAGACACTTGCAATAATTGCATGTTTTTGTCTTTCTCATTATAATATAAAAATAAATCAATCAATCGTAGAAATGTAAAAACAAGAGCATACAAAAATCCATACGAACTATGAAGTTTAAATTTTTTATATATTTCCTTGCGACTTACTACTGAAATACGTAAATCTAAGTTTAATTATCAAACAAAAAAAATCCATCCATACAAATTTTATATGTATACAGTATATGATTTGGTGAAATCTACAAATACTAAATAGCTTCTATTGACGAACTTTTTAAATTAATTAAACTGTTTATGTTTTGTTAAAAGTAATATTTTCAAGTAAATTTCTGTTTCACCGTTTCGTTCAAGCGAAATTTGTATTTACATGTGGTTGTTTATAGTACTATATGATTATCAACCTTTGAAGAATAAACAACTTTTGCGCAAAGTAACAAAAAAGTCGATAAGCTCTATAGTAATTTAAATTCTACTCATGCCTTTCTTCGTTATAAAAAACTAAAGAAGAAAAAAGAAGAAATAATAGTAGTAATTTAAATCACGAGAAGTTAGGGGGTATTCACATAACGTCATCCATTTTCTTATCTAACAAACTGTCATAAAAAATACATGACGAACTTTTTGAGTAATAAAAAAACTGTGATGACACACACATGGTAACTAGCACTCTGAAGAAAAGGAAGAAAAATAATAAAAATAGAACGTATGAAGAAAAAAGTTGCATAAAATCTATCTATATTTTCTTAACTAACAAAAAGGTGTTTATATTTTTATATTTCCTTGCAACTGACGACTAAAAAATACTTTGTATTGATGAGAAAATCGAATTTTACCAAACGCATTTAGATAAAATTATATTTGTAGAAAAATATGTTTAAAATAGTGTCGGCCAACAAAAAAGTAGAAAACAAAATAGATAAATATATTTTCAAAGTGATAACTGCAAATTTTTTGGAAAAGTTGTCATATTAAAATAATATTTAAGGAATACATAAAAATCCCGACATGTCGCCCCAAGGGCCAAGCTATACGCAGATTTGCTCGACGAAGGCGCGTGGATTACCGAGAGATTGTGGCGCGTGAGATAGCAAAGGTCGTGATCTTGTAAAGACGAAACAAGTTTTCAATTAGAGAGTGGAGATGTAGTTTGACTTTAGCCCAAAGAGATCTGTATGACTTCTCGGTTCCGTAGGTGGGTCCCACCACAAGAGCTTATCAGTTTTGCTTACTATTTTAGATTTTGTACAAATCTGTTCCTCTTTTGTGGTCCTCTCCTTGGTTTCCCATTCCTGTTCTGCCACGTGCTACACTCTGATTCAATTTATTGTAATATTAAAGTACAAAATGTTTAATTACTTGTCTTTTTTTTGTTGCCTTTGGCTCATTTTTTTTTTTGTTAACATGTTTTGGTGTTGCAAACACGCATGACAAATGAAGACAACAATACACTGTATGAAATAATTTGGTGTGACCGGTGTGTAGTAGTGTCACAGCAAAAAAAAAACTAAATTGTGAGGAATTTTTTTGAACATGTATACGTTTGAAATTGCCAATGCACTAAAAGATCATGTACATGTAGTGTGTGTGACAATCATAATATTTATGTAGGATTGATGTTGCAGTTTCAGGATATTACAATTGTTTTATTGTAGTTCATAGAAATTAAAAAAAAAATATTAGCACTTCATTTAGAATTATATGAAATAATATATAATTGAGAAATGGTCCAAATTTTTTTAAAAATAATAATAATATATGGGGGAGGAAATGTTTTATAAGACATAATCTATAATTAAGCTAAGTTTTTGCATCAGATAATATGAATTATAATTTTTAAAGATTCGGGTTCCTAAGTTGTGGATGGTATGTGAGAGTGAAATCAATAATATTAGGACTGACTGCCTTGCTTGCAATTCGCAATGTTTGAAAGATTTTTATTTTTTTTACGTATGTAAAAATTTGTGTTTTCTATACGTTAATTGTTGAGATAATCAACATTACCGAGTAATCAATAAAAAACATTTTGTTGTTGTAAAAACATATTTTAAAATGAGCAAATATTTCACGAAAGAAAAATATCACGAACTTTAACAGAAAAGAAAAATATATCACGAAAGGGTTACTTAGGGTTAATCAATTTTGGCTAAATATTTCAATAAATCACAAAGGTAAATCAATAGTGTTTGAAAGAGGGTTTTTTCTTCATATGTGAACATTTGTGTTTACTATTACTGTACTAACGGAGATAACAAAAAGTTTCAAGTAATCGACAAAATAGGTCTGATTGCTGTAAAATTATAAATCCTAAAGTTATTAAATATATCACGAAATGGTACTAGCTAAAGGCTAATCAATTTTGCTAAATATTTCAGTAAATCATAAAGGTCAAATTAATAATGATGGGTAATTATTAGGGAGTTCATGAATTGAAAAGATAGACGAAGGTGGAAGGCACAATTAGTATTTCAAGGCAAATTAAGTGGAAAAATAAATATGACTAAGAAAACAATATTGTCACTTAATTACCGTACTATTCATTTTGATCAAATCATGCTTTATATGCTGATTAGAGCATATATCATAATTGTGTTTATAACAGCCTTTGAAAAATTTCAAAAACGGTGGCCGATATTGTGACAGTCCTAAACTTTTGCACATCTTTTGTTTACATTAATAATCCACCGAATATACACAAAGCAGTCGATATTCGATGTACAAATTAATTACCAAACAATGAACATTTTTATCCCTAAAACTTAAACAGTGTACTTCTATTTAAAATTAGCCAAAACCGATAGTCTTTAGTGTCGAAAGGACATCAATTTACTTGAAAAAAACATTAGGTTATGCAAAACGTTACTCATATCGGTAATTCGATAATTAAAAATTGTTTTTTAATTTATCGTAAATTAATGGGTTATTAGTTATTTTTTATAAATTGATTGGTACAAGGGAGAAACTAAACTTCTGGTTAATTAATAGAAATGGTGATTGATACACGAATAAAAGTGACATATTCATTACAAGAAAAAATCATAAATAATTTCACAAAATAACCCATAAATTATATGACGAAACCGCATAACCATTTAGCCAAAAAAGTCCAGTCAGAAATCAGAATCTATATAATTTGAGGGTATTTTAATGTAACTTCTTAATGGAGTCTTAGATTCTAACTGAGGTTTCTTTATGAAAATCCAATTGAATAGTAAATTCGTCTGTCTGGGAAGGCTTAAACGTCACTCTTCTGGTTACAACGTGGATTCCAACATCGATACATTTGTTTTTATCAAGAAAAAAAAACTGCGAATAACACAAACAAAAACAGACTAATAAATTAATTAACCGGTCGATAAACGAGAAAATAAATACTTCCAAATTAAAAACTGACAAAAAGACTAAATAAAAATTAAACAAGGTCTGAGAATGTGAAACGATTCGAGAGCCACGTGCGATGAAAATCGCATTGAATCAAGAAACTAATAAAAGTGAACAAAAAAAAAAAAAAATATGAACATTAAGTGCATGCCCTTCGCTGGGACTCGTGCACCCAAAATTTCTACATGCCATTTGTAATTATGGTTTATCGCAAAAGACGTGAGGATAAGACAATATTAACTATTTAAAATTACACATAACAAACGTAAAATAATAAAACCTTAAAGTTTAATTCAATATGAGTAATGCATAAGCATAACAATAATATTTTTCCAAACAAATTTAGATCTCAAACGCAAATAACAAAAGCATAAAATTTTTAACCAAGATTATTACCCAACTCAGAAACAGTTTTTACTTTTGTTGTTTAGTGAAATTGTACATTTTTAAAAGAATTTAAAAAAATCACATTTTTCTTGAAAGTTTTGAAAGGAAGAATTTTGTTTCTTGAGGTTGACACCGTGACACGAAAGAGGTGATTGTACTCGTGATAACTATTTGTGGATACCGTGCCGTGAAAAGTGAAAACCACACTTAACTTTTCACTTCCATCTCAAGATTATTGCCCAGGAGAATAATAATGGAGAATAGTGGAGCGAAACGGTATAATCATTTAAGTACATTTTAATTTTTAAAGTAGTTGAAATGGCAACAGAAAATTATAAGTATCATCAAAATGGCCAATTAATCCGTAAAATAGTAACTGGTAACCGTATAATTGATAAAAATGATTTTCTTACAAATTATTCTAAATTTCACTAGAAAATCTGAAAAATATTCTTATGATTAGCCCCAATAGGGCCAATACGATTTCAGTTGTCCTCTTGTTTAAAGTTTTGGTAGAGACTTCGAGCTCTATATTGGATTAGATAAAGGAAATATCCGCGTTGGAGTTCTCAAAAGAAAGACGAATAAGGTACGATTAACAAATCATAGACTTAGGGATCTATATGCAGAAAAAAAATAACAAAAGAGGAGACAGATTTGATAGTTGTTATTATTCATTGATCACACGATTCTTCTTTTAATTCTAAAATATTTATACCATTTTCGTAGTACAAAAAGCATTCGTATATCACATCAAGTTGAATAAAAACCAGAATGATTTATAACGATGAGAAAAAGCTGTAAACCATCACTAAATTACACTAAAGAAAGTGTTAATTGTTGACTAAAACAGATGAAAATGTGAGTGGTGTTGTCGCTTTCCAAATATAATCCGTAATTACTGAAATGAATAGAATCCAAATTTGAAATATTCAATACTGATATGTCGCCACTGTGATAATGTAAATAAAATAATATTTTTATATTACCTCACTACTTTAAGCTGGAGTGTTTATTTCTGAAAATCAGAAAAAGTGAGGGAGGGGGGGGATAGTGGAAGAAGAAAACAGAGAAGAGACACGTGATACAGAGACAGAAGCTTATAACATCCAAAAGAGACCAGACACTCAACTCTGTCAACTTGCCAAGTAACAGATAGTACACACACATACTCTACACGGTCTTAAAGTTAGATCACAACAAATTGTTTCAACAATGAGTAGAAAAATATTTACCAAATACTCCTAAATTTCGTAGACTTATACATTTACAAAATATAAGAATATTAGTTCGTTAACAAACAAAAATATGAGAATATTGGCTTGCTATTAGGTAATGGTGGAATTGTTTCTATGACACAATTTTATTTTAAAATCAATTGCAAAACCATTTTTTTTCTTAAAACTTTAATTTATCAGCAAAATGATTAGAATTTTTGTTTTCCACACTAGAAACCACAATTCCGCAAAATGTGTAAACTAATTTTAGAATAATATCTATCAGTGTGCCGATTACTACTCAAATCCCAGAAATTAAATTTTGAATAAAATCAAAAAGCATGAGTATAAATGAGAAGAAAGACACGTATAAACTGGGTAAAAGTGAATTATTCGGCTCAATATAGTAGAGGAAGCCAAAGAAAAAAGAATATTACATATGAAAACATATGTGAACTAAAAGAGCCTAAGCATGAGTGTGTTCTCTCACAACTGTTCATCTGTACACAAACCAACTTTTGTTCCTACGTTAGAAACCAACGTACCTTTTTTTTTTTTTTTTTTTTTTTTTGTTGTTGTTGTTTTCAAGGAGGCTTTGAATTTCTTTTTCAAAATAACGAAAAAACTCCCTAACGACAACGTGTGAATAATATCTCCATTTTTGAAATATTTCCATTGATTGTGTTTGTGTATCCTGCAGGATTAAAAAAAAACGCTCTATATTATTTCTATATAGTTGCAGCACACTTTTGGAGACGAAAGATTTATGGGTTTTTTAAAAATGTTACCTTAAAATGAGAGACTAGTTCCAGGGTTGGGACAACGAGACCGATGAAGTTGACGCTTCTAATCCTCTTCTGTGTTTAATCGCAGAGTCTAGAATCGTATATTGCTCATTCACCGAGTTGTACAAAGCTTGGCTGTATGCTTCTTTCGCCTGCCATACAGAAGACAATAGACTTGGAGAACTACTCGATCTTGAAACTATAACATATTGGTGTGCTGAGTAATAGACAGACCTCGTTAGGGTTGTTGCAGTCTGTTGTGACATCTGAGAAGTTGATTTCAGGAGCAATTGATAGACCAGTACCGTGAAACCCAACTAATCTTTTCTCTCCTATTTCTTTCTCAACCTGGAAGATGCACAATGAGGTGATGATGAGAGGAAAGTAAACCAGAGAAAGCCTAAAACTGAAAAGAGAGAAAGAGAGAGAGCTATCAATACTTGTGGTGGAGGAGGCATAATGTCATAGCAAAGCAAAGACATTGGATATATATGTCCCGGAGTACCAGAATGTTCAACCAATCTTCTCATATTGTCCACCGAAGAAGAATCAAAGGGTGCCTAAACATTATTAGATCATCAATACATTTGCAAATCTACCAGACACAAATAAGATCTCTACATTTCCATTAAATATACTTACAGGAAACCATTCCCCTGTAGAAGGATTAGGACGGTCCCTTCCACCGCTAGGTGCAATCCATATAAGTTGACCGCCAGACCTACAGTGAGGTTCATGCAACATTAGCAGAATAAGACCAAAGTTTTCCTTTAATTTCTGCTTCTATGAGATTCAGTTCCAATAACCTTAGCATTGTGGCCATCTCCTTTAAGCTTCTTGTGTTTGCTTTTCTTTTCATGTCAACAAGCTCAGGATCATCATTCATGTGCTTTTTCGAGTAAACACATATGAGATTCCTGAAAGCAGGAGAAATCCCGGAAGTCATACAAGGTTGCTTAGATTACACTTCATCCCATCAGGTAGCATACCATTGTCAAATGAAAGGTCGTGATACCTTCCCATACTAAACGGCTTACAAAGAGGGTCAGTAATGACTCGATCACCAGCCACACATTTCTGCAGCCAAAAAAAAAAGAATGGGTAAGTACAGAGAAAGTAGTGTATAGAAGAGCTCAGAACAAGGTTCGAAGGCTCACAATGTTCTCTCCTATAAAAGGTTGTGATTCAAGCAATAGGGAAATGACTGCAGGATCAGCTTCACTTTGATGGTTTGATATCAGCACGATATTGTGTCCCTGAAATTAACCATTTAAATGTTAAAGTCCTAAATAAAAAGGAGTTCAACTGTTGATGGAATCAAAATGCATTAAAACGATTCAAGTCAGTTAACTAGAGCACAAGAAATAGGGAAAGAGGACCTGACGAATCTTGTCTTCCAGCTCCGAGAAAACAGAAGCGTTTCCAACGTAAGAGTTTCTGCATAATATAGTTAACCGCTGTTAGTATATGAACACTTGCTGAAAAGAAGAAAATTGGAAGATGCATTGATACTAATCAAACAAATTTAAAAGTGATATTGCTTTCTAATTGCATTTCAAGGACAGATCAAAATATGATAACTATGAGTGCATATTCCAGCTTACTTGAAATCAATTAGAGGACGGATGTATGTATGGACAAACATGTAGTAGTCAAATGGTTCTCTGACTGCTTTATGATATGGATTAAAAGTGTAAGGATCCTGAAAAATTCGCAGCAGGATTACAGGTAACGAATTCAGATGATTTCTCCATGTAGAAAAATCATTCCAAGAGATTAATATAGGGAGACAGAAGAGGTACCTCAACACCAAGAAGCATGCGATCAAAAGCAACAGACATGTTTGATATAACAGTCTCATCTGCCCTGGAAGCTCCGCTACTTAAAACCTACAAACATCAGTAAAAAAATAGTTGTTATTAAAATGCAAAGTTTGTCAAACCAAATAAATGCCAAAGCATAGCACCAATCGTACAAACTAGTGAGTGATAAAAGGATTCGTTTATTCATTTACTGCATTTTTGTAGTTCCAATATAATTCTTCCATTCCTGATGCAACATTTGCAGGCAACCTTCCAGCTTCAGCTTCCTTCTTGATACCAGATAAAAGATCTGAAAATTGAATTGAAGATACAAGCATTGTTACACATCAAGAAACTCCTAATTGCACTACAGACTCCTTGAAAACATGAACAGTTCAGTGCAAACTAAAGAATTGAAAAATAAATGAAAACACGTATGAGCAACACAACGTAAGGATTTCGAAGCAAGATCAGAAGCAAAAGGCAAGAAGTCAATCCAATTAACCTTATCCAGTCAAACAAGAAACAAGGCAAAATATCGATTTTGCTATAAGATTATGAACATAAGGAATCGAACAATCTCAATAACTTTGAATTCCGCTACACATAAAAGATCTGAAAATTGAAATGAAGATAAACACAAAGTAGATACAGGCATTGTTACACATCAAGTCACTACGAGCAATGATCTGATTGCATTCTTATTAACTGATATTTCTGAAAGAAAACGAAAACACATATGAGCAACACAACGTAAGGATTCCGAAGACGTTCTTATCCATGAGAACAAGAATGGAGCAAGATCAGAATCAAAACGCAAGAAGTCAATTCGATTAACCTTATCCAGTCAAACAAGAAACAGTATAATATCGATTTCGCGATAAGATTACGAACACAAAGGAATCGAACAATCTCCAGAACTTTGAATTCCGTTTCCGAATTGCTAAACTAACTAACCTTCTTCACTACGCGCATCCAAGAAGGTACGGGAATGGTTAAGCTCACTCGGCGACGTCGTATTACTACTCTCTCCGGTAGCTTCATTGAAAGAAATGCTCGCCGCGACGGAAGATTCCTTATCCTGAACAAGCTCAGACATAGCTCTCACAGTAGCGGAGCCGCCGCGAGAACGAAGAGGCAGTAGCTTCTTCGCGGTGAATCTGAAGGATAGAAAACCGCCAACACTCGGAGAAGCGAGTGGATTAACCGGAAACCTAGCGGAGGAGGTTACGGTCGCAGAAGCAACGGCAACGGTTGCGGCGGAGGAGGAAAATGTGAGGGGCATGAGAGTCATTAAAGCGTGTTTGGTGATTGGACGAAGGAGAGAGCGTGTGTGTATATGTGTATATGTATGTGTATGTGTGTGTGAAGGAGATTTGCTTCCTCCTCTATACTTTTTATTTATCCCAGGACTCCTCCTTCCCATTTTCTTCACGTTTTTTAATTTTATTTTTCTCGGTTTCACCAAATTAAATCTGTTATTTTTAGAAGTTGCGCCAGTTATTTTTTTCGCTTTTTTTTTTGGTTTGTGAAAATAGGACCGAGTATTTAATTAATGTGGATATTGTGGGTCAAGTCAAATTTTAAACCTCGTGAATTTGCCTCTATGTTTGTTTGAACAAGTCATGGTTTGTGAGTACACATAATGATATCTCCATATGAATCATGTGACGTCAAAAACGAAAAATCACGTAACGATTTCTCTAGATTAATAGATTGTAGAAAAAGTCAAGGCCAAATTGAAACTTTATATGTATATGTGTATACCTTTTCTCCTAAGTTGCGTCACCAAAGGAGGATATAGTTTATTTAAAGAAGTCATGTTTGTGTGTACATCTAAATGATATATTTAAATAAAAATAATTTCTAAATTCTAAATTCTAAATTCTAAATTCTAAATTCTAAATTCTAAGCTGAGGATACATAGTTGAGAAACATAAGATATTGTAGGTCAAAGACTGAAAGTCAACTGTAAAAATTAGATTTACAGTTTTTTCATTTTTTCGTACTGCCTCATGAATCATGATGTTTACTTACACACGAGTAGATAAGCTTTCAATTATTAGATTCCCCTTTATTAAAAGTGTCGTGAGTTTGTTGTGACATAATAAACGGCACAAAACTTAACGCACCAAGTTGAGGATTGGGTTTACTGACACGTGTCAAATTTTTAGTGGTTCGAATTATAGGTCGAGCGAACCGAATCAAACCCAACAAGGGTCCCATTACTGCCATGAAACTGTGTTATTGAGAGACTTAAGAAAAGTTTTGATTCTTTGATGACAACAAAAATATATCAAACTAGAGTTTTGATTCCAAGTGACTCCTAAAAGCTCCAGAACATGAAAACATGATAGCAACCTGTAAATAGGAGAGTGAAACCTATCCGAGGAAGTTGATGATCACCAAGTGGAGGACCAAGTTGCAGAGGACAAAATCGGCGAAAGCTCTTTCCGGTGCCAAATCCTGAAGTTTGCAAAGGAAAAGATTATAGAATAGTACATTGCAGAAATGTTATTAATATATTGGCTGTGTTGTGTATAAAACCCCTGCGAAAATAAGACCAATGACAAGTTTCTAAGAAAATTGATTCCCATGTTCAGAATTTCTTGGATGGAATCAATGTAGTAACTCTCCCACAAACCCAAATAAACCCTAGAAAATTCTAGAATGCCTAAACAGTTTCTGCCTAATTCCCTGTAAACACTTATCTCATAGCTAACAACTGACTTAAACTCTGTTGGTGAGCTATATCAAACATAGCCAAATTCATACAAATCCTCCTAGGTTAGTTACATTAGTCATGGTCCCATGGACTACACGTACTACAAAGTCTACAATACACTAACAAGAACATCTTCTCATTATGATTGCAATGTCATTACTGTTTAGATGGATATATAAACTAATAAACTAAACATGGGGGAAAAGAGGAGGGTGATGAAACATAGCCATTGTGATAAGAAAAACAGTTCTGAAGAGAACTAAAATTGACATCTAAATTTGTTCTGAAACGGCCTAGCATTACCTTGAATTCTTTGTTTTCTTTGTTCACTTGAATCCGGAGGCACACTATAACCACAAAAGAAAGAAGACTATTAGTTTCCTACATCCTCAAAGTATTTGCTTGTTGTAAACCATGCTAAACTTACCAGCGAGAACTGCTGTCCCGATACAAGAGAGAACTCCAGATAGGAATGAGTTAAATGGGAATGATCCCACCAGAGCCATATAAGCCACCTACTCAGTGAAAAATCAAGATTAAAAACTCAGTGGTCAGATGCATAGTCTTTTGGCCATTTCACTGAAATGCTACTCATGAGCAACAAAGGAAGTCAAATTACTTAAAACATAAATATCTAACAACTGAAACAAGTCAAGAAACAAAGAAAATGAGATGCTTCCTTCCCTCAGATGGTTAGAGTGGAAATTTCAGTATCGAATCTATAGAAACACAGAAATTTTTACCATTTCATTCAATTTAAAGCGAGACAAATGACTGATGCGCAACAGAGCAAACGTATTATACATATCGATGCTATGAAACTACATTGCAATTTGAAGCTATAGGCTCGTCGGGCAGATTCTTAGATCTAAATCCATTACCTAATCTACCAAATTCCACTAACCATGGACGCGTGAAGTAATAAAATAGATCCATAAGAAACCTAAAGTTTCGTACAATACGAATCGAGAATAATCGCAGATCTAGAGAAGCCATAATTCAAACAGATTAAGAGTACCTGAATCAGAGCAGTGAAGACAGCGAAAACGACATACAAGTCGATGATCTGGAATCAAAATTTCCAAGGAAATTCAATTTCAAAAGGAATCGAAAAATAAACCATTGATCTGAAGAAAAAACGAAGGAAGGTTAAGAGAAAAACAACAATGGCGGACCTTCAAATTAGTCGGAGTAGCGGAATAAGCGGAACGAAGAGATCGAAATAGATCCTGAGCATCCTTACTTGTCGATTTCACCATTTTCTCGAAGAACAACAAACAAACACAAATCACTCTTTCTTCGATTTGCCTTCTTCTTCTTCGTCTTCACGAGTCTTCAAGTCTTTTATCACTCTCATCAAGTCTTAGCAAACTTATTCTCTCTACGGCGTCGTTTATTAAGCGGGCCGATCTAAAGATTATTTGGGCCTCATTGAAAATCCTCAACGACGTCGTTTTAAATATTTGATTTAAACCATTTAAATTAATTTTTGTAATAAAGTGATTTTTCTTGCTTCAATTCCGCCGATTCCGTGCTAACCACATTTTTCTCGCTTTGCCGTCTTCTCCGGCAATTTTCAGACACTAGTTTCTCTCCGATATTTTTCAGTTGTTACTAATCCAATATCTGTCGGAACTATTGAAATCAGAACAAATCGGAAAAATGACTTCGTTTCTTAGTTTCCCAGCCATTTCACCTCACCCATCTGTTTTCTCCGGCGCTTCATTTCGTCCTCGCTCGTTATCTCCTCGGTCATTCTCTCTCTTATAAACTATGCTTTTTATATTGAATTTCATGAATTCATGGAAATGGTTTATTCTTTTAGACCACGTTTTATAATCTCTGCCTTTGGGGTTTTGAAAGTTAAGATCTTTCACAGTATTCCGTAATCAATTCACAAAACTAGTTAAGAGACTCTGAATCTTTGAAGCCGAAATATGAGAACTTGATAGGTTACTTAGTTGATAATGAGAAGTTAAAATGAAGCTTGTTTTTGTGTTTATAGATTGTTCAAGTCTTGTGTGAAGTGTAGTTATGCTGAAGCTGGATTTAGTAGCGATTCGAGGTTCGATCCAATTGACGTTGTGGCGGATATCAAATCTGAAAGGGTATGAAAGCGAAAGAGCGAGCCTTTACCTGTTGTGTTTTTAGGATTTCTAGTCTCACTTTTAAGGCATTTTTGTCTTAGTTAGGTTGTAGTTCTTGGAGGCAATGGTTTCGTTGGTTCAGCTATATGCAAAGCAGCAATCTCCAATGGAATTGAGGTTGTAAGTGTTAGCAGGTATAGACTAAGTATAGACAGAGTGATTCGCATTGTAATCTTGACCAATCTCGCCTTTTTTCGATGACCAATCTTCATGATTGATTCTTTAGGTCGGGTCGTCCTAACTTCCAAGATTCATGGTTGGATCAGGTTACTTGGGTTACTGGTAATCACTTCTATTTCCTGTTATATCATAGATTCACATTAACATATCCAAGTATGGTTCTTAATGTGTCTTGTGCTTTTTCGTCTTTTCGGGATTTTGTAGGTGATGTGTTCTATTTGAATTGGGATGAAGTACTTCTTGGTGCTACTACTGTAGTTTCAACCATTGGTGGTTTTGGAAATGAAGAACAGATGAAAAGAATCAACGGTGAAGCAAATGTTATCGCTGTCAATGCTGCTAAGGATTTCGGTTAAGTATCTCTATAGCTAAAATCTCGAGTTATTACCTGCATTTCCATGGTTTTTCATTTTGAATCTTTTATCGTGTGTAGGAGTTCCTAAGTTTGTCTTGATCACGGTTCACGATTACAATCTTCCTCCATTTATTCTCTCCAGCGGATATTTCACCGGAAAACGTAACGCAGAGGCAGAACTTCTTTCCAAATATCCCACCTCCGGTAAAATATCGCCTTCTAAATTTTGGTTCACATTTGTTTTTTTTTTCTAATGTTAAGCTTACCAAATGTTTCTATAATCTTCTTTTGGCTGTTGTGGTTCTTGAAGGAGTTGTGCTAAGACCTGGTTTCATATACGGGAAACGAAAAGTGAACGGAATCGAAGTCCCGCTTGATCTGGTTGGGGAGCCACTAGACAAGATCTATGGTACTGCAGAGAGGTTCATTAGACCATTGAGGTCTCTCCCTGCGTCTGATCTCCTCTTGGCTCCACCGGTTAACGTCGATGATTTAGCTCTTGCTGTGATCAACGCCGTTAAAGATGACGAGTTCTTTGGCATTTTCACTATTGAACAGATCAAAGAGGCAGCTGCAAAAATGAGAGCGTAAAAGAGTCTTTAGATACTGTTATTGGCTTGTGCACTTAGTTGGAGTTATAAATATCAAGTTAATAGATTCGTCTTTGTCAAATTTGTGGGAGAAAAAAAATTGTAATGTATAATGTATCATCTATACAACCAGAAAAAAAGGATAATTTCATGATGTAGGCTTTAATTTTTTTATCACCTTTATAGTAGCATATATTTTCCTACTACTAAATTTCACGTAGAAATGTTTTCTTGTTTTTCGTTTTATATTTACATAATCATATAGGAAAAGGTGAGAACAAATTCATCTGCTCAAGATGCTAAGAAGAATTGGTTCTACCACTTGTCCATTTACATTTTAGACGTTTTGAAAAGTATGAATCTTATTTTAATATGCGTCTTGAGTTAGAAGAACAAAGTTTCTAATATGTGCTTTAACAACCAAAAAATATTCTCACATGTGATTTATGAATTTGTGGAACCAAAATATTAATATTAAAGTTTAATTATTTATCATGGATAAAGATGAACTTCACTTGGTTTTAAGGTGACTTCTTGAAAATAACATGACATTTTTTTCTTAAATCTAAGTTCGTCAAATCAATATAGCTTGTGAACAATTTTTTTTCTTTTTCTGGAATTTAGAAAATTTGTATATTTTTGGAAGTAAATCAATGGTTGGTCAATTTTCATGATTTGTTTTCCCTTTTATTTGACATGCCTAAATTTGGGCATTATTTGTATAAGAATTGATTAAAAATATTATGTTTAAATAGAAAAATAAAAACATATTATGTGGCATTCGCAGGAAAGGGCATCTCCAACTCATTCTTCTATTTTTAACACTAAAATACAAGAAAATTAAAGTAGAAAGGAATATATTTAGAATATTTTTTTCTTAAAGTAAAAAATTGAAGAATGAATTGGAACAAAACTAACTCTATTGTAGTGTCTCTCTATTTTAAAGTAAAAAAATAGAGAAATAGGATGGATATGCTCTTACTCCAAATATAGGGTAATATAAAACATTACTCTATTTTAAAGTGATATATATATATATATATATAGTGGGGTTGTAAAAGGTTTTATTGTATAACAAAGTTTAGAAAGAAAAATTGAGTGGAAGTTAGAGATGGTCTAAGATCGAGGTGGATAATTGTATTCATCTACGTAACTATTACCGCATTACTGATAATCTCTTTCGACAGGTTTGTTCCAGATGTCGCAACAGAGGAGTCAAATCTCCATCTCAATTTAGATATAGATTTTCTCAATTTTATGTGAATAAATATTTCACACACTTATGATAATTTTGAAAAGAAAAAATAAATAGTTCCGCGCGTAAAACCTTTTCGCTGTAAAAAATATAGGTAATAGAACTGCAAAGATATTTTGAACAAAAAGAAAAAATGTAAACAGTACATGTTATATCATTAACTATTATTCATATTTTGCCGTGTTATTTAAAATTTTTTTAAATAGAATACCAGAAATGATATATTATACATCGGCAAAATATGAATGATAGTTAACAACATAAAATGTACCGTTACTTTTTTTCAAAATACCGGTGCACTTTTGTAGTGTAAATTATTTACCGCGAACAAATATTGTGCCCGAAAACTATTTGAATTTATTTTCTTTTTAGTATTATATTATAAGAGCAACCTCGTCAAAAGGTTCTCAGATGATTTTCTTAAATGGTTGAGAAAACCTTCAAGAGGTTCTGCCTATAGAACTTTTTAAGATAGTTTCTCACATTCTTTAGGAAATTCATGATTATTATTATTATAGAAACCATGTGAGATACTAAAATTATGCTCTAAGTGTGTGATATATTATGCGATATATTATTCAAATTGTGATGTCCCAGTGGCGGAGCTAGGATAATTTTTAACCGGGGGTTAATTATATATAAAGTACTAAAAATGCAAAAAAATACTATAGAATATTATATATATATATATATATATTTTTAAAAAAAGTTATAATATCATATATATACACTTAAAATGACTAAAGACTTCTTTTTTTGTATTTTATGAGCCAGATTTTAAAAATAACTTGTAGCTAAAAATAAGACAATTATCATTTATAATTTGATTTAAATTGATTGCACGTATGTATTGTGTACTGACTTCACTATACGTTATTTTCTTGCCCATTTTACTTAGTATATTGAAAATAAAATTAAGTAATAGATGTTTTACTTTATTTGAAAAAAATATTTAAAAGCTATAAATTCATCCAAATCTAGATAAGAAAAAGGACAAAATTCTAGATAATCAACAACTCCTTAAACTTTCTATCTAATATGTGATTTGTAAAAAAGATATGACCACTGTTCAAAAAAGCGGTTTAGGCGGCCGCCTAGGGTAAAAAATTCGGCTATATTAGACGGATAGTTAGATTTGACGGATTAAGCTAACTAGGCGGTCATTAGGCGGGGTAGACGGATAATTAGATTTGACGGATTAAGTGCTAACTAGGCGGGTTAGGCGGTCATTAAGAGGGTTAGGCGGATTTAATAAATATCCATGTTTAAAAAAAAAATGTAAAACCGTGTGTCATTTTAAAAATAAAACTTAAAATCACAAAAATGTCATTCTTCAGTTTTAATTTAATTAAAAACTTTTAAGTTATTCAATTTTATAATTTTATTATGTTATATTGTATTTTGTTAATATATATGTGTAAATTTATACTTTTATTCTAAAACCACTTAAACCGCCTAAAATCGCTTACACTCCAATTAGGCGTTTTAGGCATTAGGCGGAGGATCACTGCCCGCTTAGCACCTAGTGCTTTCTAGACCCCTCTCCCTCTTATGTGGCTCCACCACTGCCTATGACCCCTATCAGAAAGCTAACCAAATTAATGTTTCTATGATCTTCTTTTGTTGTTGTTCTTGAAGGAGTTGTGCTAAGACTTGGTTTCATATACGGAAACGAAAAGTGAACGGGACCGCCCGCTTGATCTGGTTGGGGAGCCACTAGACAAGATCTATAGTACTGCAGAGAGGTTCATTAGACCATTGAGGTCTCTCCCTGCATCTGATCTCCTCTTGGCTCCACCGGTTAACGTCGATGATTTAGCTCTTGCTGTGATCAACGCCGTTAAAGATGACCTGGCATTTTCACTATTGAGAGGCAGCTGCAAAAATGAGACTGTGAGTCTTTAGAAACTAAGGTGTATACTGTATCATCTATACAACCAAAGAAAAAACAAGAAGGATAAATTTGTGATGTAGACTTTTAATCTTTTGGTTGTGAGCATATTTGGATTCTGTAGCATATATTTTCCTATTACTCAATTTCACGTATAACATTTTTCTTGTTCTTCTTATTATATTTACAAAATCTTATGAAATACTTTTCAGAATTTTTTTAAGATGCTTTTCAAAACATCTAATTTAGCTGACAACCTATGGACAAGTGGTCTGTAGAACCGTTACTCTTCTTAGCATTTTGATATACACTATGTAGTTCTCTATGTATTTCATATATTATGGAAAAGTGGTAGAACGGTTACTCTTTTTATAGCATTACCATGGGTAGTATCTCAATTTGAGTGTAAATGCACTTTTAAGTATGAAAACAAATTATAATAATATTTAATTAAAAACATATTAATTAAACCATTCATAAAAGGACAGTTATAAGAAACGTTTCTTATGATTTTTTTAAATTCTCTCAAACGAGAGACGTTTCTCTCACTCTCTCCTTCTTTTTTTATTTTTTCTTTTATTTTAATAGTAAGAAACAGTAGTAGAAATGACCAATGGTGATGCTTTTAGAATCTTTAGAGACGTATAAAATTAGTTTTACAATGAGCAATCGTAAATTTTTAGATTAATCTAGATTTCAGAACATAAGTCTAGGTTATGAACTTATGATATGCATCCTTAGTTCGAACAAAGTTTCACATATGTGATTTATGAGGTTATAGAAACAAAATATTAAAATTAAAATTTAATTATTTATCATGGATAAAATCATAAAGATGAACTTCACTTCGTTTTAAGGTAACTTCTTGAAAATATCATGACATTTTTTTCTTAAGTCTAAAGTGATAAGCTCGTCAAATCAATATAGCTTGTGAATATTTTTTGTTTTTTTTGTAGGAAATTTAGAAAATGTGTATATTTGTGGAAGTAAATCAATGGTTGGTCAATTTTCAAGGTTTTTTCCCTTTTATTTGACATACCTAAATATGGACACTATTTGTATTGGAAATGAGTAAAAATATTATGCTTATAAATATATATTTGGAAATTTAGAAAATGTGTATATTTTTGGAAGTAAATCAATTGTTGGTCAATTTTCATGGGTTTTTTCCTTTTATTTGACATGCCTAAATATGGACATTATTTGTATTAGAAATGAGTAAAAAAAATATTATGCTTAAATATATTATGTTTATAAATTATAATCAGTGATTATATGTATGTATATATATATATTACTAAATTACTAAATTATATATATTACTAAATATTAATCGATAAATGTTTTCGGTTGATTGATGTATGATATACCGCTTTTGGTATTCTATTTTAAAAGGTTCCAATAACACCAAAAATTATAAATGAAAGTTAGCGAGATAAAATGTACAGTTATATTATTTTTCAAAAACCGTTATATTTGTTTGGGTTCAAAATACCGTTATAGTTACCGCCAAACTATTTATTTTTTTCTTTAGTATCGTGCACTAAAATAATAATAAAAAATTTCGCATACTAAAGTTATTTGGATTAAAAAAACCGCAAAAAAAAAAATTCAGTGTCGCACGCTAAAATTAAAAATAAAATAAATAATTTCGTATGATAAAGTAATTTGGATTCAAAATAACGTTAGAATTGCCGCGAAAAACTTTAGTCGTTAAAATATTTTTATTTTCTGAAATATTATTATAAGTGTGTGAAATATTAATTCAAATTGTCTTATATTTACTATCCAAAACTTATAAAATATCTCAAAAGCTAAGAATCTATTTCCCAGACCATCAAATACTACAGTGAATTCTATATTACTATGTAGATCTCTATGCAATAAAATATTATTTTTCATTTCCATAGTTATCCTCCATTTCCAATAGCTCCTTACCCATTGATTCACAATCTCTATCATGGGATGTGAAGACACTTTTCTGATTTTCAATAATTATATAAGTTTGTCCCCTAAAATAAATAATTCAACTATCCCATGGTTTTTTTTTTTTTTTTTTTTCCATTATTGTATTCAACCATATCTATCACCGTGTATTGACCGCCTCTTCAATATGTCACCACCCAATCAACTTTCGACTTTGACTTTTATTAAGTGAACGACTTGTCATTTTATCTTTACCCAAATGATTTGCTTTTCGTCCAAGCAAATTTTTGGTGAGGAGAAGAGGAAAACTCAGAAACCGACTTAAGCTTTTTTATTTTGTTCATCAATATCACCGAAGATATACTTATATATACATGACTCGTCTTCTTCGATTCTGTTTCTTCTTCGTCATCGCCGGCTTAGGGTTTTCTTCTCTATAAGCAATATCTATCTTCTATTGTCTTCTCTCCCCTCCGTGATTTGTAGTCAGCTCTTTGCTTTTACGGAGAACCCTTGTTGCCTCAGCGATCGATCTGGAAAAAGTTCGTCAGGTTCATTTTTGTTTTAATTCTTTGCATGCGATTCAGGTTTTTGTTGTTCTTATTCACGGATTTCACATCGGATTTTTTTTTAAGTCGGTTTTTGTAGATCGGCTTAGATTCGTATGATTTTGAGACGTTTTGAGTTGTTTTGGTTGAATTGATGGATTTTTCGTGTGAGTTTTGGCTACGATCTGTCTTTATTAACGAGGAAAAATCAAATGAATCTGCGATTGACTTGTTTCGATTTGCTGGTTTTTGTATTTTGCAGGAACTTATCTTGCCGACGGCTGTAAAAACTTGACGGTGGCATTTCTTCTCTGATTGTGTTTATTTTTATGACAAAGAAGATATCAAAGATGAACCCATGTATCTATCAGCCTCTAACTGTTACCGGTGGGTGAGTTTCAAGCTCACGTTTTGGTTCTCTGGGTTTGTGATTGTGGTTTGCAGTTTTGCATGTTTTGATTGATTTGATTCTGTGTTTATATACATATATTGTTACCTTATTGTCTCAAATGTTATTTTTTTATTTTTCATTTCTGTGTATGTTGACTTGTAACTTCTTTCTTTTCTTCTAATGTTTTTTATCATTTCTGGTAGAAAGTGAAGGTTGCCTTTGTTTAGGAGAAGGAGCTCGTGAAAGACTGTTCATGATGTTGCTTACTGATTGAAATTGTAGAAAATGTCTTTAGTAAACTGATGATAGTCTTATGTTGATTTTTTTTTCTTGGTCACTGATTTTGTGTGATGTAATCTGTTAAGGATTTTTGTTGGATTCTATTTTCTTACATATAACTTGTTTATTTAATATCTTAAACATTTCCATTTTTTTTGTTTTGTGCAGTGTTTTCTAACTCTGTCGGCAAGACACTATCTTTAGGACTTCTAGGGAGTTAGAGGTTACAGTTGACTTTTTCTTTCAAGGTTATAGGTTTAGCTTTGTTAATATATAGAAATGGAAGGAGCCAAGATCGTCAAGGTGTTGGATAGTAGGCGTGAAGATGGATTCGGGAAGAAGAGGAAGCGCACAGCAAGCTTTGCTGCATTTGTTACTGGAGCTTCATGTGCAAAGCTGCAACATGTGCCCCCACCGAATGCGCAGAGCCAAGTTCCTGACAAACGAAGGAAATTGGAAGGTGAAAACAAGCTTAGTTCGTATGAAAGTCGCTCTGGGAAGTCGCTGGTTAGATACTACTCTTACTTCAAGAAGACGGGAATTCCAAAGCGTGTTATGATCTATGAGAATGGTGAATGGAATGATTTGCCTGATCATGTTATCTGTGCCATCCAAAATGAATTAGCAGAAAAAAGAGCTGCAATTGAGTTTGAGTGGTCCGGTCACAGTTTTATTTTGGATTTCTTGCACATGCATAGGCTAGACATGGAAACAGGGGCAAAAACCCCACTTGCATGGATTGACATTGGAGGCAAATGCTTTTTCCCTGAAATTTACGAGAGTGATGAAAGGACCAATTGCTGCCATCATAACTGTGTGGAAGATCCAAAACTATATGCTCCACATGATATCAAACTGCGCCTTGAGATTGACGTTAATGCTGGGGAGTCACCGAGGTTGAATTTGGAAGAGTGCAGTGATGAGTCTGGCGACAATATGGATGATGTTCCAGCTGTCCAGGGATCTTCAAATGGACACTATGACGAGGCTGCAGAGGATAGCTGCAGCCGCAAGGTTGAAGCTGCTGTTTCGAAATGGGATGAGACAGATGCTATGGTCTCTGGTATCAAGCCTACTGGAACCGAACAATTTGATAAAGATGCAGTCAAGAAAATGTTTGCTTTAGGTACAGCTGCTCTGGGGGATGTAACAGTGCTGGATGTGGGCCGTTTTGCCAGTGAATTTGCTGAAGCTCGTCTAGCGCTTTTCCAGAAGCAAGTTGAGATCACTAAGAAACATCGAGGGGATGCAAACGTTAGGTATGCATGGCTTCCTGCAAAGAGGGAAGTTTTATCTGCTGTTATGATTCAGGGACTTGGAGTGAGTGGAGCTTTCATAAGAAAATCTATCTATGGTGTTGGGATTCATTTAACTGCTGCAGACTGCCCTTATTTCAGGTCTTCCCTTGCTCTATCACTGAATGTGCCGCATAATAATTTTTTCTTTTGTTGGTTTAGTTCATATATTTTAGGCTCTTTTCCACTATAGATACTTTGGATGTCAAGTACTAACACTGAGTTTGTTTTCAGTGCTAGGTATTGTGATATTGATGAAACTGGAGTACGTTACATGGTTTTATGTCGTGTAATAATGGGTAATATGGAGCTTCTTCGTGGTGATAAAGCTCAGTTCTTTTCTGGTGGAGAAGAATATGACAATGGAGTCGATGATGTTGAGAATCCAAAGAATTACGTGGTCTGGAACATCAATATGAACACCCCCATATATTTCCGGAATTTGTTGTTAAGTTCAAGCTGTCTGTTCCCCCCAATGCTGAAGGTGATTAGTTTGTTCTCTTTTGCATCTCTCACATAAATTGTTTCCCAATTCAAATCAACTGATGACGCATTGAAAGGGGGACAGCTTATAGAGATCTGGCTGAAGCTCAGGTCTCAACTGATAAATTTAGAAAAAAAGACCCACGTGTGATGATCCTAACGACCTCCGGTGTTATAACACATTTTGGGTTTCACGAGACACGTCTCTGATTCATCATCCGGGGGTCGGATGAGATACTCACAGCTTTATGGGTATTTCGATCCATCACATTCTGTTTTGTGCAAGTACTAGAAGTCGTTAACATACACTGGTTTCTGCAGGGAATTTGGTTGCTAAGCTTGATAACTCAGGTGTCACTTTGGAAGGATCCAAGGATCTTCCTCCTCCACAGTTAGAGTCAAACGTGAGTCTTGGTTAATTTAGTTTTTTCCTTTGTATGATCTTAGTAAAGGAATGGATTTAACAACTAAACTTGGGGTTGTGTTCTAAAAAGCAGGGAGCAGGAGGTTCAGGGAGCGCAAACAGTGTCGGTTCCAGCACAACAAGACCCAAATCTCCATGGATGCCTTTTCCTACTCTGTTTGCAGCAATCTCGCATAAGATTGCAGAGAAGGACATGTCATTGATCAATGCTGACTATCAACAACTGAGGGTTAAAAACTTGATCTAAGATTTTTACTTTATATTATAAAGTTGTGAAAATGCATGAACTGAAATATAAGAAATGTGTTCTCCAGGAAAAGAAGATGACGAGAGCGGAATTCGTGAGGAAACTAAGGGTGATCGTAGGAGATGATCTGCTTAGGTCCACCATAACAACTCTTCAAAACCAGGCAAGTTATTAGTTAGTAGTAGAGATTTCGTGAATCATAAGTTGACTTGCACTTTATAATCAACATGCTCGACAATAACAGATATTTTTTTTGTTTGGTTTGACTTCAGCCAAAGTTGAAGAAGGAGATGATTCCTGGAAGCATGAGAGACAATGAAGGTGGAGGAGGGTTGTGTAAGTAAAACCGATGATGATGACGAATACCAAAAGGAAGCTGCTTTCTCTCTACCCGCCTTTGTGGTTGTCCTTTAGACTTTTAGTATAATGAACTTTTTTTTCTAATTTTTAGACTTATGTGGTTTTTTGGGTCGGGTCAAGGGTAGAGTTTAATGTGTCGACGTATCTGTCGTGAAATATCGTACTTATATTATTATGATTTTACTAAGACAATGATGTCGTTGGGCTACCTTTTTTTAGCTGCAAAACTTGTTGTGGAAGTCGTTGAATCTTTGACGAAAATTTGGTCGTCGAGTCTATCTTGTTCTGCTAGCTTATTATTTGCCTCTCATATTTTTTTGTGATATTGAGATTACTGGCGCATGGTGCTTTACTAAAAGAAGAAAACAAAATTACTTTGTAGACAAAAAAGATTCTGTATATGAAAATTGGTCAACGCTGGGCACCTTTGTTGCCAATCAAGACTAGGGATGCTACGAGAAGCTTATATATGTTGGTGAAGTAGCTTGGCCTCTGTTGACTACTCTGAGGTCCAATCATGGTAATTATCTGATGTTCCACGCCTCTATCTACTAACTTGAAGAGCTACAAGAAATTGTCAGTTTGGAAACTCTTTCTCTACGACAAGTATCTGAACCTGACCCGAGTTGTTCACCAAGAGTACCATGTTTCCGACTGGTTTTAGTTTAATGGTCAAGAGTGTACTTTGTGAAGAGTGTTTTCTCCTTTTGATCGAAAGCGCAATTGGGGAATTTGGGCCTAACTCTTGCATATGTGAAGAGTCTTGCGTGGATAATGAAAGATGTCACTCTCCACTGTTCTTTCACACTGCAAACATGACAAGACCTGAACTCTCGTCGTTATGGACAAACCCTATCTACTTGTAACGAGCTCATACATTGTTGGGCTCTTGGAGAGTTCGTTCAAAGTCCTCTATTTTGATGGACTTCCCCAAAATTTAGCTTCGAAGATATAGCATCATTGATTGTTACACGAAATTACTAAAATTTCTATGTAGTGGGACGTCTAACGATAACTTGGCTTAGTTAGACTTCCTCGCGTTCCACTGTGTAACGTAAATTTTCAATTTTGTTTTAATGCATTTTTCACACGATGCCAAAAAAAAAAAACAAAAAAAAACTATGGGTATCTGTTGTGATATGTTTTTGTAGTATTCTAGGAAATGTATTTTGATACTTCTTTTGTTAGACGTGTAACTATTTATATGTTCTCTAAAAGTGTGATCAAAATGGATCGTCAATTTATAGATTGGTCCATGCAACTAAAAAGGGTCTCGGATTTGTGTTTGGCCAAATCTAAACTATAAGTGATATTGTGAAGCTTGCAGCAAGTGTTACAATGACTAAAACCCTAAAAGCTTTTCCACTAGAAAAAAATAATATTAACCGGAGCTTTATATGGGAATACCAACAAATCTTTTGCCTTCAATAAGATTTGCTTTCTATGTGTGTTTCCATGATTAAAAAAAAAAGCAGTAGTTTTTCCTAATTAGCAAAGTATGTATGTATTCAGAGACCACTACTTGCTCTCTTATTTGCTTACAATTACATTCTCTAACTTTTGTAAATCATGTGTAAACATGAGAAGAATATGAACTCTAAAGGTGTTGTTTCAGGTTATTAGTGATGCCCTCCGTACACTACCACCGGGCCACCTGCCCAACTGTATATAGAAGAACTAGCCGAAACTACCAAGTTGGAGGTAAGTTTAGCGGACCAAAATGATTATTTGTTGATCGTATATGAAAATTTTATCAACGCATGCTATCAAATTCCAAAGGATTGGGTTTTTATAGGATACCCTTTCGTACATTTTTAACGAACAGCATGAATCAAGAAGATATTATGAGATATAGTCAATATGTGTTAATATTATTAACAAGATATATATCTATCTAGCTAAAGAAAATTAGGTTAATTAGGTGTAGCATTCTCCTTATATAAACATATGTAACTATTACTATATTTAGAGAAAATATTACTTTTTCCAATCCTAAACTCTCGTCTCTTCGACATGGTATCAGAGTATTAAAACGTTCTTTAGATATATAAGGTTTTGTTTGCTTCCGCAATTATGGAAACAAAAAATATTTTATCTTCGAGTTTTATTCGTTCTCAAGAGCACCCACGAGGTATCTGTTTTCAAATTTGCGTTGTTTTTCTTTTCTCTAATGATGTATGGAGATGTTTCTCTTGTTAAGTTGCGGATAAGCCAGATCCTGATACCATGTGTGATGTGTGTGAGCTTAACCTACATCGGTTACGGCTTCGTGTGATTGGTTCGATCTCTTCTAGTGGTTGTGACTAGTGGAGATTTGTTCTTTGTTTATTGGTTCGTAAAACATAGCCTCAAGGTCTTGGTTCCGATATGATACTTCGTAAGGGAGAGTGCAAATCCCTCGTGACACAACGCAGAAGCCTCAATGGAATCAATTCATTGTAAATCCCAAAAAGGGCCCAAAGCATGGTGGTCTAACGGTTCAATCTCAAACCGTTGTTTTTGCATTATCTTCATCACCAAATTGAGTTTGAGGAGGAGTATATATTAGGAATCAAGAAGATATTATAAAATATAGACTTATAGTCAATAATGTGTTGATAATATTACCAAGATATGCATCTATCTAGTTAAGGAAATTAGGTTAGTTAGGTGTAGCATTCTCCTTCCTATATAAACACATATGTAACCCATTACTAAATTTCCAAGAGAGTAAATATCACTCCTTCCAATCCTAAACTCTCATCTCATTGACACGAGAACCCATTTGTATTTAATCCATGTTTAATTAAAAATTTACAACTGTGTTATTCTTCAAACCGAAGGAAAGCTCCAAGCTCGTCTCGGCTTCACGTTTGGTCCTGAGTTGGATATGGGTTTGGGCCTAGGTCTGAGTATGGGCTTTAAAAACTCTGAGATTTGTATTCTTATGTTTGTCCATATATAAGACCATTCATGAAAAATCTTTAAATTGACAATACATTTGTTTGTTTCCAACGATTGACAATTCTTATGTATGAAATTAGGAATTAATGTATAAGTGAAAGACGGAAAGAAAAGGGAGAAAGTGATAGAGAGACAGGACTGTGAAAGAGGGCATCAATAGATTGGAAGGAGTTTTGTCGTTGATTGGTCCCCACTTGAGCCTTAATACTCTCTCGTGACAGTCATTCGTTTTTTGACCATATCCCTCTGGGTCCCACCTTCTTACTCTTGACACGTCACTTTTTCCGCCACCGTCTGACATTTTTCCCTCACCTTTTTTTTTTTTTTTCTGGTCCATTTGACTCTTTTCCAAGTTTTTATTTCTTTTGCTAAAATTATGGAAGTTTTTTTTTTTTTTAATTATGGAAGTTCCATAGTCAAAACTCAAGTACATACTTATGTCAATCCTTTTTTCTTTTGTAATGACTTGTGGTAGATTTTGAGTCCAGATGGAATGGCCTCTTACATTATAACTTTTTTTGTCGTTAAATTATTACATAAATATTTCAAGCAATTCAGTTAAATAGCACAAAACGAAGTTTTTGTTCTATATTTACACATTTTAATGATGGATTGAATGTGATAGACTAATGTTTATTTTAAATTTAAGTTGGCTGTAGAAAATCCGAGAGATATAAATGTAAAATAATGTGTATTTGTATGTATATATATGTGTTTTTTTTTTGGTTGATATGATTAATTGAGTTTGTACGTATCTCTTTTGTCTGATTATTTATTACGGAAGGGATAGAAAAAGGGAGGCGTTGGTTCCCGCGAGAATTTCGCCTTATTATCCGTTGCCCTCTTAGAGAATAATTAATTATTTTTTTTGTTGTATATCTTCTTTACTTTCTGCATTATTCTTTTTCTTTTTTTTTCCTCTTATTTTTTTGTTGATGAAATTCTACTGAATTTTTTTTATATAAATATCACCATATTATCTAAAAGCAATAATGCATCTATGTCAAATATTAGAAAATGGATTGACATTGTTGAATTAGTTTCAAAATCTTTCTAGCATTGACGTTTGAATTTACGTTGATGGGACCCAAACTACAGCTTCTCCCCATGCAAAAGCTCCTCGAGCTACTCAATTAAACACTGCAAACTTCATGAAATAGTACTCTCTTCCTTTGCTCTTCGACTTTTTGTTGTTGTTTCACATTTCTTGGTTAAAAGTTTTTTTTACATTTAATTTCATAATTAATACCTTCTTCTACCGTATAACATTGTACATGTGTTGACAAAACATTAACTAGAGAAACACAAGACTATTTTAACCATTAAAAACCTAGATTTTACGAAATTTCTACAATTCGAAAATTGCTCAGATTTTTACAAAGACTTTTTTTATTTGTAATCTTTGTAAGGTTGGTAACTTTTTTTTTAATCAAAAAAAGAAAAGAAAAAGAAGGTTTGAACATTTTGGAATTACAAGGCTATATTTTGAAAAAGAAAATAAAAAGGGAAGAAGAGAGAGATTTCTCTTGAAGGTGAAAACAAGGAGCGTCAACTTTACTGGTCACTTTCTTGATGATCAGTCTAACATCTTTGCAACATTTGGCAATATGAGATCTGACGGCTGGCAGAGCAGCAGAGGCCCAACAAATAAATCGTTAAGATTACGACACGTGTATGAAAGAATGTACGAAGAGTCCAAAGTGAAATGATAATGTAATGATGGATTAATAATATATGCTTTTGACATTCTGACTTCGTACGACAGTAAATTATATCGAGCAGTGTTTCAGTCTTTGCCTCAAAGGCAGAGAGTGACAGAAGCGAGCTGAAAATATATTTTTAATAATATAACATATGGAAAAATAATTATTTAATGGGTGAATTAATATGACTTACTTACATTTACATAAATGGTGTTATCTCTACCGATTAAAGGGAGATAAATTCGGGTTTAGGTAATAATAATAATACTCAATGAGTAGCTAAATATAATTTCAGTTTTATTGTAATATATATCTTTTAATATGTTTTTTAAAGTAATAGTAATAGTTTAAGAAGAAAGTCAATAAATTTTGGGGTAGCTCAAGGAGAAAGGACAGATGAAAGACTTTTTAGCTAAGAAAGAGAGTGTAAGACCAATTGTTCTCTTTTTCCCATAATTCTCCTTCTGATTCTCATGGATCTACTAACTTGTGCCATCCTTTTTTTATGTCATTATATATGTGTTTTTTATATAATCATAGTATCATTCATCATCACACCACCAACAACTTTGAACTTGTAGCACTCAACCATTAACAAAAAAAAATATTTACTTAAAGTTGTATAAAAGTGTTAAAAACTTATAAATCTTTGTGTTGACAGTCACATTATTTAGCAAAGTTTATGAATTGGTCAAAATTAAAGACTATTTATTTAATTTGGTATGAGTATAATTTTGTTTGCAAAATACTACCGTGATAACATTTAATACTTTAGATGAGTGGGTGGGTGTATGTTGCAATTATTGGTGAATGATTACTACCTTTTGCATGCCTTTTTATTCTGTTTTGCTTTCAAAACTTGAATTTTATTAATTACAACAAAAATATAAATATAAATTTTAAAATATAATGTTTGGGATGTTTCGCTTTGCACGTGACATGATAGTGACATAAGGCCGTGTTTCAATTGTCAAATGCGACTACCCATACAATGAAGACAACCATACTTTAGATTTTCTTCAAGAATTTGGAGGACTTCCACAACATATTTTGAGTTTAATTCTATATACGAGAGTAAGAAACTCTATTCGCGGCAATAGTAAAATTGGATAAGTTTTTCAATCTATTGGTTTATGAATAATTCTTAGATAATTGACCAATTAATGATAGAGGAAACAATTTTATATAAAACTGAAGTTTTTCATTGGTCACATTACTTTTTGGGTTAGTATCTAATTTTGTTTTGCCATGAGGTACTCTTTCAGGTTTAGTTTGCAGTAATACATGTATTTTAATTCGCATTGGTGCAAATGACCGTTTAACTGCTAAACTACAGTTTTACTTCATGAAAAGAGAACAATTTTACTCTTTCTAACACTCTATTTTTTTTAAAAATTACGGAAATGAAGAAGAAAAACAAAAATAAAGAAAGAAAACCCTTATAAAACAAAAATAACGAAAGAAAATAGAAGGAAAAAAGATTTTCGGCCAAAAAACGCAAAACAAAATGTAAAGTTCTAACCATAAATTGTAAATGGATATATTCCTAACTACAATATTTATGAGTCATTCAGCCTAATTTTTCTTTTTAGTTATTAAATTATCCCCATATCAGTTTTTTTTTGCTAACATTATATTTACTCCTAAACATTTATGTTCTATCTTTTCCACCTGTTAAAATTGTTGCAATTATTAGAACCGATTAATTGATTTACATACCCTTCGTTCTTTTCAAATTTTCAGGCTAATCGCCAAAATAGAGGGATTGAGAGGAAATGCTAGTTTAACGATAATGAACGATTACAAATGGTCAAGTTGTTGAAAAAACTTAGTGTAATACTTCTTACTCTTTATGTTTTAATTTATTTGTATTTTTATAGTTTAAAATTTATTTCGTTTTAAGTGTTGTTTTGGGTTTTCAATGCAAATATTTGGTAAAAATTCTATTTTATCCTTATTATTTTAATATCATAACCAATGAATTTTTTTTGTCTTGTATATTAATGGAAAATAAAAAAGAGATTTTTATTATTTTTTTAATTTGTGTGTAAAAAGCTTAAATTACATATAAATTGAAACAGAAAGAGTATTTCAAAATAGAGTCTCAATTATCTCAGGATTTACCGCAATACTTAGTGTAACATTTCCGCAAAACTTTGCTTTTAATGCACCTATTATCCCAACGAGATTGTATTTTCAAACACATCATACTTACATATTGATAATCATGCTACATTAACATATATTTTGCAGTTTCACTCCCTTTTCCCGGCAAAAAAATTGAGGTTAAACTGTTGAGGATAAATATCATTTATTAGGAATCGACTAGTTATAGCTCAACATACAACATACATTTACCTCAAAGGAACACCTGAAGAGAAGGTTGCATCAGTGCTAAGAGGTAGTTTCTTGATCGGTATATGGGGTGAAATACACAACAAAGTAAATGTATAAGGCGGATCGAAATATCTTGTGTGTATAGAGTTGGAGATGAAAACATAACAATCTGACTTCAGAAAGAGTATGAGCAACATCATTACCCCAATCTATTCACACGCATATTTTGATGGCGTGGTACAAAGGACTAGTTAATGTTCTAAATCTACTCTGCATGTGGCTCATGAAAACGGACATTTACCACACGTTTTTGATACATGATGATCCGAACCTAGGTGAATAATCTCTTATAAATAAACATTTTAACATCATTTATCGGGATTCAAATCCACACTTATACCCCATTTCCACTTTTTTCCATAGTAACATTACTTTCTATATAGGGAGAAAATACTCAAACAATCTGTTGTAGATTTACCCTATTACCCCATTTGTTTTGCCAGTGCTTGTATTCAAATTACAAATAAGTATTATACACATTGTAAACTTTAAATTATAATTTTTTTTAATACAAACGTCATTCTACCGCATACCGCCAATTAAATTACATCACATAATCAATTTAGCAAATAATTTTATCTCTATATATATGCTTAACTATGTATTGGTAATTTTGACTGTCGGATAGCAATCGTTATGCTAATATGCTCGAGGAGGACAAAATACTGAAAATAGAGTGTTGACGACTAAGGAAACATCAAACAACTAAGTGAAAGCAATGAACTAAATATTCTTTGGTGGGAATCTACCTTATACATAAAAATTATTCTTTCTTTTTTTTTTTCTCTTTTATGTCTTTAATTTACTTTTTCCCTATGATATATTCAATGAACTTTAGTGATACATTGTCATATATATATATATATATATATAGGTATTCCAAGAATAAGTCCCAAAATCAATACTTTGGACCTAATAAACGAGATTTTTTTTTCTCTTAACGAGAATAAAAATATATTCTTTGCTTTATTGTATAAGTTAATTATCTTTTCGGAAAGCTTATGATGACAGACAGTTCATATGCTTTATACCCACTCTAAAATCTTAAGGCAATCATAAAGGTAATCATTAATCATATATTAACCAGAATTCACATCCTTTTTTCTTAACAAAATAAAATTAACACCTATTGTGTAGAAGAAATATTATAGATATTCTTCTTACAACTTTGCCCATTCTCTTTTATTTTATTTTGCTTTCTTTCTTCATGTCCTCTTTTGTCTTTCTTTTAAGCCTTTTTCTCTCTTTACTTTTTTTTTTCTGCTTTTTCTCTTTTATGTCTTTCCTTTTCCTCTATTATTATACTTTATTTATATTTATATCTCTTTATTATCGAATTGTTCAACAAAAGAAACATAACATCTACTGTACCTCTAGGACTTGGTTTTTCACTAGCTCTTCTCAATAGAGAAGGAAAAGAACAGTGTTTTTCAACCTTCTAAGAGGACATTGAGATTTTTGACCCCAAAAAAAAAGAGAACATTGAGATTTAAGCTTCAAAATAAATAACTTATTCAACTGATATGAATATCGAACCTAGTCATTAGCCAAAATAGAAGTGAATTAATACTAATTAATTACTAGCTAGCTACAACAATAAATTTAGTGAGATCTGCCCAAAGTAAACTCAAGATTAGGCTTGAAGGGGCTTGTTCCCGAGATGCTTGATGAGCTCATCTCTTCTGATGATATTCTCTCATAACTTGAGCTCTTTCCATCTATTTCCTTCTGTTTAATCCACAAAATAACCATTAATCATGATAAACTACTTTTTCTAGTGTGTAAATATGATTTTCATTTTTTAATACAAACTTTATGATTAATATTTATCTCCTTTCATTGTAGTAATATTCATCCGACGTTTAATTCAACGGGATCTATATCTCTCAGTTCAACTCTCGATAAATAAAATAAAAAGTGCAGAAACTCATGCAACACTAAGTGAAAGCGATTTCAATATTTAACTAGGGTTTAAGATATTGTACTATCCATTATTAAAACATTATTACTAAGATCTAAGCTTACCCTATTTATTTTCCTAAGTACTAATGTTTGACATTGATAATATATATATATATATATATATATATTGTTCAATAGAAGCTGCAGATATTGCCTATGAGCCTTACTTAGATAACCGCACCTCAAGGCTTAAGCTTTCACAAGTCACAATATATGAAGTCACAATATATGCGTGTCAAATATGTCAAAACAAAAACTCATAATGGTCAATGTCAATGGAATTAGGTTTTATTTATTTTTCCTAGTAAATCTCTAAATGACGAAAATACCCTTTGCTTTTGAAAATTCCTAAAGCGATCTTTAATGAAAGCCCTTTTTGTGGCACCTCTTTTGAGGTTTTCGGGTGACTTAGCAATGAAAAGAAATCGACAATGCATAAATAAAATTGATATATATAGTATAATATAAGCACGCACACACTTATTCGCATATACATAGTTATATTTGCAGAAAGAGATGTATCGTACCTCAGAAGGTAGCAAAATTTCTGCAACATTATCGATTAGCTTCCCATGCAAACTTGCCTCTCTGCAAAAGCCAACGAAAGCTTAGTTATATGAGAGAAAGATATAAGATATATACTCGCTTTAAGGAAATGAATATATGAAAATAAAATAATCAAGGAAATAAACAAAAAGAGGAAGAAAGTGAAAAAGTAAGATAAGAAATTTCAAGACGAAAGAAAACAAAGCGTTTTTCTTTTGGTAATAACAAAGTTGTTTTTATCTCTGTCGACTGGCATGGCTGTCTGTTTAACGTAAGCAAAGTATAGAACTATGTAATATATTATGATATATTTTTCACTTTATTCTAGTATAAAGTTGAGAAATCAATATTTTCTTACAAGTCATGTGTTCGCCATTTGTTCATGTGTTAACCATTCGTAAAGAACTTTAATTTACCTAAATACTGTATCTCGGAATAATTTGAATAAATATGCATGTCATGTTCTAACTAAAATGGCATATCTAAATATTTTTTCCGATTAGTGCTTATTAATTTTGTAGCAAAATAAACGCACTAGATTATATTTGTATGCATACACATTTTATTTTTGACTATGATTTTCATGTAATGAATCACTCTAAAATTCAGATATGGCATTGTTATTTCTACCCATTAATTGGCCAGATTCATAATATAATATCATTTTGCTAAGTACGTAGTCCCACAACATCCTATGAAAGAAAGTTGATTAAAATCAAATATACGCCCATGCAGAATCGGGTATATAGTTTGGGTGACTTTATATATTTCTAATTTCTTTTTGCCAGTTATCTTTAATTTTTATCTTTCAATTGTTAAATAAAATAGGGGGAGATAGAGAGAAGAACACATGATGATTAAACCACCATGTGTTTTGTCTCAACTCCGATCCATTCGATTTATGGCTTAGAAAGAGACAAAACAGAAATACAAAGCAGAAACATAAACCTAACCCAATTCGTAGCGACACTTTAGCTATGTTTCTTTATACATCAATATGGGTTCTGTTTAGTAGTATATATAAACCGGACAGATATCTAAATTATTCCAACTCCGCTTTTGGTAGTTTCTATATTATTCCAACTAGCCCTCTTTCCAAGTCTTATAACGTGTGTATAAAGAGTATATATATACATAAAAGCATGCACATGGTTAAGCGAGATTCCACACTATATAGTTATATGTATAGTAGTAGCGATGGAATAATATGATCATCTAAATCTAGGCATGAATGAATGTATAGATAGATATCTACGTACCCGGAAGAATTGGTCCATAGACCATTTGATTTCTCTAGTGGATTCGTCAATTCTTCGCTATCTCTAGATTTTTGATTCATATCAAACATCCACTCGTCCGAGTTATTATCTCCTGAAGAGCCATTTTCATAGACATCAGATTGCCCTGAATTTTTAGGAAAACAAAAATTAGGGTTTCTATCATAATCACATTTTAATTATTAAATTCTCTAGATCCAATAACTTCACCCCAATAGAATCTGAATTATTTCCCTAACACTAACCTGACGAAACTGCTGCTTTGTCGGTTGTCTTCACTGTTCTATACATCTGGTATTATACATAAGAAATGATAAGTTAAAAATATTAAAAAGAAAACGCATGTACAATAAATAACATAATTTCGATTAAGTCAAAAAGCAAACTCTAAATTATATTTCGTCTCAACCTCCGTATATATATTAGATGCATGCATCGAATTATTTGGCAAAGGAAGAAGAGACCAAAGAAAGGAGACCAATGTACTGTTGTCTTCCGACACAGTTGAACAGTACGAACAAATTTTCAAACAATAAGAAATATATATATATATATAATTATATTCTCTATATATATATATGTACAGACACATTGGAAGATAAAAAAGAGAGACAAATATATAGAACTGTTCGGACACAGAAGCATTAATTGACATTATTAATGAAGTTTGCGATTTTTATGTACCCATGCATGAATTTATGTGTCTAACCATGGTTAAAACCTAGCACATCAAACATATGGAGAAGTGGAACCATGGTTAAGTTAAATAAACTCTCTCTCACTGTGACTGTGTGTAAGACCAAAACCATTTCATCATTGAGAAATGATGGTGTTTCTTGTACTCTCCCTTTCTGATTTTTCTATATATATTTTATTATTATAACTAATTTTGACAAGCGAAATATTCATTTAATTAGGAAATTCCCTAATTAGATTTTCCTATGACTGAGCTCTTAAACATACGAATATATATAGTATCTATATATCTATTACAAATAAATAGAAAATCCAGTTATACTTGATTCTTGTAATTATAAAAACATACATTCATATGATTATGTAGAAACAAAGTCTGTGTATAACCCAAGAAAAATTGGGTGATAAGAAACCAAAAAAGTACTAATGTTTTTTCTTGAATTTCTTTTAGGCGATTTTTGTTTTGTTTTATTTAACTAGCACAATTAATTACGTAATTTCTCCTTCTCTCTCTGACTTTCTATTCTATGTGTGTCAGTAATAGTAATATTGAGTAATTTTCGGTTTACTTGTAACAAGACAAGTTTATTCTTCCAAGACGAAATAAAATTATAACTTGCAAAAAGAAGACTGTCTATCATCTATAAGGACCATCAGATCTAGCAGAAGAAAAAAAAGAAAGATTTTTGAGTAATAAAATTTAACTTTTTAACTTGTATGGAATGTTTATATACATTTTTCTTTTGTCTTAACTCGTCCAAAGGGTGCATTATTGGTGGGGGAAATTGGATTTAATTAAGATAAGAATAAAAAGGAAAGATCAGAAGAAAACAAGATTCGATCTGTTCTGACTCGAGTGGAACTCTGATTTAAGGAAGTCACCGAGTCAAATGCATCGATACCCGAGAAGGTTATTATTATTATTAACTAATTATATACTTATAATTTTATCTATCCTCCTAGCTTAATATTGATGAATATAACAATCAGAGAAATTATCTTCTACACTTTTAATAAATTTACCTGTAAATGGGACTTAACATGAGCCAAGGTGAGATCTTTAACATCCATGAGCTCAAGAACTGATTTTGGTGTTGCTCCTAATTAGTAAGTGATTAAAAGCAAAAGAACCGATTAAATAAGTTTTAAAAGGGTAATTAAGAAATGGCAAAAAGAGACAATAAGCTTTAAGGTAAAAGGAATATACTTTCATGGCCACCGAGTAATTCAACGGCGTGAACGAACCGGGTATGTAGAGTAGTGGTCCATCGCATCCGAGGAGCTCTCATGCTTCGCTTAGCGGGGAATCTTGGCATGAATCTCGCTCTGTTCAGAGTTTGGTGATGATGATTGTGGTAATTAGGGTTTGTAATTAAACCGGAATTACTAACGCTAATAGTACCAAAGCTATTGTTGTTGTTGTTGTTTCCGGTAAGAGCCGGGGAAGAAGAGGGAATTAGAGACGACGGATCGAAAGGGAAGCACGGTGGCGGCGGACGGTGATGATGTTGATGATGTGGAGGAGGGTTTTGGTAAAGAGGGATTCCTCTTATTGGCCTTAAGTGAGTATTAAGGTCATGAGCAAGAAACCCTTGTAAGTGTTGTTGTTGTTGTTGTTGCTGTTGTGTCGGAAATTGGAAAGAGGTAAAGATGTTAGAGCCGTTGCAATTATTAGGGAGAAGGTGTGGATGATGATGATTATGTTGTTGATGTTGATGTTGATGATGAGAGTTGTTAGAGAGCGAGAGGTCTTCAAATGGATGATTGGTTGTTTTTGAGTTGGAATTAGAGACGAGAGAAGATGTTCTTGAATCAAGAGCTCTTCTCCAAAACCCTAAATCGAGTTCCTCATGACCTTCTTGATCTGTTGTTGATCTTCTTCTCTGCCATGTCGATGATGGTTTGCTGTTTGGAGGACTAATCTGTAAGGATAAATCGGGCTGAGCAGGAAACAGCTCCATGAAAGAGAGCTTTAATTACTCTTCTTCTTCTTCTTCTTCTTCTTCTTCTTCTTCTTTTTCTTGATCTTCTTGAAGAGATTCTTCAGTCGGTTTGAAACCTAGCTATGTGAAGAATAACGAGCTAGTTCTTGTTTTCTTGAATCAGGACAAAGAATAATGAAAGAAAGCTATCCTTTTTAATTGTGGGTATGGAGGAAAAAGAAAAGGGTATTAAGGATTTGAGGAAGAGAGTTCTGGGTTTTGTTGAGAATGTTTTTTCTATTGTTTGAGGTTAAGCAGTTTTTGCAAAGATTTTTTGAGATATAGAGAGAGAAAATCAATGACAAGGTATTATGTAGTGAATGGTTGTTTCTTTTGTGTGAAGTATATGTGAGAAAATGACACTTGAGTGTTTGTGAGAGAGAGGAGAGAGAGTGTTTTGTGTGGACATGGGGGGGGCTAGAGGAACTTAGGTTAAGAAAGGGGGAAGAAAAGCAAAGGGATAAAGAAAATTGAAAGAGAAAAGAGAAAAAAAAAACAAAAGTGGTAAATGGTAAATAAGGATTTCTTTTTTCTTTCTTTCTTTGCACTCTTTTGTTTTCTTTGGAGGAGAAAAGTAAATCCTTTATTTGTGCTTTAAACATTTTGATTGTTCTTTTCTTAATCTACATTCCACCTTTTATTGTCTCTTTTAACTTCTCTTTTTCCCCCTAAAACTAATAAACTCTAGTAAATTGAACTATCATATATCCGTTCTATAATTAATGGGTTGATTAAATTGAGGTTAAGTACTTTTGGTTCTTTAATTTTTCCTAATCAATTTTTTAGTGATGACAGTTATGAAGTTTAATCATCATCAAATTGCCATAACTTAATTTGAGTTGCATAATGTTGGGGAAAGGAAAAGAAAATAAAATTTTGTATACGATGACGAATGGAGTTCTAAGAAAATGGAAAATGTTTATTTCGGTATAAAGTAATTTCATGTGAAAATTCCTTCGTCTTTTCTAAACATAAATTAACTAAAGTATTCATCACATGAAGACGAATAGAAAGGTAAAATCTTTGGAATGGTTTTATCTTTAACATACCACACGCTCTCCATTCTTTGCTTTTAACTGAAACCCAAGGTTGATTTCTCCTTTTTATAAACCCTAAATTCATTCCAAAAAGAAGCATAAAAATAGTATGAAAAAGTTAAAATCACAAAAGAAAAGGAAGAACAAAGAAAAAGATGAAAAGAGAGAGTGAGAAAAAGGAAAAAAAAGAGGAATAAAACAAAGTTTGCTTATTTTAGCTTGTATGACTCTGTTTCACATGATTATCACTTTTCTCTTCTCCCTATGTGTTTTTCCCCTTTCATTTCTAAATTATACCTTAATGATTAAAAACCCTTACTACATAGTATTTTTTTGATTAATCAGTTTTGCTCGAGTGATCTTAATCCAACATAAACACTGTGACTTCACTTATGCAACTGTAGTGAATAATGAATCTCACAATGGACGATACTGTCTGATGGCAGTATGAAATAACCAATTCCAAAATCTCATAATATGAAATAAGAAGACATATATAGTAATATATAAACAATACTATTAACTAATTAACTTATTATCATTTATGTTTAGTTAAAAATCCATAAACTTTGGCAATATATGAAATTCAGTCGATTAATCATCATGTATGATTATTTAAGAAAATTTTATTTAGTAAAAACGTAACAGATTAAAGATGTAATTTAATATATAATATTTTTGTATCAAATAGCATCGATTTCTTCATTATGATCTTTGTTTATTTGAGACCGAAATATACATTTAAATTTAGTTTGATAGTGTGAATGTGTAAGTTGTAAACGATAGAAGAAAAATATTGGTTGTTTTATCATTGTTTGGCTAATCTTTAACCAAAAAAAAAATAGATAAATTTTTGGCTAAATGCAAAACAATCAAACTACATGGAAGGATTTATTAGAAGAAATTAGTATCATGTTAATAAAAAAAATTAATAGCATGTCATACATGAAGGATTGAAAAGACATAATTACCTTCCCAATACACCTAACTCGAGTCAATCAAGTTTGGGATAAAAGAGTAATTTACAATGTCGGATTTAGCTATTGTTCTGCTTTTTTCATAAGGGCATTCGAAAGATTAAAAAACAGCCCAGACCCAATCAAATGCCGCATCTTGGCTATATTGCCTTTGAAAATTAAGAGAAAAGCCGATAATCACATCACTACTTAGAATAAAAGAGAAGGGTACATTGAATAAAGAAATTTGAATGCTTCGAAATTTGATTGATTCTAAAATTTTGCCGACAAATGATTTAAAGGATACCTGCAAATTAATTACGAGAGATTAAAATAAGGGATGTGTTCAGTTTAAACCACATATTAAATCATCTTGACATAATGGTTAGTAGTGCTGATGACTTAGGCCTTGAGATCGGCAAGATACCTCCATAGGGAATAGAAATCTCCATAAGAAAACGACATTTGATCTTAATTTTCGTGAATTTCACAAAGGAGTATTCGATTTTGATTTTGATTTTGTAATTAAAATGTGATTAATTACAACTATATAACCATAATTAAGCATTCTTCATTAATGACAAATTATTAAACTACTAGTATTAGATTCTTCGTAAGGTTCCCAACAAACAAACTAAAACCGGTGTACTTAATTTTGAACACTGTTTATTGTTATTTTATTTGAACCAGGTTTAAACGAACTCTGTAGAGGGATATAATTATAGAAAACATGTTTAATATTTATTTTATTTTAATTTTTGAATTAAATTTCATAAATGGATTAATTTATACTTGAAACACAAAAAGTAAATTTAAAATAATGCCACGAGTTATATATACATACACACATAATTAACATTAATATGCTGAAAGATGGTATCTGCACAAAAAAATAAATTCAAAATAATTATTTAGTCTTTGGCCTATGTTACAAATAGAGAGATAATAGAAAAATAGAATGTCCAAGTTTCAGAACATTAAATGTGGCAGAACCTCCCTCACTTTTAAAATTACGAAACATTAATGGTTGCAGCAACCATTACGGAGCATCACATTCTAATAAAAATAAACTTTACGTACAAAAATATATATAGAGTATTATTACATATATATACATAGGTAGTTAGGTACGGATATGGCTATTGAATGGTCAATGCAAACAATCTCCACGGCAATTAGAACTACGGTCTATATTATGTAGGATTTGAAGTTTGGTTCATGGAACAATAACATCTTACTATAATTATTACTACACGTCCAAAAGACTCAGATTTATATAAAAAAGTTAAAACAAAAATAAATAAAATTAGTTCGTAGTTATTCAAAATAAGAAATTAAGTAAAGCAATTTAACTATACGAATTCTTTTTTTTCCCTAAGACCTTAATAACATTGAGCTGACTCTAAATCCAAGTAGGATAATTCAAGAAGAGTTTATTTATTGGTCCTAAAATGGGTTTGGTTAGACATTGACCGCTAAAAATCTTCATCATTTTTTTTTTTTTTAAAAGCACATAATCTATCTGCTCATTATCGATTAATTTTGAGTTAAAAATCTATCAAACTAAACAACACGTTAAAACCCAAGGTTTTGACAACGTTTCTTACTCTGTTTTTCTTAGGTTTTTGCTTTATAAAACACACGACTGATTAGGAGTTATATTGTGAGCCCGTTCAAATATCAAGTATTTATTCTTTTAAACTACACAGACTCGTTTGATTGATTCCATATTTCAAAAGCATAAAATTTATCTGATGGTTGAAAACCAATATTCTCTCCCCAAAAAAAAAAACCATTCTCTCGATTGCCAGATAAAGAAAACAGGGAATCACACAAATTTGAGAAGTATAGTTTTCAAATTCAATAGCCATCATTTAACTATTTAAGCATATGTTGATTATTAAATTCGCAATACTAGTTTATAAGTATTAAAAATTTGGCTGGATAGTGATAAAAGCAAATAGTTTTCGCATAAAATTCGATGACAGATTTATGTATGTACCACTACCACTACGAAACACTCAGATTTTTATATTTCAGATATTTGAACATATAACAATTAGATCTAACTGTTTCATTTTCTTGGTAATTTCAACTCTCCACTGTTCATATCAAATCAGTTTAATTGAAATGATGCCAATTCAATAGTTGTGAATTGTGGTTAGATTGAATATTTTTAAAAAGACTTTTTAACAAATTGATTTTTTTTTTGTAGATACATTACACATTGGATACTTTTTTTCGCAAGTTCTCATAATTTAATAAAAAAAAGGTTCTAAGTTCTAACTACATAAATATACACCAAGATTTTATCCATGTAGATCTTTGAAAAATTGAGATATCAACCAATAGAGTAGACTACCATAGATAGTGCTAAAAAGTATGATTGATAACAGTTTTAAACTTTTTTTATTTCTAAAAAAAGAACTTTAAATCAATTATATTTTATGACGTTTAGTGAGTTTTTAAAACTAAAATTCACCTTTTTATTATCAACTTTTTTTTTCTTTCTAAAACCATAGTTATAGAAAATTTACTAGCTGTAATTTTCTTGGAAAAGAGTAAAAGGTAACAACTCTGATATCTACAACCTTATATATATAGTAAAAAAAATCTAGACTACAACTTCGACCGCTATAAGAGTCAAATACAAATAGGTATGTTTATATATATATTTTTTTTTCTTCCAATAAAGGAATTAAAGATGATTGTTAGGTAATGTCTTATTCAAAATAAAATAAAATAACAGATTTCATTCTTTGGTGTGATACCTCACAAAATAAAAATTCTAGTAATGTTCTTTGAATTTCAACCTTTATAGTACATTCAACAAAAAGATTTTGTTCCCATTGAATGGTGGCTCTTTTCAGGTGGAATATTATTTTTCTTTAATTCTAAAACATACAATTATATATGTGCATCTTGAATTTGGTATCCATTTAATAATACTTTAAGAAAATGAGAATATCTTTTCCAAACGTTTCTCTTTGATTAGGTTAATATGGCCACATAATGATACATAAACCTCTCTTTTTCCCGCATAACTGTTTAGTAACTTAACTTTTCTTTCACATCAAATCTTTTCTCAGAATATTTTAACATAAACGACTTGTACATAAAAGGTTTAAAGAAGAATAATTGAATAACTTATAAAAAAGCATAATTATTATCTAGACATTAAAAAATGCTATCGCTATCAATTTTTTTTTCCCAAAATAATTATTATCTACCCAACTTTAGCATATTGATTTGCAAATATACACTACACATGTTTTTTTATATATTTTTCATAATTTAATGCTTAAAATAATTATTTTTGAACATTTTAAAATTATTTCCGTTACATCTTTTTTTTTTTTGCATATTAACAATGAATTAAAGATGTTTTGAATATTGCAATATTTATTTTATTAGAGATCTATAGTAAATTTGTAGCTGTAAAATTAAAATAAAATAGCTATATGGTAATATGTTAAAATAAAATTACAAACTCTTAATTATAAACATATTAAATAATATATTTAACTAACATACTATACTAAATCTTGTCTATAGGTTTATGGACCAACCTGTCGGCTATCCAAAACACATATTTGGAAATTGAAATGTTCCTGGTAGCTATGAAACTTAATATGACAAGTAGGAATTAACTGCTTATTAGTTACCTAAAATCTTAAATACAGAGTTGTGATCATGCTTTCCTCAAATGTTCTCCAGCATTAGACCATCTTCAACCCACTCCATTTTCTACTTTAAATTCCATTTTGGATTTAAATCTATTCCAACAAGAGCAGACAAAGGAAAAGTTAAAGAGTCTAGAAGTAGAATGAGAACAACAAGGCTGCTCCGTGATGACAGATGCATGGACAGACATGAAAAAGAGAAGCATCATGAATTTGTGTGTCAATTCTAGAGGAGGTACATGTTTTCTTTCCTCAAAAGATACTTCTAAAGATTCTCACACGGGTGAATACATCTTCAATTACATAGACAAGTGCATTGAAGATATTGGGGCTGGAAAGGTTGTTCAGGTAGTGACTGATAATGCCACTAACAACGTAGCAGCTGCAAGGATGCTTAAACAGAAGAGACCAAATGTTTTTTGGACTGGTTGTGCTGCTCACACCATCGACTTGATGCTTGAGGGAGTTTCTAAGTTGCCTTGGTTTGCTAAAGTGATCAATCAAGCTAAGGCTCTCACCATCTTTGTATATGCTCATCATAAAACATTATCGATGATGAGAACCTATACAAAGAAGAGGGATATCGTGAGACCGGGAGCTACACGATTTGCAACGTGCTTCTTGACACTACAAAGTTTATATGAGAAGAAAGCACAATTGATCTCCATGTTTAGTAGTGATCAGTGGCATGAATGCAAGCATTCTAAGTGTCTAAAGGGAAAAAATGCTTCGGATACTGTTATGAGCTATGCATTTTGGAGTAATGTTATGGTGGTTTTGAAAGTATGTTGTCCCATGGTAAAGGTTCTGAGACTTTCAGATGGGGAAAAGAAACCTTCTATGGGTTTTATTTATGGAGAGATATTAGAGGCTAAAAAGTCTATCAAAGAAGCTTCTAATAATTTGGAAAGGAATTACCAACCTATTTTTCAGATCATGGACGAAAAAATGAAAGGTAGGTTGGATTCTCCTTTGCATGTTGGTGCTTACTTCCTAAATCCATTCTACTTCTACAAAGATCCTAGTATTCAATATGACTTGGAGATCTCAGATGGATTCATTGCTTGTGTTGAAACTTTTTATCATGGTGACTTCCAAAAACAAAATAAGATTGTGAACGAGGAGATTAATCTCTATAAGAGCAAATCTGGTTCTTTTGGAAGAAGCTTAGCATTAAAAGGATGTGAACACAATGATGAGAATTTTGATCCAGGTTTGTCTTCTTATTTGAATTTAATTATTTCTGTTTGATCGTTTATATATCTTTATATCATATATGTTTATATTATAGTTACTAAATGATAGGGAATTGGTGGTCAACACATGGATGTCAAACCCCTACTTTGCAGAAGCTAGCAACAAGAATATTTGCTTTGACCTCTAGCTCTTCTGGCTGTGAAAGAAACTGGAGTAGTTTTGAAGCGGTTAGCTTACTATTTCTGTTATAGTAATCTTTTTCATTTTTTATGGTACAGTTTTATTGTGCTATTTCTGTTAGATGTGATTGTGTTTCTTGTGTTGTTCGCTGGTCTCATGTATGGTTTAACATTGGGTATTTTGTTGCTGATTTGATTCATTTTACTCCTATGCAGTCGTTTGCTTCTACTTTTATCCGTTAAGTTAGCTTACTAAATTAAGTTTTGTTATTTCTCACCAATTGACAAAGTTTGATTGGATTACACGTGTGTAGCTAGATGTCATGAGTGTCTTTTTTTTGTTTGTCACACTTAATTTATTTCATATGTTCTTGTATAGATTTATTTTTCAGAAAGTGTAATTATTTTTTACCTTTTAAATTGCAGATCCATACGAAGAAAAGAAATAGACTAGATATCAATCGCCTAAACAGTTTAGTCTATGTTCAGTTTAATGCAAGACTTTTTAACAAACACAAAAGGATCAAAGAGAAACAAATAGATGTGATCTTAGATGATGGTAATGAAGACACCGTTGAAGATTGGATTGTGGACCAACATCAAGAAGATCAAAATGGTGATGTTGGTGTTGTACCTACTACCCAATCTTCACATGGGAGAGAGGTTTATGATGATGATTTCGAATCTGAGGAAGAAGATGAAGTAATGGTTGACTTGGAATTTGATTTTGATGAACCTGAAACATTTGTGTTTCCTGACACACCCTTGGTTTAATAAGGTTTGTTTACTTGCTGTTTTTTTCTTTCTACTTGTTTATATTATAAGCTGGAAGGAAATTTTTATTTGCTACTTGAAGGGAATCATATAACTTAAATTTTTTTTCATTTGCAGATATAACCAAGAAGTTCTAACAAAACAAAAAGTCCAACACATGATGATTACTTGATTGTTGAAGAAAGAAAGAGAGAAAAATAGTATTTCACTCTAAACTTTCACTATTTTTTGGTATCAAGATCAAGATCATTCTTTTTTTGTGTGTAACATGTGTTTTGGAACTTTGATTTTGTATTTTGAATATATTTAGGATGAATGTTTGTGAATTCAAACTACCAACTTATTTATAATTACAGGTTTATGAAATTCAAAGTTATATTATATCAAAGTTATTAGCTTAATATGTATTTATAAAACTAAAACAAGTGGAAAATACTATAAAAAAACTCCAAAACTAATCCCCGATTAATCTCCGTTTACTCTCTGATTTTCTCGCTAGGCGCTAGTCCCACCCGAGCGCCCGACTAGCGCCTAGCGAATTTTAAAACATTGATTTTATATATGTTAATAAAACTTGAATCTTGAATCCTACTTGATTTGTATTCTCCCACATGGTATCAGAGCATATGCGATTTGAGACACATATTCTTTAATCTCACCAGCTTCTATCATACAACAAGCCATAACAGATCTACGATGAGCTATCAATGGACAACAAGCGTGGAAAAAGGACTGTAGGATTACGCTCAGTTGCTAAAGAAGAGGAAAGCTTCGAATCTCGATTTGGCTGAAGACAACACTAAGAGTTCTAAATCTAAATCCAAGGTTTATGTTTGTTCTTCTGAGAAAGAACATGGAGCAACACTTTGTTATCATTGCTTGAGAAGGATAGCTGTTGGTTTAGATTTTTAGGTTTGGAACTTATGAAGTCAGAATGTCATAGGACTATTGGGTTTGATAACAATGTGCTACCGAGGCAAGATTATGTTAGTTTCAATGGCAAATACAAGTCTTTTTTGAGCGCACACAAGGTGTTTGGTGAAATGCCAAAGAGAAAAACAGATTATTTTGATGCTAATTGCTATTGGCTAATGGATGAGAATTAGAGAGTTATTGGATTTAAGAAGTTGTGGGAACATTCCAGAGCCGGTTCAAGAAATTCAGGACCCCAAACGAAAATATTTTTTTAAAGTGCTTAATAGAGAAAAAATTGAGTTTCCACAAAACTAAAGTTAAAAGTAAAAGTACAATGATATCTTAAAAAAAATAACAATAATTCAAAACTTCTGAAAACAACCCTTTTTGCATTTTTATGCGAAAATAATTCATCAAACTTGTATAATCGAGGTTTTTAACCATGGTCTTTTTTATCGATAACATAGCTAATCCGTTTAACCTTTCTTGTGACATAGTCGACCGTAGGTAAGACTTTATCAACTTCAACTTAGAAAAGCTTCTTTCACCGAGGCAACTGAAACCGGAATAGTGAGCATTATCCTATAAGCAACCCATATATTTGGATAACAATCCTTCAATCTCTCCAAAAATTCTAATACATCCGCAGTCTTCTTCAAATTCATTGGTAGAACTTCTCTAAAAACTTTTATTTCTAGAAATAAATCATTCCCATCAATATCTGAAATCGTTCCATGCTTAAGAAAAGCTTCAAGGTTAAGGCAAGATGTCTTCAAACTATCTTCATTCGCTGAGTTGAGCTTTCGTAAACTAAACAAAAATCCAAAAATATTTTCATACTCTTGAAATTGTTCTAACCTTGTTTGAAAAGAAACTAGAGCTTGATCCATGATTTTGATGAAATAATTAATTCTAAAATCCTCCTCCAAGCTTAGAACGAGTCCAACATCATCAGTTTTTTTCTGGTTCCTCATCATAATGACGTTTTCTTCTAAAAGCGCTTGCTCTTCTTTTGAAACACATGTTCAATGTCCATATCAAATGCAAGTTTTAAAGCTTCATTTTTTGCTTCTTGAAAACCTGATTCTCTATACTTTTGGAAAAAAGAAACTAACCCTTTAAGTTGAGCAATGGCATCATCGATATCCATATCTTCAGATTGTAGTGTCTTGCTTACCGTGTTCACGACAAACAGAATATCATACCATATCACCATATAAAAAAAAAACTCGAATCCTTCAATTCCATGTGTTTCACTTGTTGCAAGACATTCAGCATCGCTTCTGGCTTGTGGATCATCACTATTTTCTGCGAAGTCAAGTAAAACATCTCTGATTTTTGGAGCTTTAAAATGTATTGCTTTGATGATTTCAAGATGACTTTTCCAACACTATCTGATAAGGATTTAAGTGTAAGACCTCCCACCTTTTTTCTGTACATCTCCCACCTAGTTGTAGAAGGGGGAAAACCGATATAAACTCTGGACGATCCCAAAGAATGAAATTGCCTTCTCAGAAGATTTTGCGATATCACAAATAGCCAAGTTCAGATTATGGCAAACACATGGTGTATAAAATGCCCTCGGATTGATATCAAGCAATCTCTTTTGCACTCCCTTGTTTTTCCTTTTCATGTTAGATCCATTGTCATAACCTTGTCCCCTAACATCATCAATATCCAGATTAAGACCATCCAATGTTTTGCAAAGTAGCTCAAAAAGTCATTTTCCTGACTTATCATCAACTTCCACAAAAGTAAAAAAAATATTCTTCAACATAAGTTTGATCCACCGATACATCCACACATCGAATAATAAGAGACATCTGTTCTTTGTGGCTAATATCCGGAGTACAATCAAAAATTACCGAAAAGTATTTTGCCGCTTTAATTTTCCTAATGATCATGAGCTTGATTTCAGATCCCAACATTCCTATCAACTCATTCTGAATTGTGTGGTTGAGGTAATGGTAGTGTGTTTCCTTCGTTTTAATTCGCCTTAGGTGCTCCCGCATTACTTCGTCAAATTCACCAATCATTTCAATATTTCCCATAAAATTTCCATTGTTATCTTCACCAACTTTATCTTTATTTCCCCGAAACGCTATATTACTCTTTGCCAGATACTTCATTACTACAAATAATCTCAATAACAACTCTCTCCAATGATTCTTTTCTTTGTTGACTTCTTCTTGGAGACACTTATCAATTGTCTGATTCTTTTGAAACCTCAACTCTAGCTCTATCCACTGGCTCATGCAACTGATGTGATCATGACTTTTCTCGTGTTCGCTAAGCCTTACTATGACATTGTTCCAATCCATAAAACCAGTGCCTGATAGTTGAGGGATATCTTTGTATCACTACGAGAAAACATGCCAGTAACGACGAAACTTTACGTCGAAATATAATCGTCGTAAATAAGAAAGGATATTACCAGTAATTTACGACTCAAAAGACAATCGTTGTACGAAAGTCGTAAACTTACGACGAATCTATTCGTCGTAAATTGGATTTCTATTTACGATGATTTGCCAGAGCGTGAACGACGAATTTGATGTTCATCGTAAACTAGTCGCAAGTAAACGACTTTCTTCCGACGAAGTATATATTCATCGTACAGTAGTCGCAATTTAATGACTCATTTACGACGTAGTATATAATTGTCGTACAGTAGTTGCAATTTAATGACTCGTTTATGACGTGGTATGTTAACGACTCAATAACAACAAAAATTGAATTGTTAGGTGAACACGTGTATTAAATGTTCACCGGAAATTTTACGATGGAGTATATTCATTGTAAATGCGTTTTTAATGTGACGTTAAAGCGTTACAATATTCAATCGTCGTAAAATCGTTGTTTCGTTTCTAGTTCAAAAATTTCCTATAAATACCACATTCTGCCACATAATAAATTTGTCCTAATTATGGATGAGGAAAGATCTTTAGTTCGGGGTCCAGCTGATATGAGACAAGTTGAAGAACGGGTAAGGAAAAAACTAGAACAATCAACATTACAAGATTGTCCTAATATAAGCTAGTCTATGTGTAATTCTTATGAGAGACATGTACGGATGGTTATTTGTGTTGTTGAGCCAGAAGATCCTGCTTTCACTGATGTCCCTTGGAAGATTACAATTGAATACCTAACACAAAAGGTAAAGTAAAATGTCATTATTAGTATGCAATGATTATTTTATGATTGCTTAATTGACAATTAAATATATTTTACTTATTATATTTTGAATATAGGTGGACATACACGTTAGTGGACATTAGTAAAAGAGTTTTATCAGATAAAACCACAATGGCGTCACATACCTTTTGTGGTAGCAGTGATTCATAAAATGGTTCATAATGGATTGGGAGAGCGATGGTCATAATGAAGGTAAAATGTATATATAAGTTTAAACAAAAGATGTTCTTAACTAATTAGATTTTTATTTTATGTTTTTTTTTGTATAAAGTTTTAAATTATGTTTTATTTATAATTTTTTTCAATTTAATTTTGTTTTAATTTAAAACTTTTTTATATAATTTTAATTTACTAATTAATATATAAATTAAAATAATTCGAATTTTAATTTTAATTTAATAATTTATATTAAAATTAAATTATTTTAATTTATTTATAAATTAAATATCTTACGACTAATTAACGACCACCATATTCGTAAAATCTAACGACGAGTTTACGACGGCGTAAACCTTTACAACGCATCTACGATTCCTCGTATTACGTCGAGTGTAGGACGACTTCAATAGTCATCGTTAACTAGTCGTAAAAAATAACGACGAATACAGTAGTCGTTAAATAGTCGTAAAATATAACGACGATTTTATGACGACGTACCTTTACGACGCATATACGACATCCTGTATTACGTCGATTTTACGACAAATATTTTTCTTTGTTCATAATACGATGAGTTTACGATGATTTATCTATTACGACTAACCGATTACGACGATTTCATATTCCTCGAAAAATCGACGTACGACTCCGTTTACGACGAATTAACAACGATATGAGTCGTTGTTAACCTCATGTTTTCTTGTTGTGTATCGAGTGAACAACTTGCAACAAAAACAATAGATTCTATGTGATGTTGTTGAATAGATCAACCAACGCCTGTCTTGTCTATCTCCATTCTCCAAATGCCTCTTGTAATGTCTATGAGAAAAACGTCTACCATGACTATTTCGAGAAAATATATAATCTTCAGATGGTGGTGCAAGAGGACCTTTCTTAACCAAATAGTCTATTAACCTCTGATCAAATTTTTCCCAATTTGCAGGATCCATAATATCCAAAGATGAATCATATTTTTCAAAGTGATCATCCTCTTTTTTTTTATTGACATCTTCATCATCTATATAATTCTCATTCTCCTCTTGCTTTTCGTTGTCACTTTCACTTCTAATTTCATTCTCGTTATCAACTCCATTAACCTCTTGAATTCCATCAACCTCTTCAACCTCATCAATTTCATCAACATCATAAGTTCTAAGGGGGTTTGGTTTCTTAAAATACCTTAAAAGGGATCCAGCCTGAGATTTCACCAATTCTTCTACTCTTTTCTTCTTTTTTTCCTTTTTGACATTCTGAAGTCATCTTCTGATCTATCATGTACACACATATAAACATTCAGTAATAAAAAAATACATATAAACTGAAAACGAATTTTAAATCCAAATACTCAATTTGGTGAATGCATAAACAATAAAATTAACACAAACAAAGAAAATAAATATACAAATAAAATTCAAAAAGCTTTTTACATTACAATAAATAAACGATTCAGATTTGTTTTGAGTAAAATTGATCTCTCCTCTTCTCTAGTTTTCTTCTTCAATGGAGGAAAACAAAAGTTAAAACAAAAAAAAAAAGAGAAAAAAAGAACTAAGTCACGTAAAGAAGGAGACGGAGATTAACCTTAATTTTCTTTTAAAACTAAATAATATAATATAATATTTACAAAATAATAATTTGACACCCACACAATATATGACCTCTATACTGTATTTAAATTTTCGTTGCCCCATTGTTGTTGAAAATTGAAAATTGGCCGAATTGAGCCTAACCAAGTAGAATTATGTATGACCTCTATATATATTAATGGCCTATTTGTGTTAGTTTTTCGGCAGAAATTGGTATGGTCTTTTTTTCTTGAACATTAATTAAATATATATACATATGTATATATTAAAAAAATGTGGGGCTCTCTAAAAAGTGGGACTCCATTCAAATGTTTTATCTATATACCCTCAGCGCCGGCTCTGGAACATTCTCCCTTGTCATGAGACAATATTAGTTGAGTTAAGCGGGTAAGGAAAACCCGGACTCTTTGTGAGAAAGGAAGGTCACAAATATCTCTCAAGGAGTTAAGCTAAGTTCTCCAAGTATCAAAGAATGCCTCTGCGGGAGCCATACTAGCATATCTAAGTATATACCAAATGATCTTATGCTAATGTTTGATCTCTACGGTGAATTATGAAGTTCTACATCTCCATGTAATGCTTTGGCTACTCATGATCCTACCACGCAAACCATTTTCACTTTCAAACTTAGCATACTTGTTCCATCTACGCCAAGTTTGCCGAGAAGTGTTAGAGAGTCTCAACCAAGCCCAATTCAATGATAAAAAGCCTTAATATAAGCTCATGTGTTTAGGAGTTTTTCACAAGTAATTTTATATAAATATGCATTTTATGTAAACATTCAATTTAACCTAGATAGTTGCCATTTGGAACAACTCTTATTCTTCCCCTTTTAAGATATCAATTCAAAAATCAATTTGATCTTGGTGTCTTTATAAATTAAATTTGCTTTATTTATATTCTTTGCACCTAATAAAGCTCCATCGAGCTATTTTAATTTCTAGCATGTTTTATCTATGTAAATAAAGCTTGAATCTTGAATCATATTCGATTTGGATTCTCTTACAAGAGACGGTTCATCTACACTGGAGAAATCATATGTTTTCTTGGCACACTTGGAGGAAGTGGAAAAGAGCAAAGATTTACGTTTATTTTTATCTTTTTCATCCCTGCCTATTTCAAAATTTAATGCCGACAATTTAGTACATAGGACTAGACTTTATTTATATAATACTATTTATGTAAATTATATATTTTTGTTTTTTTTGTTTTTTTGGACCGTTACAACTAATTAATATTTGCTGAAAAAAACATATTAGAATTCAATATACTGATTAGTTTGTTAAATGTGTAAGTTTTCTGTAATATTTAACTACAGTATACATTAAGAGTTACTATCTTTAAACACTTTCAGACAAACTCGTTATCAATTTTTATTATTGTTTATGGTTTAATATAAAAGAAATTACAAAAAAGTCATGATTTTGTAGCTTAATTTTCTGTTCCAGAAATTACATATGCATATATACTTTATTGGTTGTTAAAAGATATTATTCTAAAATCATTATTCCTCACATAGGAAAATTAGGACTTAACTGAAATTAAAGTATAAAGGATGAAAAAGATTATTAATGTGCCAAAAGTACAAATCTAGTGGAAGATTGAATTGATTCTCTCCCAAATGTTGATGACATTAATATAAAAAATATGCGATGGTGAGATTTTTGTATTGCATAAACTGATAAAAGTTTCTTAGATCTAAAACGAATTAAGAAATAATTGGCAGTTACATTGGCCCAACAAAAACATCCATGTCAAGTTCTAAAAGGGTGTGTTGTCCTGGACGACTTATCCTCGTACCAACCACATTTTTTACTGGAACTTGCCTTCTATAGTTCTATTAGGCATCCCATACTTTATGAGGATGTTCTTCGTTATCACTATGAGACTGATTTTTTGTGAACTTCTCCTAAGTACAAATCGAACTATTGATATGTTGGTGTGGTTACCTGAAAAATTAGGTCGCATAGTCAAATAGACCACTTATACATTATTGTATGACTGGTTGTCCTAACATTTGTGGATGAAAACTTAAAATTCACCTCCCAACGATGGCGAAACCACTGATTCTGCAATCTCATATGTATATTAAACTATTATGTAGAAGCTGGACTACGTAGAACAGATTGATGTTTTATAGATGCGGTGGAGGCTATTCTGTTCAAAGGCTTGGCAATTTGATGCTTTCTCTCGTAGCTGTTTCTCTTGTTGTGAAAATATGTACTAGTTATTGCATCATTCACATACATGCATTAGATCAGCAAGTGCGATTTTTGATTGTCAAGGCTTCATCTCACTTCTCAGCTCTAAAGAAATCTCCATCAAGCAGAAAGAGCTCATCTACGTACAACTTTAGATGCTTAAGTGTTATGTCTGCTTTTATCTTTCTTTTACGTTTTCCGCTTGGCTAATGTTACAACGGTTTCTTCGGCTACGCTAGCCCTTTTGTTTATATTTTCTTTAACAATTCATCCATTGATGGAAAGTAAGCTATTAATAATGGTTTCGTTGGTGAAACATTTCTCTTCAAAATTCTCACATGTTTAGAAAAACCCTCATATAAAGATTACAAACGTATTTATACTTTACCCAAAAAGAAATGTATTTATAGTGGTGATAGTTCTTGCTATAACATTTTCGAGTTAATAAAATGTTAAATACTTATAGAACATTGGTAAAACATGAGAACAAAGCTACGACAAATGAACAAGGCTAGATTTTGGCATCGTAAATTCGTTATACGATGAAAGGGAATATAGAGTTAAAAAATGCTATATTTATATTATCTTCCAAAAATCAAAACTTCATTATATAGATGTAAATCTCATTCCAGTTTTATTACCATATATATACATATACGAATCAAAAATTTGGTTTGAAAAGTCATGAAACAAATACGTATCATCTAACCGTAGGTGAATTTACTGTCGTTGTCTTAATTTTTTTTATTTATCACAATCATCATTTGATTTTTATTTATTTTCACAATACATCTTTGGAGCCATTTAAAGTCATGTGGATTTTCAAAAGTGGAAAATGTATTATATTGTTAACTCGAATATGTATGGTAAACGATGCTTTTAACAAAATAAATTTTAAACGAAAAGGGGAGACAAAATGAATCTTTCCAGTGACTTTGAGCAAAGACAGTTTTCTTTTTATTTTGTAAATGGCCTACAAATCTGTTCAAAGACTAATCACTCCACTTATATAAAGATAATATAACAAATTGAATTAATTTAAATAATATATGCATATTTTATTTATTTATTAAAGTATATATGCACATTGACAAGAACCATTAACATTTCTTAGTTTATTTTATTGTGTCGGTTCTCTCGTCTTTAATCTTTGCCCATATGTAAATAAGATTTTTTTTTTTGTTAGTTACTTGGAACGTCTCTAACGTAACGTTCTTTCATATTAATTTCTCAATGAAATTATGAAAGTAGTGTAATGCTTTGAAAATAAAAATAAAAGAAAGCCGTAGAAAAAAATGTGTTCTAATATAAATATAATGGGTCAAGTCCATACACTTAGGACTATATATCTCACAAGCTAGGCCTTATTTCTACCATACCCAAGCCGTAGGAAAAATAAAAATTAAGGGGTTGAATTGTTTGCGGACAATTGCAATTGCATGAGTATATCAATCAACGAAATATTTTAAATCGTTCTAATGGTTTTTAACAAAAAAAAAAGAAAAAGAAAAGTCATTCTAATGTTTGCGGTAGCATGCAGTCGCGAGCAGTAGATTGCGGTTGAAAAAATATAAATTTTATAAATATATCTTAAATATAAATTAAAATAATAAAATAATTAAAAATATTTTTTCAAATATTTTTTTTTGATATCTTCTCTAAAATATAATTATATTTGAAACCTATATACTAAATTATATTTGTAGTTAAAACAATTATTAATTAGACTTAAAAAATGTTCCAAACCTCTTTAAAATTAAAGTCTTAGTTAGACATTTTATGATTTATTTTAAAATTTCTTATTATAATAATATAGGTTTTTGCTTTGATAGGACTAAGAGCATCATTATTGTAGGGTTCTTAAGGATTTCTTAACCAATAAAAAAATAAAAAGATAAAATAATTGTGAACAGTGTAAGAACCGGTTCTTAAATAAGAACTTTAAGAACCGGTTCTTAAATAAAAACTTTAAGAACCGGTTCTTAAGGGGGTTCTTACACTATTTTTAGCTACGTGTCAACCTCTAATTCGCCAGATTTTTTTTTTCTGGTTTTTTTTTTCCAAATTTTTTTACTTGTTTATTTATTTATTTATTTTTAACTTTAACTTTAAAAAAAAAGTTAATTTTTTTTTTAACTTCAACTTTAAAATTCTAAACTTTTTTACATATTAATGAATTGGAATCGTTCGGTAGGTGAACAGAAAGCGATTCATAGACAAGATCAGAAAAAATCCAAATTGAGCGTTATTTTTATTTTTTTTTCAAAATCTATGTTTAAAATGTTATGTTTTTATGTCAATTATGTTTAATTAAAAAATAAACTCTATTTAAAATAAAAAAAAATTATTAAATTTTTTTTTTAAGAACCCCTAATGGTTTCTACCAATAAAGCAGCAAAAACAGAAATTTCTTAACTTCAAAATTATAATTAAATATTACTTAAGAGTCCAATAATAATGCTCTAAGAGTCCAATAAAGTTAATAAAAAAAACTTAAAATTTAGTTCTTGTGCTAATTAGACCCATTAGACAAGTGTAAGTTGTTTTTTGGGGTTTAAAACAAGTTTAAGTTTGAGCCCTAGTAAAAAGGAAGATCCAACAAAAATGGAGGAACCAAAGAACAAGCCCTTTCCAGCTTTCCTTTGGGGTTGAATCTTCTCTAATTTCCAGAAAATTTGAAATTTATTTTGTCACATTCTTGATCTTTTGATAACTGATACAAAACATTAAACAAGTTTCCGTTTTTATGTTTCTCAAAGTTATACATAAGAAAACGTGTAGATCAAGCAAGCGATTATGAGTCACAAAGTCTCGAAGAAGTTAGACGAGGAGCAAATCGATGAGCTCCGGGAGATTTTCCGGTCATTTGATCGGAACAAAGACGGAAGCTTAACACAGCTCGAGCTCGGATCACTTCTCCGAGCACTCGGGGTTAAACCCAGTCCAGACCAATTCGAGACCCTAATCGACAAAGCAGACTCTAAAAGCAACGGACTCGTCGAGTTCCCGGAGTTCGTGGCTTTAGTCTCGCCGGAGCTTCTTTCTTCAACGAAGATTAGGACTCCTTACACGGAGGAGCAGCTTCTCCGGCTGTTTAGGATTTTCGACACTGACGGCAACGGGTTCATCACTGCGGCGGAATTGGCTCATTCTATGGCTAAGCTTGGCCACGCCTTGACGGTGGCGGAATTGACTGGGATGATTAAAGAGGCTGATAGCGACGGCGATGGCCGGATTAATTTTCAGGAGTTTGCTAAGGCTATTAACTCTGCTGCATTTGATGATTTATGGAGTTGATATTTGTTTCACATATCATAATTTTCATTTTTATTATTTTTAGTTTCTATGATTAGTTTTCGTTATTCTACAAGAAATTATGTAGTTAAATTCAAAATAATTACTCAAGTTCAAATTCCGGTTCTTTTTGTTCATTTTAGATTTCTTCAAAAAAAAAACTAACTGTTCTTTTATTTCTCTTCTATTACAAGTTACAACTTCTTGTGGCGATTTTTCAACTGTGATTTTAAGAGTTCATTCTATGTAAATTTGTTTTTCTAACTACAAAACATGTTTCGATCCGCACCATATTAGGACTTGCGAAAAAGTTGAATAATCAACAAAAATTGCAAAACCTTTGATCTTCTTCTACATATATTAGAAATTACTCAATTTCAAAAGACATGTATTTTGAATTAATTTATAGCTAGTAATGCTATTGATGTATAGTAATCATGTGTATCAAACTTTTAATGTTAGGCTCAATGTAAATAAAAGTCGTAAAACTTTATTTAAGCGTTAGCAAGAAAAAGACATTGCCATGTTTTTTTCTACATACTTGCTACAGAATCTATCCACAACATCAGTTTCTGGAATTAAAAGTTAAAAAAAGAGGCTCAATTATGTCGAAAAAGATAGGAACTTTGATTGGATTTTGCTGCTTCATCTTCATCATCTCTGTGTCATCCACAGCAAAATGTCCTTCCTGATTACACCGTCAAACCCGCCAACTCTAACATAGCTCGGTTGAATCAAACTGGCGGCTACACCACCATTGTAATGTCTTTACTGATTTATACTTCCATTGGGTCTCGGCGGTTGGATCATCATAGAGACAGTTGGGAATGGTTTTTGCCACAAATGTTGCAACGAGGAGAACAAGTGCCTATCAGATTTACAGTTTTGTGGAGTCTGTGTCGTGGTCGAATGCGATTTGGAACGGGACAATTCAACTAGTCTTTTTGCCTTGTCCATGTTCGAGTTGGTGTTGTGTGGTAATTCTGGTCGAGTACGGATCTGAGCTGCTGGTTTCATCCGATCGAGCCAACGGAGAATCCAGTTTCCAAGATTCCTACCAACTTCTACATCTCTGTATGTTTGATACACAATGTTTTAACCCAAATAAAAGACTGCAAGTGCACAGACAATCGCAGTAGTATAAAAGGGACCGAATCCACAGAGACCAAGGTTACACTATGACTTTAAGAGATTTAAATATAAAGCTAAGACAGCAAGTTTGATGGTTGTTTTCCGTAACAAGTAGCAAATAATTAAATCAATGTAAAAATCAATAAAGCAAGGCACTAGACTAAGGTATTTCGCCGGTAATTCAGAGATGAAAAGTTTAGCAATTATTCAGGATATAATTCAGCACAGGTCCAGAACTCAAACATAAAAATAAGACCGACTCACTGTCGTGGCACCGACAACTTTGTCTAACAACCTAAATATTTAAGCTGTCGTTTGGACCTAGAGATGCAGACAAGCATTAACGAATAAGTTCAATATATTCACACTCAGCCGTAGCATCAACTGTCGTTGGCTAGGGACTGATTGCTCACCAATGTCTTTTCTAGCAACCTAAAGCACTTTTGATGAATAGGTTAACCTGAAATCATAGACTAAGTGATCAGTTTAATCTAAGCATTAAGATCAACAATTGGCAAAGACAGTATATATTCAGATCCTATTTGTGCTCAGATTATCATCTCATGAATCCTTTTGAAAACCCTAATCTAGCTAAAGGACTACTCAGACATGGAAGAATAAAACACAACAATGAAATAAAAGGAATTCATGAATAATATTGAAATGGAATAAGGTTCAGAATTCTTCTCAAAACAGAGAAGTGGATGATCCTTTTCAGATCGTACAAGCAAAAATAAAAGATGGTGAAATGAGTAGCAAGGCGATAGAGAACAAAGAGGAATATGAGAGAAAAATTAGAAAGAATCTAAAAGTGAGCGTCAAGGTAAGCGTGTCTTTTCTGGAGGTGGCTTGCCCTATTTATTCACGCTAAAAATTAGGTCAAGTCAGATTCCTTATTTTTTTTGGCGGCGGAGCATGTGCTCCCGAAACCGGAGCACGTGCTCCGTGTGTAAATTATGCTCTTTTGCTGCGAATCCACTCTTTTTTGCTCCAAAAGCTCCAGCAGCTCCAGTCCATCTAATCCATGCTCAAAGACTTTCTTCTGACCTGATATGACTCAAAAATGACTCTAAAGACACGAAAAGGACTAGAAAACATTAGTTAATATGGGCTAAAATCATCATATATCAATGTTCTTGTGAACTGTAATCGCCACATCAAAGATTTTACGAGTTCTTTTGAACCAAAACAAGAGAATACAGAAGAGAAACTCAGAAACGAAGATCACAAGGAAGAAATCTATACCGTAACAAACGTTAGACAAGATTTCAACATGAATCACTACAGTTTATATCTGATTATCTCTATGGAGAGTGTAACGAAGATATTCATAAACTTCTTCAAGAATCAGTAATGAACAAGCAAATATATTAGTAGTGATAGATTGAAAGACCTCAATTAGATAATTTTCTTGGAAATAAAGGCGAAATCATCGATTCCATTATCTATACTATCAAAACATAACACTAGCTTCTTGATTCTAGCTTTCTAATTCCTATGAATCACATCAAAAACGCTCTAGTTGCTACAGATCAAACAAAAACGAGATCAAGAATCCAACTTAAGAGGAACTGCTTCGATCATCCAAATTCACAGTAAGATTTTTGTGTTTATTGATATCATGATCGGTTTGAAGCAACGATTCAGGATCATACAAAATCAATAATTTAAATTACAGAATAGTGCAATTTTCTCATTCTGAAAAAACCTAATTTCCCAAAATGAGATTTCATTTCCAACAACACAAATATCAAACCGAATCGAAAAAAGTCTCACCGTGAAGAAATTGTCGAATTTTGGGATGATTCGGACTAATAATACGACTCTGGATCAGTGACTGATGATCACCATTTCGTCAGTTACTGATCTTTCTGCTGGTTATCAGTGATGCCAATCTTCACCGCCTTTTTTACTTGTTGAAAGAGGTCATTTTGGGCCCTGAAATGGCTCAATTCGGCTGCATATAGAAATGGGCCGGATTAAACCACACTAATTTTTTTTTCCAGCAACATATCTTATTTTCAATGAAATTAAAATAGTTTAATATTTTAATGCAATTCATTATTAATATTTTAGTGCAATTCTACGGTTCAGATTCATGATTTTATTCGGCTCTGTTTAGACAAAATTTATTTAAAAATAAACATAACTAACTATTAATTAATATTATAAAATTTTAGTTTATTTAAATATTTGTTCTCTACATATTTAATCAAATATACTATTTTTAGTGGATTTTGGTTAAACAGTAGATTTTGGTTTAACAGGTTGGTTCGATTTAGTGTTGAAATTTTTATATCGTTTACTTTATGCTTAATTTCGATTTCGGTTTCATTCAATTTGGTAAAATACCAAATTTTCAGCCTAAGATATATGACTATCTTAAATAGTATTATCTAAAACTATAATAACATAAGTAGTTATTTAATTGTATCATTGTATGTTATGGATAACATAAAATTTATTTTTGTTTTATTGATGATATTAAAGTAAATATAAATGGAAACATTTGTTTAAAAAAAATGGAAACATTTGTTTAAATAAAAAATGGAAACATTTGTGTAGCTGTAAGCGTGCTATAAAATAGAAAATTATTTATTTTTGTTTTATTGATAATATTAAAGTAAGTACAAAGATGAGCAGATCATCCGCAAAGCAAAAGTGTGTTAGCTTTACTTTCTCACATTTGTAGTGATAATTAAATTTCCCATCTTCAGCCGTCTGATTAAGCAGTAGAGAGACAATTCATGGCAATGATAAAGAGGTATGGAGATAAAGGGTTATCCTGTCTCATACCTCCTTTCCCCTTTAAATAACCTTGCACTATACCATTATACCCCACTGAGAAGTTATGTGTGCATATACAAGCCTGTAGCCATCTTATATACTCATTTGGAACTAGAAAACCCCTTAGGCAAGTGATGATAAAATCTCAATTAACAGTATCAAACGCCTTAGCTATGTCAACCTTAATTGAGATCCGTTTAGGTCATTTGTCTTAATGGTAGCCACTCACAATCTCTCCAGCTAGTACTGTATTCTCAAAGAGTAACCTGTCTTTCACAAATGCTGTCTGATTTGGCAATATTAATGATGACAGGATATGTTTCAATCTTTGGACCAAGAGCTTAGAGATAAGTTTGTATAGAGTATTACAGCAGGAGATAGGCCGGTAGTCAGCAATGGCAGATGCACATGGCTTCTTTGGAACTAATGTGAGAATTGTTGTATTAGTAGAGGTTGGCATAAATCCTGTCTTGAAGAATTGGGTCACAGCTGTAGTCACTTCATCTCCTAAGATTCACCAAGCCGATTTGTAGAAGCCTGCAGAGAGGCCATCTGGTCCAAGGGCTTTATGAGGGTTTAGTTTGAAAATAACCTTAGAGATTTCTTTTTTTGTGTAGGCTTAAGGATTATTGCTGATTGCTGAGCTTGTGTGTATCTGAATGAAGACACAGACTGAACCCAAGAGATTATAACCAATGAGGATGGGAGAATAGTAGGCGCCAAGATTGATTGCTAGTGAGCAATGACGTTTATGCTTATTGCTATCGGGTCAGTGACCATTACTCCAAAGTCAAGCATGAATGTGCGGATAGCATTGAAGCCTGCTCTTACTTGAGTTATCCTGTGGAAGAAGGTAGTGTTAAAATCTCCATCTTTGAGCCAGTTTATTCTAGATTTTTGTTTGAAGTATCCCTCTTCAATTGATCTTAGAAAGTACCACTTCATATGCAGGTCTTTCTCTTGTTGGAATAGATTAAAGGAGGATTATTAAGCGCCAGTACCTGTACATTTTGCAACAAACGGTTAACCTCACTAACTCTCATTTGTATTTAGAAAAAGTTCTCACTTTCGATGCTTTTAGTGCCTCTTTAGTGGTTCTTAGCTTCTAGCTCAAAGTAGCTAGATCAGAAGCAACGCTTCCGGCAAGAATCTATGCTTCCTCAATAACTTAGTAGAAGTTCGGGTGCTTTGTTAAGACGTTAAAGAATTTGAAGGATCTAGTTCCCGCTTTAGGTAGTTGGATAGATAGATTAGTTAAGTAAGGAGAGTGGTCTGATATTTCTGGGGCTAAAAAGGTTGAGATACTGTCTGGGAATAGGGATATCCATTGATGGTTTACCAATTGTCTATCTAATTTCTTAGCAGAGGGATTGGTGGGTTGTTTATTTTTCCAAGTATATAGGAGTCCTTGGAATCTCATATCAAAAACTCCAATTTGGTTGCAATATTCTCTGAAGTCGTTCATCTCTGAGTTGTTTAAGTCAATTGTAGGTGAAAACTGTTCAGAGTGGTGGAGAATCTGGTTGAAGTCACTACCAAGGAGCCACGGCTTTGTGTCCAAGGAGAGAGCCTGGTGAGAGTTTATTAGGTCAATCCACAGATCTGTTCTATCTATGCTTTGATTAGATGCATAGACAACTGTGTAGATGAACTTAAAGTGTACTGAAATCTCAACCTCACAGGTGATGGACTGCTTAGATTGATGCAACAAGTTGACTGACAGTGGGTTCTTCCATAGGATGATAATCCAACCTTCATCATCTGACTGATGATTAGAAAGGTAGTTCCAGCCATTACACACTTTAAACATTAGCTGGTTTAGATTAGGTTTCTTCACATGGGTTTCCAAAATAGCACCAAACATGGGCTGATATCTACTGAGTCAACTGCAAAAAGGCTTATGTTTGTCCGGTTCATTAATACCGCGTACATTCCAAAAAAAGTGACTAATATTCATTAAGAAGTAACAGATGATTCTCTTGAAGAAGAGAGAGTCCCTCGCTAGGAATCTGAACAATATGGTCGGCTTCCAAAAAAGATGGGAAGGGATTGAGAACAAACAGATTCGGTGTTGAGGTGACATTGGGGGAAAGTTCAGTTGAAGTGATGGCTATGGTGAGATTTGAGGTGGTAGAGGTTAGTAAAGTGCTTGGCTAGGGATGAGGTTAGGTTCAGGGTCAAGCACTAGGATAGTTGGCTGAGGGGTGGGAAAATTGGTTGAGAGAACAGTGTGGTTTATATAATTTGAGGGGTGGAGGTGATGGTATCCAAGCATGGAGGCATGGCTACTCCTGAGAGTGGAGAAATGTGTTTATTTTGTGGGTTTATTGTTGGGGGAGAGGAAGATGGAAATAGATCATTGTCTATTTTTTTTGGAGTTTTTGGTGGGTTTTGGGGTGTCTTTTTAAGAAAATGTGGGATTTATATTTTTTTTGGAAAACTGTTTGGGTTCACATCAAAAATAGGGCTGTGGGGGATAGGAAGTTCCATCTTGCAATATAGAGGCTGGAAGTCCTATGATAAAAGGACTTCCAATGATCCATGTGGGTTACCAACCTCTAGAGAGGTTACCAGCTGAACCAGTGGATTAGTGGGTAACTTCTCAACTTCTGTTACTTTTGTAACAACAACAGTTCCTGCATCAGCAAGAAGGGGATTTCGTGTAGTGGTGAAAGGGGAACTAAGACCATTACAATCCACCTTCATATCCTCAGTAAGTGATGGTGATAATTCATATAGAGAAGTGACCGAGTCCTCAGGATCATCTTGATTAGGGGTGGTACTCTTCTGAGGAGTATCAACTTCTATGTTTGAGGATGGATTAGTTTCTTGAGAATATAATGTTTCAGTTGGTTGCTCAGGCTGTGAGGCTGGGACATCTTTGGATTTTTTTTTTCAGTTACTTTCACTGATCCAGAATGCCTATAGTCCTTAGGGTCAGACTTTTCAGATGTGTTCGCATAAAGGGCTTTGAGGCAGTTTCTGATGATAGGCCCGAGCTCCTTGCAGTAAGAGCATGTAGGTGGGATCTAGGGGTACTCTACTTCAACAGGTACAATTTCTCCATCTTGTCTAACTACCTCAATAACCTTAGGTAGAGTCTTTGTTAAGTCAACCTCTACTTTCACATGAGTAACCAGTAAGCTAATAAGGTTCTTGGTGAAATCATCAGTCTCTTTAGGTTCGCCAATGGCTCCAGCTACCCATCCGAGACCTTCCATAGTTCTCAAGTCAAATGGAACACCTTTGAGATGGGCCCAATGGGTATGGAGTTCATGGCTGGAGTTGCTGAGGAGTGATGAGTAGCCCATTAAGCTACATGGAACATAGAATCTCCAACATACGATATACGTTTCTCTAGTATCTTTAGCCTTATGAAATCATTTGGAACTCTTACTAGCATTGTATGTTGGTAATTATTGACATGAATCTCTAACTTGCGAACTTTCTTCCATATATGGTTCAGGATGCTTTGGATCTATCTGTATGGAAGAGTAGCCAATTATGAATTCCCTGTGCATGTCAACTCCGCGGAGGAAAACCTCATCAGGTATTGCTATCTGAGGTGTACCAGATGGAGAAAAGGTAACATGAGCATATGTTTTTAGAGTTTTGTCGTCACTTCTTTTTAGTCTCTCAGCAATATAGCCATTAGCAGGGTTGAGATTGAGTGATTGTGGTCGAATAAGTGTATGGGAATCATTATGGATTATTTTTGTGGTAATCTCTGAAGTACGAGGGACCTTGAGATGCATTGAGGGTGATGTGGTGGAGGGTGGGTTTCGAACAAGAGGGGATAGGTTTGGGATATGAGGGGGTTTTGTGGCCTGAGGTTTGGGATAAGACGAGGGGGAGGGTAAGGTTGTAGCTGGGTTAGTAATGAGAGGTGAGGAGGTCTTTGGAGGGACCACAATATAGGTTTCAGTAGTGGTGGACTCAGGGCTTGACAATGAAACAACCAACTGAGTAATGGTGATTTCAGATCTGGGTACTATAGCAATAGAGGCCAGATGCATAGTATTGAGAAGATCCGATTAAGGCAGAGAGAGCTCAGCGGTAATAAGAGAAGAGATAACAGTACTTACTAGGCTTGAAGCTACAGGCTCAACAATTGGAGCAATTTGGAGTACAAAAATAGAAGACTGAGATCTAGTTTGAGAGTAAATAGTAGAAGGTGAAAAGGGTGGCAAATGAGATAGAGAAAAGCCTAGGGATGGATCAGGAGGGTCAGGGGGGAGAGGGGGGGGGGTAGAGTGGACTTCCACCAGCAATGGATGGCGGTGGATTCGAGCCGGAAGCATGACTGGCGGGGAACCAAGCATTTTGCATTGGGAACCGTGGCAGAGAGGTTTTGCTACAGTTACATGTTTATTAGAACCTGAATTTTTGTTATGACTCTTTCAATATGGATATTTAGGCACACCATTTTTTTTTAATGAGTAAGATAATAAATTAGATATTTTACATGGGTTTTGGATATCCACTGAGTTTTAACCTATTTATAACATCTCTGTGAGTCAACTAAATGTCACGTCCCCTTCTGAGATTTTTTCATTTTTCTTTTCTTGACAGTTTACTTTTTTTCGAAAAGTTTATTTCTGTGATTTTTCCATTTTTTCTTTTTTTTTTCTGATAGTTTTATTGTGGTTGTTAATTCTGATAGTTTACTTTTTAGTTATTCTTTTCGTTTATTATTTTTTGTTTAATGTAATTCTTTATTAAACAAGTAAATAAACAAAGATTTTTACAAAACAGTACTTGCACGGATTTAGAAATTAAATAATCTCATAGAGATAGAAAACTTAATAATCGAGCACGAGGAATTAATGAAGCTTTAACTAATGATGAAAAAAAAAAGATAAAACTATTATTTCAATAAATATATATTTTAGAATATAGCCCAAAACCAACCCAATACGATTTTAGACATGTAAAACGGCCCACATAACCTTATTTCATAAACGCAAACGTAGACATGATAAACAGGTTACCGAAAGGTAATATTTGAAGGTAATTGTAAAATGTTATATGAAGCAATCTACAATCATTTGACAGATATAACCATAGAGAATGTGATCAAGGATATTCGCTGTTAGGCGGATCGATTTTCTGAAATAAAATTTTTACTAGTTCCTCGAAAATGTAATCAGATAGCTAATTATTTAGCAAAGTTATTATACAATCAACATGTTGTTTCTCAAGTTTATTTTTACTCTCCTATTTGTTTAAGGAGTAGACTATGTGTTGACTATGTAAACCATTTCTAGTTTAATAAATATGACGTTAAGAAAAAAACGCAGAAGTAGATCAATGCTCGTGTTCTTGCTTCTTTCATTCCCTCCTCCACTTGTCTTTTACGACACAGATAAATCCAAAAAACAAAAATTAACTGTTCCAAAAAATTAATTAAAAAATCGTATCTATCCTCTCTTAGAAGCAATTTCGAATTTGGTTTTTTGGTTTTCTAATCTTCAAACATAATCAAGCACAACGTTTTGCAGATTCTCTGATCAATTATTGTTAATTTCTCTTCCATCGTTTTAATCAACCCTTCAATTTTTCTTAACGATTCTTGAATTTTTAAACTATCGTGAGAAACCAGAGATGAGCTTTCAGGATCTAGAAGCCGGAAAGCCATTGAAACCACAAAGGAATTTGATTAACGGCAAGAAAGATGGAACTCAGGCGGTGGCTTCCGGTATCTTTCAGATCAACACGGCGGTTTCTACCTTCCAGCGACTTGTTAATACTCTCGGTACACCTAAGGATACGCCGGAGCTCCGTGATAAGTTGTGAGTCCGTTCCCGTGATTTTGAATCTCTTTTTGGAATCATGCATTTGATTGAGTTTTATCTTCTAAATTGAGTTTCTTGCTCATCTTGGTTATATGTGTTTGGGGCAAAGCTAATGTTTTTGCATATTTTGTTGTGTAAAATTTCATATTTTTCCCCTTTTGAGCTAATGAAATTGGTTTTGAGGTAAATTAAGATTACTTTGTATGTGTTCTTCTATGGAAGTGTATGTTGGCTCAATTCTGTTGTTAATTATTCAGGCACAAGACAAGATTACATATTGGGCAGTTGGTAAAAGACACTTCAGCAAAACTTAAGGAAGCTAGTGAAACCGATCATCGTCGAGATGTTTCTGTAAGTGTTTTCTCAAGATGAACAACTTAGAAGATGGAACATGAAATGATAGTTTATATATTCGCTATTTATGGTTCTCTTTTGGTGTTGGTATTGGCATTGGCTGTAGCAAAGTAAGAAGATTGCAGATGCAAAACTTGCAAGGGATTTTGAAGCAGTGTTGAAAGAGTATCAGAAGGCACAGCATATTGCAGTTACAAGGGAAACTTCTTACACTCCTTTCGATCCAAAACGCAGCCTTTCTTCAAGGTATGAAAAAAAACTGCTTGATAAGAAGCGGTCACTATGTTCTTTGTATCAATAACTTCAATATCAGAACCTCTAGTTGGAGAAACTATAGTGATTGCTCCACCTGTTTTTGGTTGGAAGCAAAGCTGTTGTGTTCTTATAGTCAAGCTTGAAGTTAGTTATTACTGATGTTACTGTTTTCCTAAACCAGTGAGGTAGACATTGGCTATGATAGATCCCAAGAGCAACATGTCATCATGGAATCTAAAAGGTTAGTAAACTCAACGTCGGTTATTTCTGTATAAAGCTTCTGTGTTCACGCTTGTGACCTCTATTTCTTCATCTATAGGCAAGAAGTTGTGTTGCTTGACAATGAAATTTCCTTCAATGAAGCGATGATAGAGGAAAGAGAACAGGGAATACAAGAAGTTCAACAGCAAATAGGTGAAGTAAACGAGATATTCAAAGATCTTGCGGTATTGGTTCACGATCAAGGAGCCATGATTGGTAAATCTCTTCAGCAAATTAAAAAAAAAAAAATCAGTAAAGAAACAAAAAAGCTTTTTGATTCCAATTCTCAATCCTCTTTAAAACTCTGTTTCTTGGCAGATGATATTGGTAGCCATGTCGATAATGCGCATTCAGCAACAGCTCAGGGGAAGTCCCATCTCGTAAAAGCTTCCAAGACACAACGATCAAACTCATCTCTGGTATAAATAATTCTGCTATGCATTCACTTAGTCGTTTTCATGTTCATCACTTCTCTTTTTTTTTTGTGGTGATTATGCAGATGTGCTTGCTAATGGTGATATTTGGGATCGCTCTCCTGATTGTTATCATTGTAGTCGCAGCTTGAGATGGCCATAAAACACATTCAAGAGAAGTCGGTTTTTCGACATAGAAATCTGAGTGTGTAAAGTCATACTTGCAGATGTGTCTGTATATTCACTCTTCTTTCTTGTAGTTACTTCGCTTATGTGAATGGTATGGTTTAAAAAATTTGATTTCAGTGTTTTGATACCGAACCTCCGGTCAACGACTATTTGTTGGTTTGGTATGGTTTGGTTTGACCAAAATTGTGGTTCATTTCCGTTAAGTTCAGAGAAAAATAATCAAAAATGTAAAATAAGAATTCTATATTAATAATTAAAAGAAAAAAAATTCAGTTTGATGATATTTACGTAAACTTCAATCGAATTTTTAATAAAGAAATTGGCTGAGTTTGGTTTAACTTGGTTAAAATTCGGTTTACATGGTTAGTGCTCGATTTTTTAATTTATAATCGCGTTAAGACTTTCGCCAATGGATCATTTGATCGGAATTACTCTGAACATTTCGATTTGATTTCCCGCTCAGTTATGAACGGCGCATCTCCAGCTCATTCTTTGGTTTCGACGACCGCCGTAGCTGGAGGCGGTGGGAGTAGCGGCGCCGCCGCTGGTCTAGACGATTTCCATTTTCCACCGGACATTCCCTCTATGCAAGAGCGAAAAGACGAAGCCATGCGCGGTCAGTTCATACTCTTTTCATGATTTCGCATCTTAGGGTTTCCGATTCCTCGATAAATTAGGGGTTTTCTGTAAGAATTTCTCAGTGATCAGATCACATCTCCATTGTTAGGGTTTTCTCGCAAAAATTAGACATTTTGGTGTCAAATCTTCACTGTTGATGTTGCAAAATTTGACAAAACTGCTATCTAGAAATCTAAATTTTTAGTTGGATTAAGAATGATATGATGATTGGACTGTAACTTATAGTATTGCTAATTAATTACTCAGAAATGATTAGGGAGTAGACTAAAGAAACAAAAAAAAAAACCTTGCTTTCAAGTGTTTGTTTGAGAAAGATGATCAATTACATATTTTAGTTTTGGCTTGTGATGTTGCAGTTTTGAAAGTTGATTTGATGAATGAACTTGATAAAGAGGTTAAATCCTTGGAAGAAGATAGTTGGATGTTCGAAGGTCCTCGTTCTCGAATCCATCTTATATCCAGAAGAGGTTTGTTTATGGCACAAAGCTGTTTTCATGTTGATCAATTCAGTAACTGTTTGAATATATTTAAGTATAAAGCCTTTATTCATATTTGAATCAGTGTAATAATAGTAGTAATTAGACCATTTGATAGATTCCGCGTTTTTGGTGTTCCATCATCACTAAGACACTCTAATGATTCATATTTATGATAAAATGGGATTCTGATTAGGTAACTATCTAAAGAAAGAAGTTGAAGCTGTGGCGAAATCAAGCATTGTTCAGATTCCAAGATGATGATCAGATTCTGAGTAAGAAAATTCAGAAATGGTCGCAAATCTTTGATTGATCCCTATTGTTTCGATTTATGGTGTTGGTTACAAATGCCCACTAAAACGTCGACTTATTTTTATTTATTTCCATCCATGTATGTATACAATACAAGATTTTTTGGTTTGTTTATTAAAGTCTTTGTCTTATAATAATAGCTATTTCAGTGGTGTTATGTTAATATAATTGAATAAAATAGAAGAAATCATTATTCGGTTAATTAGCCTATTAACAACATAAAATGAGACTGAGATCTTTGATGGGTTCTTAATAGGGGTGGATACAGATCGGATATCCGAGAATTTTAGAGTATCCAGATCTTGATTTGTCGGATCCAAGAAATAATTATCCAGATCTATCAAAGTCCGCAGATATCCAGATTCGATGTTTTTACACTGGAATTACAAATGTTGTCCACAATCATCGGGACGTACTTTACCGTTTACTTGAAAACATCGAATCAGGTCAATCGTTAATGCCTTGACCACTCTCGTCTGATTTTGATTTACACATTGTTGCCTTGTTGGGATTTAGGGCTTAATTTGGGTGTCTTTAGTATCCAAATTTTAGGGTTCTCCAAAATGTTTTTAGATTTCTTTACTAGAGGGTTTGAAAAAGTGAGTGCCGAGTTCTCGTCTATAAATGTTTTTCTTTTAACTAGTTGAGTTGAGAACGTAACTAGTTAATAAGACAGCTATTGAAGGTACCGGAGTATTATTGTTTTTGGGTCTTCACATGGGACAATGTAGTTGAGAATGAAAAAAATTAAAGAGAATTGAAACCTTGAAGGTATCAAAGTATTGTTATTGTAAAGCTATTGGCCAAATTGATTTATCAACTAGGCTAAGACTTATGCAATGCTTTAGTTTATAAGAAAATGCATGTGTTTTAGTTTAGTTTATAAGAAAATGCATGTGTTTTACCATTACACAACAATTGCTTTGCAGCTGAATTATCATTTCCAGAGTATGAGCTACTCTAGGAATAAAAGTAAAGGAAACAAAAATAAACAAGGATAGCATAGTGCGAATGTCTTCCAGCACTCCATGAAGCTCGCAGATCAAGTCATGAGGGTTGAGAAGTTGCATCAAGGTCTGTGAGATCGATAGAATCGAAAACTCTAATGTGCCTAAGACCAGGGCATGAGATAAGGCCAGCTTGATCGTCCAAGCTTCCGCCAAAAGAGCTGATGCTAAGAGATAACAATCAGCGATAACAGGTTCCGAAGCTGCACTTCCTAAGGAGGTTTGTGCCTTCCTTGTGTTATGTATTATTATTACTCAGTACCCACAATGCTATAAAAATTCTGAGATCTCATATGTATTCCTTCGATTAAGAGAAAATTAAGGTTAAACTTTCGAATCTTGTGTGGATTAATATTAGTTAAAAAATGGATTTTTTCGGAAAATACCCTATTTATGATTTGAAATTTGAAAAGTACCCTATATATTGATTAAAAAAGAAAAACTGATACTTGTTTGTCCTTATTAAAGTTATTATATTTAATAATTCATGTTATAAGTTGAAAGTAAATTATTATAATTAATTCATTATTGTTTGAGAATAAATGACATCGAGATTTTTAAAAGGTTTTAGTGAAATGTCATTTATTCCTTGTGATATAACCATCGGTTTGGTCCTACATCCTAGCCATAATACATTGATTCAATTTAATGGAAACAATGACCATGTGCAATCCCACGAGATTTTATGATATTCAAATTATGTGGTTTGTTCTTAACCATATTCTAGTTTTGATTGGTTCAATTATCAAAGTATGACATCTTTGAAATTATTAGAATCTATCAAAATTTTAAATATATTTCAAAAAGTTATTTAAAATAATGATCGACACTAATTTTTGTATAAATAAAATATTTATTTTATCATCAATTATTAATTGATTTTATTTTAAATATATTTTTTCTTGGTAAATTACTATTAAGTTTTTATTAGAAAATTTTAGGAAATTAATACTTTAAAATAACAGTTTTATAGTATTTTGTAAAGAAAGATATTGTTTTCAAAATTGTAAATACAAATAGGATATTTTCCCAAATTTCCTCTTAAAATTATTTATCAGAGATATATTCTTTAGTCTTGTCATTAGAGTTTTTTTCAAAATTCAAAATAATAGCTTTTAAAAAGTGAATTCAAAAATTAAATAATACAAGGATTACAAAAATTTGAATCATGAAAATTTAGCTAAAAACTATATTTTCTCCGTCTTTATAAATCTAGACCTTTTGGTACTTAGTCTAAGATTAATTACTAAAGTCACTTTATTAAAATCTTTTTAATATCTAATAAATAAATTATATATTGATTGTAAGATGTACTTTCTTTCGAGTGTATTCTATGATTATAGATTTGTATATTTATTGTAAGAAATTATTTATACTATAAAAGATAAAGAAATTTTTTTTATGAGAAGATGACAATTCTAAGCAAATTAAGAAGACTTTCAAATTTAGTATCAATTCTTGCAAATTTATATTTTGAAATATACATCATGAATAAAATCTTGCAGAGGAAGGTGATGTTGGGAATCAACTTTATTAGTAGGCAATGAGAGTGGTGGAGGCGGCTCATTCATTGTGGGTGAACGGGAAATCCGACTCTACAAAATCTATGGTACAGATACAAACATAGGTAAAAAAAATAGACACAAACACTGACCAAAAACCGACACTGACCAAGATACTAATATAGACACTGACTAAATTTCTATTATTTGTAATATAAAATATAGTTTTTAATGTTATTTTATCTTTTGATCAACCCAATAAAACCAAATATTTTGATATATATTAATCCAAACTATAATAGAAGTGACTTTAGTTGGATTTGTATTTGGTTATAGTGCATACAACTTCTACAATAAAGAGATGTGCTATCATTAATTGCTTGCATAACGTCACAGTTATACATCCATCTGAAACTTGAATTTTTTATTTCCCCGGAACAAGATGTAGCTTGGAATTGGGTTCAACTCTTCTACACATATTTTTTTTTGTTTCTTCTTCAATTTTGATGTCATCTTCTCAGTTTGATTCACCTCGTCTATAATTTCTTTTGCTTCTTCATTAATTTATGTTGAAACCTCTTCGAAGTCCTCTTTTAGTTGGGTTTAACTCGTCTATCATTTCTTATTCAATTTCTGTTAAAACGTTTTTGAGGTACTCTTTTCAGTTGGGTTCAGCTCGTCTATGATTATTTTTTTTAACAAAAAAAATCTATAGTTTATTTAAACAAAAAATTAAAATTAATCACTACACATCTATTAATATCACTTTGCACATTTAAATTAATAAAAATCAATACTTATACCTTAATGTTCTCAAAGAAATAAATAATCAACTTTCATTTTTATTTTTATTTGATGATTATCAAAAGTTTAAATTTTAATATTTAGAAAATAATTTTATTAATATTCAAATATTGTTCGTCATTTTTTTGAACTTTAATGCTTTTTTTTTATTGAATCCTTTAAAAAAATTAGGTTATCTATTCTCTTTTTATCCCAACTATAACAAAGATTCTTACTAGAGGTACGCATAAATGAACACCAGAAGAGGTTTCGTATGCTGAAGTGCTTGCTCTAGTATGCAGCAGACCATGATACACAATATATTAGATGATTGTATAGAATAAAATGTAAAACATTGAATGGTGAAAAGTAGATTAGTATGCAATAGAGTAGACTAAAACTCAATTTTAACATTCTTAATAACTAATACCCATATATCTTATAAAATATAACTACAGAATTAAATCTATTTACCAATACAATTACACAACCAAAATCTATTATTTTGATTTTCTCATAACATATGAGTAATATTTTTTCGAATGTTTACTATATATTGTCGATTATTATCTTCATCATGCTCATTTGAGTCATTTAAAAATATATAACTTTAGACTTTTAAATGTGTTTTATATTTTTATATTTGTCATTATTACTATCGCTCATTGAGATCGAAATTATTAAATTTTAATACAAACATAAAAAATTTATGAAATTATATAAAAGAAAAAAAAGAAAGTAGATTTATGAAAATTTATCTGAATTAATATAGATGAAATTAGTGTATGGATGAAAATTGTAAAATGATAAAAAACAGTTGTAGGTTTTTTTCGGAACTGATTTGAAGTGATGACTAATATGAAAATGGTGTGGGTTGATATATATAGATACACATTGTAAATTAATACTCCAATTGTCATTGTCAAAGAACATACTTGGTGGTATGATTTTCACTATTTGTTCGGATGTATTTTCATAGTAAAAGAGTGCAGACGAATAGTGTAAATATTTGGTATGAAGTTTAAAACAATATTACGTACTGCTATGATTTAAAATTTGCTTCGATTCAAGATCAGTTTTGGATTAAACTTTTAAAAAGTAATGGTAACAAGACATAAAATGAAACATAAGGATATTGTGTTGACCTCATAAGTTCAAACATTGCTCTTCTTCAAACAAAAAACCGAAAAATGCATCAAGAGACTGAGACTTGCACATAGATTTTTCATATACAAGCTTGATATAAGAAAAATGAAATAAATGGCAAGTTCATGAAATGAATATGCTGCTCTCAGGCTGTGTTACCTCGAAGGATTTTCAAAACTCCAAAAATCAAGGATTTTGCCTGAATGAAATAAAACATAATTACGATATATAAGCATAACTAGTTGATTAATTAGAGTTTGTCTTATTGATTACTACTAAAGTTAATCTTAATTACCTCGAGAGATCTATGGTTTCAGGCGAGAGGAGACCCATCTGTTGAGTCAGATCATTCATATGCTTAGTTTTGTCCCATTCATTTTGTTTCTGTTCTGTCTCATTGTCCTTGATTTTAAGGTCCCCTGAAGTTAAATCCATATCATCTGGAACTGGGATTGACATGAGATCTTCAAGGAGTGAAGCATAATCAACAGGGTCTAAATCAGGATCCATTGGAATGTCGTCGAAGTCGAAGGGCAAAGAATCATTGATCAACAGATCTGGATCTAGGAAAGGACTAGACCCTTCTCCCATGTTTGGTTCCATGAAATTATCTGGCGGCATCTCGGCAGTATTTTCGGGTAGCATATCAGTGAATTCAGGTAGAGTTAGATCATCAGGTGAAGGAATACAGTTCTGGGTTGCTTCTTCAGGTGTTGCTGAAACCATTTCAGGAGTTGTTCCAATTGGTGATGATGATGGTATCTCAGAAGCTGTTGACATCTCCTGAAGAGTTATACCCGATGTGTGGTTTGATGAAATCTCCATCTCGGTTCCCTCTGTAGTAGTAGTACCATTACCTAGAAGGAAACCATCATCGCCGGTTTCGTAAGGTTCCATTTTCATTAGCTGTTTAAACATTGCTTTTGCTTGCTCGTGCATTGGATGTTGATACTTCACTATCTGTCCATCAGGAGAAGCAGAATCCTTATTACTGACAATGCCTTCTCGCTTGAATCTCCTCTTCTTATTGGTATCACTGATTCGCCTACTATTCTCGTTTTGCTGATTCTGCTGATGTAAGAACTGTGATAGAAAATGAGGACTTTGAACTGCCTTTGCAAGGAATGACATTAATTGTTGTTGCCGATTCTCCATGCCCTGGAGACGCTGAACCATTGTTTGAAGTTGGTTATCAGTGGATTGTTGCTGCTGTCTTAATCTGACGAGTTCTTGCATAAGGACGTTCTTATCTCTTTTAAGCCTCTCAACTTCCTCTTCGAGACCAAATTTGCCCACTTCAACACATGCACTAACAGATGAGTTCTGCCCGTTCGAGTGCTGAGATTGCTGAGGTCCATGTCCATGTCCTTGGGCAGGTTTTCGCCTAGTTATTGTTTTTAGCAAGTGCTTCTGACCTCTTAAGAAACCTTCATTCGCAAATTCCCATCTATCTGGGTCAACCTTCCGGAAACCCTGTTTCAAGAAAGGCACGGAAAATGGAATGAGCACGGATTCCACCAAAACAAATGAAAAAGAATAACTTCAATAGGAAAAACTAACAGGAAATGTCAATCTAATAACTTCAATGCAACATTTAAATGCCAACTAACTACTCACAGATTCACACAGACATAATCACATTTTCAAGAGAAATTTTCATTCAGAAGTCAAGTAAATGTACCAGACTGATAGCAGTCAATCTGACATGGCCAACATATGAAGCATGAAAATTGCTAAATACATGTTCCTACTATGGCTCCTACCTACCAGCCGAACCAAAGGAAAAATATATCCAATAGGGATCCTAGGAAACTAAGAGAGTAAAAGTTCTCTAAGATATGCCGGTGTAATCTTTATGTGGGATGCAATAAGCTAGTAAATATTGAATTTTGATTTGAAACAGTGCCCAACATGTAATGCATCATGTGTTACAAAGACAGTAACAACGTAATAATTATATCCACGAATGGAGCACGTTCAAAAACAAAGTTAAATTGGTCGACAAATAAGAACTGTCTGCAGAAAAATCTAACTTATTTAATCGCATTCACTATCTTGCAGCATTATTAGCATCCCTGCTCTAAATATTACGCAGTACAAGCTCCATTCACCACGACCTTGTGTAGAGTAAAGCTTATATAGTTATCAGCTTATATAGGAAAATGCAAGCTCCATCCAGCACATATGAGCAGAAACTATTTAATTTTTAATGCAACTGTACCGAGCAAATCTATGATTTGCGAAACTGACATGCCAGATAAAGATGTAAAGTCATACTAACAACTAAACAGATATTGCAACACCAAACACCCATATATCTACTTATGATCTAGTTTCTACTCCAGACACTACTGATCACACTGGCCTTTAAGGTTTCAAAGACGTGCTGTCTCCATTAAACCTTGACTCATTAACAAAAAGATGATACTAAGTGAAACAGAGTCAATAACCTTTGCATTCAGGTATTGATCAACATGAGACTTGCTCTCTTTCCCAATTTTCTTCTTTCTTCTCCTTTATAATGCTGAGAAAATTCAGGAAGGTTTATTACTATCTTAGACTATTACTAAACCTAATTACATGGAGTCAAACCATACATCTCTAACTAAATTTCACATCTCCAAGACTCCAAGTTGAAAACAATAGCTGGACACAAAAATCTGAAACACTAATCCAGTCAGTAACACTAAAACCAGAAAAGAGCCTTCGTTCAGCTATTCTTTAACCCCCTAACTTAGTGTAAGCTTCATCAAAGCCCGTACAGATCTACACCTTTGATTAATCATCCCAGCAAGAAAGCTACTGAAAAAAACTCTTATTGGTAATGCTTATGGACAATAAAAAATGCAATACATCTACTAAAATTCCAAAACCATGAAGGTTCTAAACTAAACAAATCACAAGATATCAAGTCTATTAGCTAAAACCATAGTTCAAATAAGCCATTTGCAGAAACTTAAGCAAGGCTATGGTCAACAACATCAATGAAACGAAATCCGTAAATCCATATTGAGAAACTTATCAAGTAATAAGTGAAGGGAAATGGAGAATTACATAGGTATTGAGCTGCCTAACGAAGCTGGAGAAATTATTGTGTTTAAAGTTCTTAGGAAGAAGATCTCGTGCGAACTCAGGTGGATCCCAAACGATAAAACTATTTTTATTACTACTCCACGATACAATCGAATCGGTAGAAGGATCATCAACCATGTCATAGGTCTTGCTTAAGAAAGGAGGAGGCGCGTTTGCAGTAAGAATCGCTGCAGGTTGAGGTAGAGGAGAAGGCTTAATCTCCATTGATTCCATTGTTACAGATCCTCCTCCACTGTCGTTATCCATTCTAAGTCAGTAATGGGGTTATTGAGAAATTTAGGGTTTCAGCAACTGGTCAAAACCCCAAAGGAGATTTATATGAGTTTTGTTTTTTTCCGGTGAGAGAACGAACTCTGATTGAAGATATATAGAGAGAACGAAGACGAGGGAGCGAGGAGAAGAAATCTGAGGTTTGATCGATGGAGGAAGGCGAAAGAAGAAGACCCATCAACTATGGCGAAATTACGTAAATAGACATTTCACTTTTTTGTCTCTGAAAAGTGGATATTTTCTACGTGTCGTTTTTTTATTGGTTGTTGGGCTCAGTTTTTTGGGGTGACGCACCTGACACGGCAATCAATTTTTTATTAAATTCAAGAAAGTATATCATATTTTATAATTTTCCGAATCTAGTGGAAGGAAAATTTTCAATGATTACAATGAGTTTTAAAGAAATTATTGCAAATATTAGAAGGGTCAGAAGGAGCTAGCTACAAACTCCATATTATTATAAAATATATCACTATATATATTTATAGTGGAGTGAGATATATATATATATAATATATTTGTATATAGAGGATGGACATCAGAAGAAGTGGGATTCTTAGGTTTTGAATGGAAACGTGAAAAAACAGCAGCTCAAATAGAAATAAAGCAGTTCAGATACGTTCCCAAAAATGTCACCAATCACAAAAAAAATTATTGATTATGCAGATCAGTAGCGGAAAAACTGCATCTAAAAGAACAAGTGAAATTTTTTTTTTTGTTCATTATTTTTGAGATCCACCATAAATAGTAATGACTCCTCAAAATTGATGTATTTTTGTCTTTTTACCATCATGAATAGTCATAGATACTAAAAATATATTGAAATAATCTATCTTTTTAAAAACTAAATATATATATATATATATATATTTAACCAATTCATAATTTATTCCATTGTTTTATTATTTAAAACAGTATTTTATTTATGATTTTTATTATATATATATATATATATATTTTTTTTATTATTCAAACCGCTTGTAATATTGTTTACCATTCAACAAATATTTTAACAGCTCGATCCGCACTTTTTCTGCTTGATCCACCTAATACGCTAAATCCACACTTATTCCACTTGATCTGCTTGATCCGTCTGATCCGCACTGTCCGATCCGCTTTCACCATTCGAACCCTTATTGCTATTGACTTGACTTATTCATACATGCATATCCAAATTATAACACCATACATGTATTTACAAAGGGAGTAAGTAAGCAATTATGTCGGTTATGATGGATAATTAATTCATAACACTTCCCCTTAATTATCCATCACTATTGATATATTACGTACTGTCTCGTTAAAAACCTTATCATAGAAAAACCCAATGAGATAAAAACTACGACAAAGAAAAAAAAAAGGTACAATGACGTAATCTCCCCCTGAAATGATGGACAAATCTTCTTCTTCATAAATCTCGTAGGTGACGCATTCCGATACTATGAACATGTTTTTTGAATGTTGTAGTTAGAAGCACCTTTGTAAACAAATCAGCTGCATTGTCCATTGAGCAGATATATTGAATATCTACTTCTTGATTCTTTTTGAATTCTCGTATGTATGAGAAAAATCTTGGGGAAATATGCTTCGTTATGTCGCTCTTGATATAACTTTCTTTGAGTTAAGCAACACATGTAACATTATCTTCGAATAATTTTGTTGGCTGTTTGCCAGTGACTACTCTGCTTGACTGTTGTATATGATTAGTCATGGATCTGAGCCAAACATATTCTCTACATGCCTCATGAAGCGCAATGGTCTTTGTATAATTTGATGAAGTAGTGACCAAAGTCCGTTTTTAGGAACGCCAAGAGATTGCAATACCTCCAACTGTGAAAACATATCCTATTTGTGATCGGGCTTTATGTGGAACTGATAGATAACCTGCATCTGCAAAACCAGTTAAAACCAAAGTGGAGTTCCTAGGGTAAAACAATCCCAAGTCAATTGTTCCCTGAAGATAATGAAAAATATGGTTTGTTCCATTCCAATGTCTACGCGTGGGAGATGAATTATATTTTGTAAGTAAATTTATAGCAAATGTTATATCTGGTCGGGTACAATTTACAAAATACATAAGTCCACCAATAGCACTCATATAAGCTACTTCAGGACCTAATACTTCTTCGTTGTCCTCACAAGGTCGAAATTGATTTTTATCAACATTAAGTGACTTATTGACCATTGGAGTACTCAAAAGAGTCATTTTATCCATATAAAAGTGTTTTAAGATCATTTTCGTATAATTTGATTGATGTATGAAAACTCTATCTCCATGATGCTCGATCTGGAGTCCAAGAAAAAATTTCGTCTGTCCAAAATTTTTTATTTCAAACTCTTCTTTCATATAAGTTTTTGCATCATTAATCTCTTTTTGAGTTCTAATTATGTTTAGGTGATCCACATATACAGCGATGATCACAAATTCAAATAAAAATTTCTTAATAAATACACAAGGGCATATCTTATTGTTGGTATATCTTTTAGTCAACAAATATTCACTTAAGCGGTTATACCACATGCGTCCAGATTGCTTTAATCTGTAAAGTGATCGCTGTAATTTGACTGAACATATTTTTTTAGCTTTTGAGCTTAATTCTTCAGGCATTTTTAATCCTTCTGGAATTTTCATATATATCTCATTATCAAGTGATCCATATAGATATGCAGTCACAACATCTATTAGATGCATTTCTAAAATTTGGATGCCGTTAAGCTCATCAAAAATCTAAAAACAATTGCATTCATAACTGGAGAATTTGTTTTTTCATAATCAATTTCTGGTATTTGAGAAAATCTTTGGGCAATAAGTCAGGCTTTGTATCTTGTTACCTCATTTTTCTTATTTTTTTTTTCGAACAAAAACCCATTTATATCCAACGGGTTTTACATGTTCGGACGTTTTTTTAATTGAGAGAGTTCAACTCAATTTTTATGGCCATTTTTTATTTCTTCCAATCAGATCATTTCTGGCATTCTAATATGGACATTGGATCTGGATCATCACTTTCATAATCAATTTCTTTGGATACAGAGAATGAAAAAATTCTATCATCATCTTTTATCTTATTTCTAGCCCATACTTTTCTATTTTGGGCATAGTTGATGGAAATCTCATATTTTTCTGAATCAGTTTTGTCGTCAAGACCTTTATTTTCGTCTTCAGAACTTTTCGTTGTATTTGGTTTTTCTGGATCAGTCTCATTCATTTTTCCCAGTTTCTTTTTCTTTTGGGATTTTTATCGTTTGATCTCACTAGCCTCCCCCTTTTCAATTGAACTTTGAGTTTATTTACTATTTTTCCATCAGTTTATCCTTCTAGAACATTCGCAGCGGGTATATATGATTTTGCCACACTTTTTGTATCAGTAAACGCATCTGCTAATTGATTTGCCATATTCTGTAAATGTATAACTTTTTGAACTTTCAGTTCACATTGTTTCATAGGGGGATCAAGATACAACAACGACGATGTGCACCAAGTAAAATCTTCTAGAACTTTTTTAATTTCTCCTCCTAACACTTGGAATTCATCTTCATTAAAATGGCAATCGGCAAAATGTGCCGTAAACATATCATCAGTTCGCGGTTCAAGATAACAAATTATACTTGGTGATGTATACCCGATATATATTCTCAATCTCCTATGTGGTCCCATTTTTGTTATTTGTGGCGGAGCTAGGATATATCTGGCTCCTACCCAGATACTAATTATTTTGGAGAGTATTTATGATATGCACTTGGCGTTCACGGTTCAAGATAATAAATTATATTTGGTGATGTATGTCCAATATATATTCTCAATCTCCTCTGTAGTCCCATTTTTGTTATTTGTGGCGGAAATGGGATATATCTGGCTCCTGCTAAGATACTAATTGTTTTGGGGCGTACTTATGATATGCACTTGGCCGTATTTGAACTATTGCAGCAGCATGCAAAATTGCATGACTCCATACTGAAATTAGAAGTTTTATTCTCAATATTAACAGTCTAGCAATAAGTTGTAACCGCTTAATCAAAGACTCGGATATTCAACATCAATTCCTAATGACATACAATAGTCATTGAAGGCTTGTGAAGTGAATTCACCAGCGTTATCAAGTCTCACTTTCTTTATTATATAATCAGGGAATTGTGCTTTCAACCTAGTTATCAGGGTAATGAATCTTGCGAAAGCCGTATTTTGTGTAGTCAACATACATACATGTGATCATCTGCTGGATGCGTAAATCAATACCATAAAATATCAAAATGGCCCGCATTGTGGATGAATATGCCCACATATATCACCATATATTCTATCTAAGAATACTGGAGATTCATTCCCTATTTTAGCTGTGACGGCCGAGTTATTAGTTTTCCTTGAGAACAAGCATTTCATGAAAATTATCTCGATTAAAATTTTTTTTGGTTTTTCAACGGATGGCCATCTGAATTTTCCATAATTTTTTTTATCATGACTGAACCAGGATGCCTTAAACGTTCATGCCAGATTTTGAATGTACTTGTAAACTTTGGGTTTACTGTAATATATAATTCAGTCGTATTTATTTTTTTGGAATATATTCCGGAGGATAAAGCTGCTAGCTCTTCTAATATTCGTTTTCTCTCTGAAATAATTGATATAATGCAAAGATATCCAATGCCATTCTTATTCATAGTTTTTATGTGATATCCATTTCTTCAGATATCTTTAAAATTTAACAAATTTCTGTAAGATTTAGGAGAAAATAATGCATCATTTGTTTCAAATTTTGTTCCCTTTGGTATTGAAAAATTGATTCTTCTGGAGCCCATAGTAATTTTTGCATTACCAGATATAGTACTTACACTTCCAGCGAAATCTTTTATTTTAAGGGGGGATAAATACTTTTTATCTTTAATTATTGTGTGCGTTGTAGCACTGTCTGCCAGACATATCTCTCCATCCTTGATGTCAAAGATTGACATTTTCTGAATTTTAAGAATATTCATAAAAGATGCATTAATATAACAAAACAAAAAGTTTATATTGCAATAAAACTATCTTACAACAAAATAAAATTAAAAAACACAACTAAAATATTATGAGTTTTATTTTATTTTCTTCTTCAGGAAGATTAACAAACATCATGGCGTAGTCTATTCTTCAGGAAGATCTTAGCCATTTGGTTTCTCATTGATGGCTTCAGGATCAACTACAAAATCAACAATATCGAGAGATGTATCATCATTTAAGTCGTCGAAAGAAGGTCCGGAGTCGCCATGAAAGAAGTTGGTTTTATTTACTCTTTCTTTAGCCTTTTGTGATTCTTGATACAGATCGGCCAAATGTTTAGGCGTACGATAGGTACGAGACCAGTGTCCTTTCATGCCGCATCTGTAGCAAGCATTTTCATGCTGCTTATTTGTCACATGACCAACTTCATTCCCTTTGAACCTTTTATTATTTCTTTCAGTGTTGAAATCATTATGACAGAACTACGGTCCACGTTCACGTCCATATCCTCCTTTTCTACGGTCACGATCATAACCTCGACTGCACCTTCATCAATAATTATAATTGGATGACGCATCATTCGCTTCTGGGAATGAGGCTGACCCAGTAGGCCTAATTTGATGGTTTAACATCACAAGTTCATTATTTTGTTCAGCTACCAATAGAATTTGTATCAATTCTGAATACTTCTGGAATCCATTCGCCTGGTATTGCTACTGCAAGATTATGTTTCCAGGATGAAAAGTTTGGAGAGTTTTCTCGATCATATCATAATCACTTATCTTTTCTCCACATAAAACTATCTTGGAAGTAATTCCAAACAAAGCGGAATTATATTCACTAATACTTTTGAAATCTTGAAACCGGAGATTCAATCACTCATGTTTAGTTTTCGGTAAGATCACATATTTCTGGTGATCGAACCTATCTTTGAGTGATTGCCAAAGATCTGCAGGATCTTCTTTTGTCATATATTCATCTTTTAGACCATCATGGATATGGTGGGTTTAAAATATCATAGTATTAGCCTTTTTCTCTTCTGGAGTTAGCTTTGATTTATCGATGCTATCAAGGAGCCCTCTTGCTTTTAAATGCATCTTTGCTGCAACTGTCCACCTCATATAATTATTCCCAGATATATCAAGAGTAGCAATCTCAAGTTTTGCTAAATTTGACATGATAACTGTATAACAATTTATTAAGCATAAATTTAATTAAAATTTAACTTAAAATTCAAATTTAAATGGCATGATAAAAATTTTAAATTTGTAAGCAATAAAAACATAAATTAAAATAACATGATAATTTACGATAATAAATAAAAATTAAAAGAACAATAATTTAAAGTGTATGATTTGTCTTCTGGAGAAATTCATTATGTCTTCTGGATATAGAGTTCTTCTGGAACTTTCATATATGTCTTCTAGACATAGAGTTCTTCTGGAACTTTCATGTATGTCTTCTGGACATATAGTTTTTCTAGAGTTTTTCAGTAAATGTCTTCTAGACATTTAGTTATAAATAAGACACTGATCTGAGGTGACATTGTCTACCATATGATCATAAGCCGTTTGAGGTGGCAGAGCCTACCATATGATCTGAGATGATATAGTCTACCATATGATCATATGATCGTAAAAAGGCATAGCCTCCAATAACGATCGATTCGGGGAAAGTAGGGCCTATCATCCCGAAATAACATATAAACGGAGAAGGCAGAGCCTATCTTTCCGTTAACAGAAAATAAATTACACATAAATTAAAAACATAAATTAAATCTCATATTTTTTATATTACAGCAAATCGTGTTGATAACGTATTACAAAATATAGAACTATATATATTTATAGTTGAGTGAGATATATATATTATATGTGTGTATGTATTTGTATATAGAGGGTAGACGTGAGAAGAAGTGGGATTCTTATTGCTATTGACTTGACTTATTCATACATGGATCTCCAAATTATAACACTATACATGTATTTATAAGGGGAGTAAGTCGGCAATTATGTCGGTTATGATGGATAATTAATTCATAACACATATCTTATTATGTTTTGTTTTTTTTGGGTCGAAAGCATATCTTATTATGTTTGTTTTTTGGGTTCAAAACATATCTTATTATGTAATTTTGCATCGCTTAATCGGAAAAGGAAACTAAAACAAAAAAAAGGGAAAAAAAGGAAACACAACATATGTTTCCTTTTATTTTTTCGTCAACTCATATGTTTCCTTTTGTTTATGTCACGCTAGCATTATAAATTACTTTGAACCCTTACATTATTTTCTCACAATCACCTCTAATACTTTTAACACACATCGAACAGTCTAAACAATTCTCAGATCGATAATCAAAATCTCTAGTTGAAGATGTCGATTATGGTAACACACAGTTACATGGTTCGAAACGTTTATGCAGTTCCGTTTCAAACAAGTATCGGAATTGGTTTCCACTACTACTCTTGTCTCTCCGATTTACATGTTCATAAGGTGGTTCCTCTCTTCCGCTCCAAACGTATTCGTTACCCACAAAAAGTTTCTGTTAAACCTTCGAAACCGTCTGTTAGCGTGAAGTCGCCATCTAAACCGGATCCGGTTATTAAGAAGCCGATTCAAACACCAAGCCAAGAAGGAGAATTCTTTGCTGGTTCCGTCACGATGGGTGCTGCTCCGTCACCGAGACACGTACCAATTCCAATTTTTTTGCGTTAAGAGAAAGAGGATTAAGGAGTCTTTAAAGCTAACATCTTTTTAAGTGTTTAGTGTAGTACTGTGTAATGTGTGTTCAAGTAGTTTACTAATTGTAATAGATCCACAATTAATTAGCTAATGAAATATTTTCTTTTTTCGCTTCTGGTATTGTTTTGTGCTATTTTTAGCTTTTTAGTCTTTGAGATCATCACTTAAGAGTGGAAACTAAATCCAATTAAAATGAAAACTAAACCTCAACACTGTCTGAATTCATTAATCTCTGTAGTTGTTCTATCTTAAACCTATCTGGACAAGACTTGTGGTTCAACTAGTAACATAATAAAACGTTATAGACATAATCAGCTGCTTATTGAGACTGTTCCTATCACCTTAAAGTCTTGAAACATGTTTTTTCCCTAGCTGTCTGAAACTTAGCAGACCTCAAATTGAGTTCTTCTGAGCCCACCTGTCATTATCTTCTCTTACGTTCACCAGTTTCAAATCCAGCAATTTTACAGTTTTGACATATAAGTTTCTTGAAGATTCAGAATGATCATATCAGTAGATCCATCATGTTATCTGCAAAGAAACGGATTATACGATCTTTTATATAAAATAAGTTTCCAGTTGATCCTGAAAATGTAAATTTAAATTATAACGATTTTTTCACCCGTATTGGCTTCCTCCACATTCTTCAGGCTCATGGCCTCCATGTAGAAATCGAAAATTTTCGATTCGGTTCGGTTCAAATCTTATCCAATTCGGATCGGCTTTTGGAAATTTAACTGAAATTGACATAGAACTAGTTCTATGAAACATAATTTGGTTTAGTTTCGATTCGGTTTTTGAATTCAAATTACCTCTATCAAACTTGAATTACCTGAAAAAATTACAAAACCAAACAAGCCATAAAATCAAATTTATATAACGTGTATATATTGTTTCAGATTTTAGGAGTATATGTTCGTATTTCACAGATCCTACTCACCGAAAACCAAAACAAATCTATTGATAATCCATTCGGATAATATTGGCTAACCAAAACCAAACCAAACCTCTTTTTTGGATCGGTTTGGGGTTGAGTTTTTCGGACCCGGTTTTTTTTACTCATATCTAACTACAATGAGTTTAAAGACAAATTATTGCAAATAATATTAAACTTCAAACAAAGAATCAGAAGGAACAATTCGTGATTTTAACTCAAAAAAAAAAGAAAGAAAAAAGACTGCTATTATTGCATATCTTATTATGTAATTTCGGAAGTTAGAACTAAATCATTTAATAGGAAAAGGAAATAAAAGAAAAAAAAAAACAAAAGGAAAAAAGGAAACACAACATATGTTTCCTTTTATTTGTGTCACTATAGCATTATAAATAAACTTTAACCCTCTCGCTATTTTCTCACATTCACCTCTAATACTTTAACACACATCGAACAGTTTAAACAGTTCTCAGATAGATAATCACAAAATCTCTTTTTGAAGATGTCGATTATGGTAACACAACATTACATGGTAAGAAACGTTTATGCAGTTCCGTTTGAAACCAAAAACGGAATTGGTTTCCACTACTTCTCTTGTATCTCTGATTTACATGTTCATAAAGTGGTTCCTCTCTTCCGCTCCAAACGTTTTCGTCACCCACAAAAAGTTTCTGTTAAACCTTCGAAACCGTCTGTTACCGTGAAGTCGCCATCTAAACCGGATCCGGTTATTGAGAAGCCGGTTCAAGCACCAAGTCAAGAGGAAGAATTCTTTGATGGTTCGGTCACGATGGGTGCTGCTCCCTCACCGCGGCACGTGCCAATTCCAAATTTTTGCGTGTCTTCCAAGCTAACGACTTGAGTGAGAAGAAGAGGATTTTCTTTTTTTTATTAAGCAGTGTATTATCTTTGTTACAATTGTTGCTAATTGTAATAGATAAGCAGTGTATTATCTTTGATAATGAAATTTTTTCCTTTTTTCACTTCTAGTGTTGTTTTATGCTATTGTTACCTTTTCAGTCTTTGAGATCATCACTTAGGAAAACTTTTAAGAGTCGAAATTAAATCTAATTAAACCTCAACACTGTCTCTGTCACAACATATGTTTCCTTTTGTTTGTGTCACGAAGGATCAGTAGTAATGTTTTGATTTTTAAAGAAATTTATTTCATCAAAATACACATAATCTAGGAAACTGAAAAACAATTGTCTTATCTTATCTTCCAAGAATGAACCAAACTCATCAATGTTTTTATTGAACCTTTAAGGAAATGAGAAGATACAACAAGGAACAGACTACAATAAATACTGAAACCCAAGTCGAAGAATGAATCAAACATCTCATTGTTTCTTTCAACCTTAAAACAAATGACAACATCAGGAGAAGGAAAACAGAGTCTGTGTTTGATCTTTCCAAAACATGTCTTTACCCATCTGTGTGCTGCTTGCAACCCTTTGGTCCATAATGCTGAGCAGATTTCTTCACCACTTTCTTGCATATATAACAGAAATGTGCTTGACATGCCCAGCAAAACAAGTGATTGTTGTTTCCCATCTACACAATAACCAACTCAAGAATCATTTAATGAACCTAAAAACACATAATTCACTCTGTTTAACTTGCTTGATGAAACTGAATTAGTTTACCTTTGCATTGAATTGGCAGCAATTAGGACATAACTGACCGCGCTGTGGAAACTGACCGTGTTGTGCAACCATTTGAGCTTGAATTTGTCCAATGACTTGTCGCTCATTCATTCTATCATTCCATTCTTGGATCGCTTCTTGTGGGAACAGATCACATGTTCCCTCTCTTTTCCCAAAAAAGGGTTTATTTAGTTCCAAGATGTATACATAGGTATCTATTTTTTATATATGTAAAAAAATCACTAACTTGAAATGTTCATAACCACTGATAGCTTTGTTGCAACGGTAACAAAAGTATTGGCCACAGTTATTGCAGACCATTTTGTTACAACCTCCGGTTCTTGAGATGGCTATTTTGCACGACGGGCATTGTTTAGCGCTTTGCATTATCACCTTCACACTTATAATCTCATTGATCATTTCTTTTTCTTTTCGCCTTTGTTCCTCTCCAAGACGAGAAGAACTTTGACGCTCCTGATCAGATTTACATGTAAGAAAGAGTACGGTCTAAGATTCTTTAGGTATACAAAGAAATATGTAGTGACTGATCAAAGGCACAATTATGTTACCTGCAAGATTTGAAGCCTAATTTCTGGGCTCATACAAGTGACACCCACATGTCTCTTTTCCTTGCATAGCGTACAGAAACTGAAATAGCATTTGAAGCATAAAGCAAGCTGCTCCTCGTCTTCTATGCACGGGGTTTCACATCTAGGACAGTAAGCGACGTCAGTCATGGATTCAGTGTTTTCTGTAACATAAGTGTTTCCCAACGTTCATATGCTTCATCGCCCAACAATCTCTTTAATATACCTGGCGGAACAATTTCTCCACATTTCGAGTCTGGACACTGAAGCTTGTTAACTGTCCCTTCAGTGACATTTATGTCTGTATAGGTCTTCATACATTTTATACAGAAGAAATGCTGACATGGTAACTTAACAAAGTCGATACCTGTCGAGGGGGGAAACAAATACGGCGAACAAGTGTCAAGCAGCTTGAATTCAACCAACCTATAGTACTGAAGCCAAAAAACTATGAAGAAAAACAAGTATTACCAGCAGATTCAGAGAAACATATACAGCACTCATGCAAGCTCTGAAGAAAGCTTTCATGACCTTTTTCATCGTCATAACTCCTAATATAAGGAATATCTGAATCCGGAGAATGACTTCCAGACACAGCACGCTTATCTCTGGAACATGTAACGCCATAAGGACCAAGAACAATCTCATTATCAAAGCCAAGATGAGAAATTGACGAGTTCTGTAGCCAGTCCATCCATTGGTACAGGACTTCTTGCCCTGGCTGTTCCATCCATATCGAGTCAAGCATGGAGCAGAGACTTGAAATCTTATCAGGGTTCATCCACTGAACACTTATTAAGAAATAAGGCGGTAAGTGGCTCGGATAACTATTTGGTAATAAACATGTCAACACAATCGGCGGAAGGTGCTGAGCCTTAAAAGAGTACAAGAAATCCTCTGATTCCTTGCTTAAATCAGCTTGTAAGTTAAGCTTTGTAGAGACAGTATATTCACTAGTAGCTTCAACATTTACATGAACCTGCAAAATCAATAAAGCTCTTTGACTATTAGAACATTTGTTATGTCACATTAACAAATATGAAAGCTGTAAACAAAGCTTATTTCGGACCTGAAAGTATCGCATATCTTTATGCCGGTCTAGGATGAACATGTTTCCTCCATAGATGTACCCCAGTGCCAGGAAGCTGCAAGAGTTTTAAACAACCAGTAAGTCTATGTGAACAGAGTAACAAATTGGTAATCTTTAAAGCAAGTAAACTTATATGTCAACAAAGCCATCAGATTACATCGTAATTTAAACAAAACCCATCATAGGTTGCTAGGTCCAAATGAAAAAAAAATCCACAACATTAGCATAATGAATTTGATAGAAACAGAATCAAAACAATCTGCTAGATTGTGAACAAAAAGGAATCTTCCAACAGCATGGCAAAATCTCAACATCAACCAGAAATAACATTTCACAGCTTAGCTTAACTCAAAACTCTTAACTTATAATCAAGCCAAACTAGAAAATGTTATCAAATTTTCCTTGAGCTATTGAAACATCACAAAGTCAAAACCTTTATATCTCGTCGTTTACCTCATCTTCCTGCAATTGATCATTCATATTTAGTTGCTCCTCGGTTAGCTCTGGCTCACTGACGCTAGCTCGAAAATCATTCAGAATAGTCAACATAATATCTTCGTTCTTCTCATACTCATCATCATTAACATCAGCAACAGCGATTTCTTCATTTTCACCTCTCTTCCCCTCCAATTCCTCACAATTCGAACAATCACCAGAACTAAGATGAAACTTCTCCTCCATATTCGAATTCTGTTTCACCTTTAAGCTACTCAAATCATCAGCCAAGCAATCCACACCCACAGGTTCAGAAAAATTCACCTCCGGTTTTGAATTTGATCCACGGCCGCGCCGATTCCGAGAATTCCGGTGAGGTTTTGTAGGATGATCAACGTTTTGCAATGGCTGAGAAGTAGACGGAGAAGCTGGAGACTATTGATCCGTCGCAGTCGTGTCTTCTTGCTGATGCTCCGATTGTGGATGATCGGTGACTGGATTCACAACTCCACCGTCACGGCGGGTGTAGCGGCGGTTGTGATTTCTTCCGTTGTTTCCGTGTGTTCGTCTCATGGCGGTCTTGTAGCGACGTTGACCCAGAGGCAACTTAGTTCTAAGCTGCCTCTCGTCGGAGGCTGAGCCGCCGGTGTTTGAAGTACTGTCTTGACAGCTTGAACCGAATTTATAGAGCTTCTTCGGGTCTAAATTGACAGACACAAAGTCGGGTCACAATTACACAAAATCGGGTCAGAATAACCCGGTTAACCCAAATTGGGGCCTTATTTTTTGTTATCTTTGGGTAGTAGTAATATAAATGGTAACTTTTGAACTTTGTCTATGTAATGAAGCAAATAGTCTTATTCATATACACAGTTTTTTTTTTTTTTTTTTTTGCTTTTAATGTGAAGAAAATAAAATAAAAAATATCTTATTCACAGAAGGTACACTACGGATTGAATAAACAAAATGTAGGTATGTGACGACAAAAAAAAAAAATGTAGGTATGTGTGTTGTGGATTAGATCTTCTATTTAGAATTATTAATTAGTTTACACGTCCAAGATAAATAGTGATTTGTAAAATGTTATAATGGGACAAATATATTGTATGTTGTTGGAAAAGATAGAAAAATATTTATTTGAAATAAACAAATCTGACAGTATTGGATGAGTAATAAAGAAAAAGAATAACAATTTTAACTAAACAGAAAACATCGAAAAAGTAAATAATTAAATTATTACACAGAAACACATACTCATACAGTATATATATTCAGACATGTGTATACAAAGCTTTGTCTCATGATCTTTAGTGATATCCAACCGGAGCCGGAGCTTCTTTTAGTTCGCGTCCTTGAAATTGTATATCCTGTACACATTTAACCCCATATTTTAACGAAATTCACAATCTCACCCTAATATTATATATAATTTCTTACCGAAGCATAATGGTTAATATCACGGTGGTGAGCTTCGTCAGCTCGGATAACAAAAACCACGTCCCTAAGCGTTGCGTCTTTAGGCAACCGCCAGTAATCGATGGCAATGGCTGGAGCTGGCGAGTTTTCAAATTTTCCGGCATCGATGTCTTCGAGAAATTCAGTGTAAGAATTCACAGCCTCTTCTTCTAAGTATCCAGTGATACGATGAGCAAGTTTTGGAGATATTACATAAGACACAAAATATGCATTGAAGAAAACGCCTTGGACCGTGAACACAATCGCCCGTTCGTACCTTCAAATACCCAAAATAAACACAAAGTGGATTAAGTGAAATTGGATACAATTATAGTGGTAAACGTATGTTTCAATTGTATATATACAAAGAAACGTGGTATTTCGAAAATGTTCATGCATACATACCATTTGGGTTGTGAGAGTTCGATGAAGGTCATGAGATGCATACGCTCGTTCTCGGCCTCTTCAAGCAAAGCTTTGATCCATCCGCCGCTATGTTCGAATCTTCGAAGAGATTTCAAGTGCAATAGCATCCCTCCGACCATTCCTGGCACCGCTGCCACTGTCTCCAGCAACATTGCATGGCACATATGCTTCCTCTATACTCAAAAATTTTATTTATTGAACTTTGGAAAGAAAACAAATAGTGGAACAAAATCACAAATAATATGGTATATTGGTATCAAATATCAGTCAAAGAATTAAAACTCGGGAGCTTATCATAACTAGCTAAGCGGGTAGTTTAAGATGTTGATTGGTAAATTGATTTTAAAAACTGTAGCTTCTTTAAATCACTTGAAAGATTTACCAAATACAAATTATACTTTTGATCTTCTTCTTTTCTTTTTACATTACTTTTTTTTTTTGTCAAACTTCTTTCTACATTTACTTTAATCTTCTTAAAATCACTCACATCCTCAAACCTCATCACAAGCCAACAAATTCTTCTGTTTTTTTTTCCCTAAAGCTAATAAGATGTAGCATTAAGAAAATGAATAACTACGCTCATATTTAAGAAATTGTTTTTTGAAATATTTACAACCAATTGACAACAACAGTCCATGGTCACAAGTGCAACTAATCATCAAATCAGCTCATTAGTGTTCGAAAATTCGATTTGCTCACTTTTGCCTGTATAATCGGTTAAAATTCGTTTTATCAAAAAACCCAAAAAGCGATCAACATCTCTCATTTTTTAAAAAATTATATTACATATCAAAAATTCATAATATCTGTTTAAAAAAGGGCTGATAATCAGCAGGGGTCTTCTCGAATGTTTGACTAGCAAGTTTTTAAAAATTTGCATGATTATAAATCAATGAACAATTGATAAAACAATTTAAATTTCTGATTAATTTACCTGGAAAAATAGTTGAACCGGTATTTTCAGAGTTTGGACGGTCCAATATGCAAATTTGTCAGTGAAATTGGAGGGTTTGTGATGTTTGGTTACATCAATTGACACATCCGGTTTGTATGAATCCCATGGCTGAAAACAATTCCACTTCCAAGCTGAACCATCCGGTTTAGTGATCTTAGCCGGAGATATACCCCAATAAGTGGATATGACTCTGCCATCGGCCATTCGGACAGGATTTTCCGGCTTGTTATTCTCAGTCTCCGGAGATGACTTGTCGGAGCTCAAAAACCGAACGGTGGGCAAGTGGTTGATGACATAGCCCTTTATTCCCGGTCCAGTACTTAAACCGGAGGATTGTACCGAAGATGTTAGCACCGGTCGAAGATTACGGTAAATCAATCTGGATGACATGACTAACAAACAGTTGGGACGTAAATCAGTTTTGGGGTGAAAAGAAAAAATAATAAAAATATGAGAGAGAGGTTTAGATTATTTTTGCTCTTCAGTTTTTTTTTATGTGGCAGATGAATTGTGAAGAGAAGCATTTATATATACGAGTGATTAATACTAATTTTGGTCAAGTTCAAAGTTTCTTGGAGGAGGAATAAGAATAGAGGAAATGTTTGACACGTTTTGTTATTTAGTTATGTCTATGGAAAAGTAAAAGGACATGTGAAATTACGTAGTGATTTGCATTTGTCCATTGTCACAATCATATTTTATTTTCTCGCTCAATAACTCATACATCCATACTGCTAAATTTAAACACCAAATATAACACAACAATTATATTAATACAAATCAGCAATTATGTTAATTACCATCATATTATAAGGAACGAACTTTAAACATGTCATATATATTTTATCTAACATTGTTATATTGTACAACATGTTAACTTAGAATATATTTTTCGAGTTTACAAAAGTATATATTCTAAAAATCTTAATTAATTTCTTTAATATATTTTTCGAGTTTACAAGAGTATATATTCTAAGATTTTTAGATATGGAAAAATGTGGTGCTGAGATAACTGAATTACAAATCCTGTATTAGTTTCATGTTGATTAAGAAAATACAAATATTTATCTATCTACATATTGTCACTCGCACCTAAGAACAACTCCTCCTTGTATATAGTTTTGCGCTGATATTAAAAGAAAAAATATATTTTTTTTGGTTAATTAAAGAAATCTTATGTTAATAAAGATCCAAGTGAAATCCAGACATTCTACTCCTTGGACGTTGAGTATGTGATTTTTAATTTTTAATAATTGGCTAATTTGTGAACCACCAAATTACAAATTATTTCTATGTCTAACTGTTTATTTTTCAAAAATAAATGTCTCTCTTTCTCTTGAAAGGTGATTTCTGGTACACCGAGAATTCTTCCCCGTCTCTTCAGGTTTTAAATTAAAATGAAATATAAGGTTGCCGATAAAAAAAAAATTATTTGTTTTTCAGATAACAAATTGAAAAACGGGATTGTTTATACTTTATATAATATATATATATATATAAGAGATATTTTAGAATATCTCAGATGTGTTTATGCTTTTCCATGAGCAGTCACATTACTTCTTCTCCTCTCTTTATATTTGCCTTGTTCGAGCTTCGAACCCATCAAACATTGCACAATCATGTACCTTCGCTGACTAGGAGAGCTACAAGAGCTAGGCGCTACTTCATCTGCTTGTGTTTTTTTTATTCAAATGGTAATTCTTCCTGTCAGTTTTTTTATTTTATTTTTTTATCATCTGAATATTATTGAGAATAATAGGGTCAAGATACAAAAAACCATATGCTTATTGCTAAGAGGTTGGACATAAACGTGTAGTAGAAAACTAACACATTCACACCTACAAAGACAAAAAAACAAAGGGAAACAACATCCCAACAAGACACAAAGCCGATGACGATGGATTCTCACATACAACAAGAAAGCGCAACCAATAAGAAATCATCGAAGCCACTCGAGATTCCAATGATACTCTCTAATCAGTGAGAGAAATAACCTCCAAAAGACGCCGAAGACAACATAATGCAGCTTCGGAAACTAAGCAGGCGGACAATTAGAAGTCCCCAAAGACAAAAGAGAACTCAAAACTCAAACCAAAGCAAGGCAATTAAGCTAAACCCGAGCACTTATAGATACAAAGACAAACACAGCTTCTAAACCCAACACAGAGCCAACCATAGCAAATTACCGAGGAAGTTGTGCAAAACAAACCAGCGGTAACGAAAACCTCCTATAGTTAATTAAGGGTACCACACGAGCTAAAGACTGCTACTCGAGCTAGCACACCATAAACCTACAACTAGCACACCAAACGGAGACAACAAATCCAAATAGAGAGCTTAAAACCAAAATCAAATGAGAGAAAACAAACAGAGAAAACGACACCATCAAAAGAACCACACTGCAGATCCGCTGAAACCGAAGACCAAGCCGAAGACTCAAGATCTGGAAACCAAGCAGCTAACTACGAACCAAGAGTCACCTAGAAACCAAACCAATAGCCACGACTTCCACTTCAAAACCTCAATCCAATATAAATCTTGTTATGCGTGAAGTAAAATTAAGAAGCCAAATTAAACATTTATATATACTTTATGAATGTATCGAAATCATATATATATAAATTTAATAGTACAACTAATATAATAAATAAAATTCGTTTATACTTAGAAAACCCAAAATTTTGCATTTAAATTTATTCAAACAAACATTATATATTTTCGTCACATTCTGAACATAAAAAATGTTCCAAGTTTTATTTATTAGGTTGCCTGTTAAAACAAATTTAGTTGATGCGGACAGTTTTAGTCAAAAAAAATTATTGGCGAAGATACTGACAAAAAGATATTTAGGAATACCTCAAATGATTTAGTTAGAACAACAACACAAAGCTCTCTCTGTCTGCTGCGGCTGGCTTATTCTGCCTCTCTCTTAATTGTGCCTTGCTCGAGCTCCGAACTCATCACACGTTGCACATCACTGTGCCATCGCAGACCAGCGAAGCTCCTAGAGCCAGGCGCAAAGACTACAACTAATGACGCCTTTATAAATTGTCCACTATATTATAACTTAAGCTACTTTAATAAACATGTCATATATATTTTGCCTATCATTGTTATATTGTAGAACATGTTAATTTAGAATCTATACTCTTATAAACTCGAATATATATATATATGTATAATTAATAGTTTAGATATGAAAAATGTGGTGCCGTCGATCAGAAATGAATCGGTACTGAGATCATTGAACTACAAATTATGTATTTGTTTTATGTTGATTAAAAGAATACAAATATTTTTTTATGTAAAATATTGTAAATTTTATATATTGTCAGTTGCACCTAAGAACAATAACTCTGTATAATAGTCTTGTGTTGCACTCAAAAGAAATAATATGTTAATAAAAATATAAGTGAACTTTTTTTGGGTCATCGTGTATAGATTAAAACGATTTAAAAATTCAAATCGGAAGAACAAAGTTTATGTAAGCAATATCATGTGAATAAATTTTAGCACTGTGTGCTAACTTGTTTGCTTTAGAATTTCGATTACGCGAAACAAAAGAGATAGAGAAGAAAAATAACAAATCCTTTCGGTTCTGGCTGATGTGGCGTTATGGTTCTCATTAGTCTTATTTCCTAATTGAATTCATCTTGACTTTAGTATTTGTGTGTTTTATGTTTTAATTAGGAGTTTCATTCCTCTTTTGGCTCTCCTGTTTTGGGGCTATTTATCAAGTGTTTTTTGAACTCGCGGTTCTGTCTCCGGAATAACATTGTCTGGTGTTCTTTGAACTCACGACCTTGTCTCTTGTTAGCTCTTTGTAATCTTTAGTTTAAATCTTCATTATATACCCTAGATGACAAAAAAAAAAGAGAGAGAAGAAAATTATAATCCCTGATTCTAACAAATTCTTTTAGATATGTAGAGAAATCAGGCCAGTTCATTAATGTAGACAACATCTTCACCAATTTGAAGCAGTCTTGTTGCAAAAGATAGTTATTTTATTTGTTGTGTGATTGTGCAAATCATTACCCAGATTAATGCTTTAAATTTAAAGTGTAATGGGGAGATCTTTACATAAATTTATATTCTGTAATTGGTCCATTCACTTTATCTTTAAATCAAAACCAACCTAAAACCATCTATATTACACACATACCTTACAAAATACTATATAATCCATATAAAACTCTCATCTTGGTAAATAGCAGGAATACTTTGCAAAATTACAATAAAAAAAAGAGCATGATTTATTGTTTGTTTTTCTGCTTAATACCGAACACATTACCTATCACATTCTAAGTCAAATTATTTCCAATGATCCGGATATTTTTTTAGACGTTGAATATGTGATTTACAATTTAAATAATTGGCTAATTTGTGAACCACCTAATTATAATTATTAGTTTCATGTTTAGTTTTTATTTTATTTGATGACCAGAAAAATAAAGTTTTTATTTTATTTTCCAGATTAGAAATTGAAGAAGCGTAATATTAAAAAAAAGAGATATTTTAGAATATCTCATATGGTTATGGAAATCATTCATGTTCTTTTGCTTCTTCTATCACTATTATCTCTCTCTCTCTCATGCCTAGCTCGAGCTTCGAACCCAACAAGCGTTGCACAATGATGTGCCATCGCTGACCGGGAGAGCTAAACGAGCTGGGCGCCACATCTTCTGCAGCAGAATCTAATGTTATTATTTTACTTCTGCAGAAGTTCTGTTTGTAATTTTTTTTATACAAATGTTAATTCTTCTTTTGTCAATTATCTATAGAATGCAAAGATTATTTGGTATCGCCAGAAAAAAAAGTAGTTGACTCCAAATCAGCCACAAAAATAAATGAATGACCAACATAAATCTTGTTTTGCGTGAAGTATGATTAAGAAGCCAGTTAAAAATTTTATATATACTTTATGGCATTTTATCGAAATCATATATATAAATTTGATGGTACAACTAATATAATAAAAAAATATTCCAAGAAACATTATATGTTTTCTTCAAATTCTAAAATGTTCCAAGTTTTGTTTATTAGGTTTTCCTATTAAAATAATTTCAGTTGTTAACAGGGTTTTTAGACAACAAAAAAAGCATAGAAATTACTTAAAATATGGTAGTTACTAAAACTATTGTAAGTTTTAAACCACTTCATATTGGTACTAGAATTAGTTGAAATGTCAGCTCTAAAAATTGAGGAACCAGTGTTTAAATCGTTTCCAATTCCCCTTTAACAAACAAAAAAAATCTTTCCAGTTCCCAGTTCCCACGATAATTTTATTGTTTGTCACTAAAACAATTAACTTTTAACCAAAATATTATTTATTAATAGAATAATAATCAATAAAATACAAAAAATAATAATTATTACTCTGTATTATTTTTTTAAAAAAAGTTGCATTGATATTCTAAAACTTCTTAAAAATAACTTCTTTTTAATATTAATATAATAAAAAATTGCATTGATATCATAAAACATCATCTAATTTGAAACACAAATTTTGAAAATCGTATATATTGGAACAGAAGGAATAGTTGACAATTTTGTTTTTTAGCTCGACTATTTTAGAAAACTGGAAAAAAAATATTAATTCACATTGATATGACCATATCCATTGAATGAGCAACACTCATTTCATATGAATGCCAAGTGATCATTTAATACAGTGTAAGAAATTTTACAGTTCTCTCTGATTTTCAATTTCTCAAATCTATAAAATTACAGTATCTTCTTTTATTACAGTGCCTTTTTAATATTTACCAGATATTATTACCAATTTTAGTTAGTTACTTAGTACTTAGTGCTCAGCTTTCAATAAATTATTGTCCTAATAAAGATCTTATCCAATGTCCACACGTTTGGTATTTTTATTTCTCACTTATTTCCTGTTTGATTTTTTCTTTCCCAAACATGGTTTTTGCAAATATCTTCTTCTGATCTTTTAATCTCAACGACGATTTTTTGAGTGGCTTTAGAACTATTGTATACTTCATTCTTCTTCTTCTTCTTCATCATCATCTGTTTATATTCATTTTTCAAAGTTATCATTTTCATTTTCTTACTTTTCTTGGGTTTCTCAAAATTTGTCGTTAATCGATGGATTTGATTGTTTTCGAGATTACCCATCTCTGGAATTCACGAAATTTCTCAGCTTTTCCGTGATTTTTGTATTGAAAATTCATAAAGTTTTGAAATTTTCTGAAGCTCACAAAAATCGAATTGGGATAATAAATTAGGGTTAGCTGAAAGCTTATTCGATTTCAAAAGGATGAGTCATCATCATCGGCGAGATTCCGGCGGAGATGTAGTTCACGTGATACCAACAAACAACCCTCCACCGGAGAATTGGTTTCCGAATCTCGGCGATAGCGCCGTTTGGGCGACGGAAGATGACTACAATCGTGCTTGGGCAATAAATTCCGATAGCAACTCCGGCGACAACGGTCCGCCGAGCAAGAAAACACGAGGCTCTCCGTCGTCTTCATCCGCCACTACTACTTCCGCCGCGAGCAATCGTACGAAAGCAATTGGGAAAATGTTCTTCAAGACGAAGTTGTGTTGTAAATTCAGAGCTGGGACTTGTCCGTACATAACGAATTGTAATTTTGCTCATACTGTGGAGGAGCTTCGTCGTCCACCGCCGAATTGGCAGGAGATTGTGGCGGCTCATGAGGAGGAGAGATCTGGTGGTATGGGAACTCCTACTGTTGCTGTGGCTGAGTTGCCTCGGGAGGAGTTTCAGATCCCGTCTTTGGTGTCATCGACGGCTGAGAGTGGGAGATCTTTTAAAGGAAGACATTGTAAGAAGTTTTATACTGAAGAAGGTTGTCCTTATGGAGAGAGTTGTACGTTTTTGCATGATGAGGCTTCGAGGAATAGAGAAAGTGTTGCGATTAGTTTAGGACCTGGTGGTTACGGTGGTGGAAATGGCGGTGTTTCTAGTGGTGGTGGTTCTGGTGGTGGTAGTAATGTAGTAGTTCTTGGTGGTGGTGCTGGTGGAAGTGGAAGTGGAATTCATATTGTGAAGCCTTCAAATTGGAAGACAAGGATTTGCAATAAATGGGAGATTACTGGGTATTGTCCTTTTGGTGCTAAGTGTCATTTTGCACATGGAGCTGCAGGTAAAGATCCCTGCTTTTCTTCGATTTGGTTTGGTTAAGTTAGAGCATAAGGGCCTGGAATGAGTTCATTAGTGTTGCTTGATGAATGGGGTTATGTCAGAATGTTATTAGAGGTTATTGGACGCTGAAGCTCTAAGCTGAGAGATATGGTTAAAGCCCCAATGACTAGCTTACTCGCCGAGTCTGTCGAGTTCTGTATTTTATGACATTGCTTTCTTTGGGTTTTTGTTGGTCTGTGGTTGCCATTTAGTTGGTTAGCTTTTTGTTAGGTAAGATAATAGAAGTAGAAGTATTAATCAATGGTGCTTCATAAATGGACTAGTGAGAATGGAATCTAAGGGCTATACGAGACTAATGACTGGATAGAATGCTACGATAGAACTATAAAGATAACATGAAGCATACGGATTGATTTGTGTGTTTGTTTGTGACTCGTATCAGTTGAGCTCGCTGCAGGACTATTGAAATTATTTGTTCATCTTGGGCGTGAGATGTATTGATTGTTTCTGGTATTGTAATGAAACAGAGGAGTTGTTTATGCAAGGTGTTCTTAGGCTCAGGATTGTGTAATAAGTTTGAAACCTCGGAACTTTGATTAGCTAAACTGTCTTATATTTCTGAAAAGGAAAACTTTATGTGGTATCTTTGATAATTTCTTATGGGAAACAAAGTCTTAAAATTGCTGAACTTTATGACCTTGAAAGTTTAAAGTTTCATAAATTTTGAGTCTTTAATGATACACAGAGTTGCATAGATTTGGCGGAGGACTCGTAGAAGGAGAAGGCAATGACGGCGTATCACCCAATTCGGACATAAAGCCAACAGGACCAAGCCCGAAAGGACATTCAGACTCACCAACACTTCTATCTCCGGGAGTTCCTCATCATGTAGACCTCAGTTACCACAATGGAGTCGCATTGCAACGAGCTTCTAGTGCTGTTACACAGAAGCCTGGGATCAGAACTCATCAGAAATGGAAAGGACCGGCGAAAATCAGTCGGATATACGGTGATTGGATCGACGATATTGAATAAAGTTATCGCCTTTTTATTTTTTCTACGGATGGGTTAGATAACTGGTAAGAAAATTACAATCTCTCTTTTCTTTTTTTGAAGTTTGGGTTTTAGTTTGCCGGTTTAAAAGTCCGGTGATGATGGTATAGTTTGTAGAGTTTGTATCTGTGTAATCCTTGTATCTTTGTCGATGTTGTTGTAGATTATGTATGACTTTTAAGAAGTTGAAATAACTTCTTTCTTTCTTTGTATCTTTTCCATTTTTTGGCCAATCCCAAAAGTATCTAACCAGGACTTGGTATTTTGAAATCATCAAAGAGGTTTTTCAAAAAGTCAATGATTATGTTATTATACCAAAATCTAATGTAATGAAATAATTTCCTCAATTTTAGTCATAAGATTCAATTTTCAAAATATCATTCCATATCCATTAGATTTGTAAAGTTATTATAATAATTAATCTAAAAGAATATAAAGTTTCAAAGTAGTGATCACTGATCATAACACACATGATTTCGATCACTACTTATTCAAATCATGTGTATAACAGTGTGTTAGGATCAGTACTTTTAAATACACAAAAATGCTTTCTAATTATTTTGTAGTATTTCATTTCAGCTTCCAGGATCTAAGGGGCTTATTAAAAAAAAGTACCCTCTCCGTTTCATATTATTTATCGTTTTGGACCTTAAAACTCATTTCATTTTAGTTGTCGTTTTACGTTTTCATTTGTTTGATAAGATTTTCAACTTTGTTCCTCATGTTTTAATGTCTTGACCAACGAAATAAAATCAAATAAACATTAATTAGGGATAAAACAGAAGAATTAAATGTTTTCTTAATATGTATAAAACAATCTTAAACGACAACTAATTTGAAATAGAGAGAGTATATGGTTAAGAGAATAAAATTACATAACTGATTTTAAAATTATGTTTGAGTTTTAAAACTTTCATGATTTGTTTATAAATTATAAAATTTACTTAAAATATCAGTTTTTAGCTGTGTGAATTTTGATAATTTTTGTACTCTTAAATTAGAAAATCAAATTCTTTTGTTTTTCATCTTAGTTAGAAGATCTATCGCCTATAAAACACACATACATCATAAAAACTAGAATAATGTATAATATATCTTCAAGAGCTCAACATTTATAACAAAAAAAAAAAAAACTACTACTAATCTAATAAAATAATTTTCTTACAAAGTATATCATAGTTTCTTAAGAATATTTTGAAGATAGTTTTAAGATCTCTAGTAAGAAAATAATCCTTTTTAAATAAACATAAAAATTAGTATTTTAGCCAATAAAAATTTTCTTATCTTGAGTTTGTAATAATTTATCAAAATCTTTTTGCATTATTTCTAATTGTAAATTAAAAAAAAAGAAATAATTGGCCGTAAAAAAGAACACATACCTAGCATTTCTCACCAAAGACTCGTTCAAATCTATAAAGGTATGACACATACCTTACTTTTCTCCACATTTCTCTCTTCCCCACTGACATTACCCTTCCCACACGTAACCTCACAACGAACCCTTTCTTCTTACCCAAGGCACCCTATGAAACCAGTCATACTATTTCTGACCCGACCGTTTCACTACACGGTCTCAAAATGTCTACAACCACGACCGTTAAACTAGTCCACAGCCTCGTTTCCTCCCGGTCACCATAGTTTTAACCGGTAGTCTTCTCTTCATCATTTTCTCCGGTTTCTTCTCCTTCTTCTACTGTGGATGTTGTTTTAGAAAACTCATGACCATTTGGAACAACCATCGAAACCGAAGCCGTCCTAATAACCTAATCCAACCATCTAATCCACCTGAATACATCGGTCTCGACTCCAAGATCATCCAATCTTTCCCTGAGTATTCTTATTCGGTTAAAGATTATGGGATGGATCAATGTTCCATTTGCTTAACAGATTTTATGGATGATGACACCATTAGGCTTATTTCTACTTGTAATCATTCCTTTCACACAATTTGTATTGATCTTTGGTTTGAAGCACACAAGACTTGTCCTGTATGTAGGCGAGAGCTTGATGTAGACCAGACCTCGATAGAAAAATCCGCAGCTATTCCTGAAATCGATCTGGTTAGATCTGAAATCCACGATGAGCCTTTGTCTCGCGACACGGTGACAATCATTGTTCATGAGGAGCATCCTACTACTACTACTATTGGTAGTTTAGAACATATGGATGAAATCGAAAGCTATGAAAGACGAATGAAAGCATCGAATTTGCGGTATTGGAGGTCACATTCTACTGGACATTCTATAGTAGTTAAGACCGAAAACAATGAACGAGAAGAAGAAGAAGAAAAAGATGAAATTAAGATACATATTGAGATCTCTGGCGAATGCCAATTTGAAGATCACAAGAGGACATTACCAAACAGAAAGCTGTATTGCGTTAGGGGAACTTACTCAGTAGGATAGAGCCTGAGAATGTTAATTGGCTTGATTCATATATCATATGTCCATTGGATCAAACACCGGAATTAGATTCTAGTTTCTGCTAGATTATTTCATTTGACAGTCCAATTTTGTAATATTTTTGATACTTTAGGTTATACAAATAGAAGATGTTGAAGCTTGTTGTGATGCTTGTACTCAAATTCTCAATCTTCCATACTATAGTTAAATACAAACGAGAGAAAGAATATGTTTTTGGACCTAAATAAAAGTTATTTTGAGATTAATTCTCATGTAGTAAGTAATGTAGAGAACAGCTTTGGTTTTCATGTACTGAATTATGAACCGCAATCTAATTCCGGTTTAAATAGGGTGTCTACTGATAGAAAACAAATATTGGGAATAATATGATATTAATCAAGAGTAAAGGGGGAGGGACGAAGATTTTTTTATTTATAAGAGAAGACCTATATTTTTCCATTTGTTAAAAAAAGAGAAGTGAACGGACCAAACCAGACTTGGGCTTGGAAATGGCGACGGCATCGGAAAATTCAAGAGGAATCGGCGGAGGTGATCGAACGGCGAAAGCAATAGTCGCCGATCAGATCTCACAAGCGGTGAATTCTACTGCTAACCTTCTCCATCTGATGCGTCAATCGTCTTCTTCTCAGGTACCAACGAAGATCGTGCGATTGGATGAAATATGATTTAGGTTGAATAATTCTAATATTTACTGATTGAGCTTGTGGGAGATCTGAGATTTAGGTTTGCTCTCTCAACAATTTGTTAAATGCAGGCTCAATTGGCAAAACTCTCAAAGAATCTTTTGGCAAAAGCTTCCATGACTAAGGCAACTGGACAAGTCTGTATATATGTTCCTATTGTTGAATGTATAAACCTAAACAATGAATTGTTTATTAAGTATTTTCCATTTTTTGCAGGCATTGGGACAGCTTCCTCAAGTGATTTCATCTCTAGATGCTCATATAGAAAGCGGATTGCATAGGTTTGGATCGTCTTTGACATGAATCACCCATAGCTTCAATACCAAATACAGTGTGTTCTAACTCAAGGTTTGTTTCTCTATACAGTGGTGTTCATCTAAACACAGTAACACAGTTACTTGAAAACATGGAAAGCACTCAGCTTCGTGCTCTTCGACAATCTAACATATCCCCTGTGGTATTATTAACTCAGTTTCTCTTATTTGCAATATTGGGTTTCTTCCCTCTGTGTTGCTCTTTTCTAGCAAGTGATTGAGATTATAATTTTTTGTTCTGTGATTTTTCTTTGGTTTCCTCAAATAGGACAATCAATCTTCAGAGCCCAGTTGAATAAGTAGTGATCCCAAAGACAGGTACATACATTCAATTTCATTTAGGAACAAGTATTATAATATCTATTTTTTCCTATTGAATTTTCTGTTTCATAATGATGGCTTAGGGGAATCTTAAAGCGGCATAAAGCTTGCTTAGAAACACATGGCATGAAGTCCTCGAGTCCTATACAGCTTCCTCTGCATATTCAGTGTTGATATAGTCTAATGAGGTTGTCAGTTCCTTCCCGGTTTTGCTAGAGAACAAGTCAGTAGTTTCTTCTTTACATTGTCTGCAGAAACAATCCAATGTGATGTTGTTATATTAAATAGTTTTCGTTTAATCTTGAAAAAGAACTAATAAGAGATTACTCTCCTCAGTTGATGACCAATGCTTAGTTACCTTGATTCGCTTCCTGTTTCTCTCCGTCTCTACACTGCTGTCTCCACATGATTCGTCGTGTTAAGTCTCATTCTTTATGTTTGCTTTTATCGGTTGCACCACCAATAGTTAGATTATTGGACCGGTTTGTCTGAGATGGAGTATATTCCTCGCAGAGTCGTTCACCGCATCCTTTTATTGTGCACTTAAAAGCGAGCATCAGTGAGACGTCAGCTGATCAGCAGATTGATGAGTGAATCCTATATCATTAGGGGACTAAGTGAATTTTTCACCTTTTTTTTTTGGTGAAAAAAGCGGGAAAGTCTTTTTTTATTTCTTTTTCTTCAGGTCAACAAGCGAGAAGGCCTCTTTGATAGGCCTGGCACGGACGGGATACCCGGTTTTTTAGCTATACTTGTTACTTATCTTGTTCTGGATGGATATTTTTTTTTTACCCGTATTTGGTACTTAAAACTGCAAGTACCCGTTTTTTCAAGTATCCGCCAAAATTTCAATACTTACGGGTTACCTGACCCGCTGCTTGTTACCCATTTTCAAGTACTCGTTTATCCAAGTACAATTACCTGCTTTAAATACTTGTTACATGTTTAAACAAAATATTTTACACAGATTACACATAGAAATTACAAGTACCCGCTTTAAATACTTGTTACATGATTATTGGTTTTGTATTAAGTCATAATCATAACAAGGAAGTCACAAAACCTGACAAAAACCTTCAATCTTTCCTCTTCTCATCGCCAAAAAAGAAACTTGACAAAAACCATCAATCTTTCCTCTACCTGAAACCTTCAAACATTAAAGAATAATTCAGTTACCAAATAGATCAGCCAATGCATATTAAGTTATTAACAACATATCAAAGACAATTTAAACTATAATCAGATTATAACAATTATAAACTAACTCATAAACGAAATCATAATCAGATTATAACAACATATAAAACTAACAACTAACAAGTATTAAACATAAAAATCATAAACTTTACCTTTCACTCTTTTTTCTCCAAAGTTAAGCTAACTCCTTTCACCAACGTTCCATAATCATTTAAATTTGCAAAACTCGATCAAAAGAACACAAGTTAGCATTATAAGTGTCTAACTTATAAAAAAACTATAATTTCAAGTGAGAAAACATACCATCTTCTAAAATTTCAAATTAGCGGAACTGGTCCTCCAAAGAAATTTGTTCCTAGTCACTTCTAATCCAATTTTGAGCACAAATTAAAGTTTCAACAGTTCTTGAGTGAGAGAACTACGATATGGATCAATAATACGAGCACTTGTGGAGTAGGCAGACTCAGAAGCAACATAGGAAACTGGTATAGTCAGCAAATCTTTAGCCATTAGAGAAAGAATCCTATACTTTGATCCGACCTTCTTCTACCAAAGTAAAACATCAAAGTTTGGATCTAGTCTAGAACACAACTTTCAGCCAAATAACTCTCTAACTCTGATTGATACACAAAGTTTTCTTCGCTTGTTTCATGTTGTTCAATTAATGAATCCAAGTCATAAATTTCAACTGTTTTTGCATTTACTTGAGAAGAGCTGAATACTTCAGCATCACTTATTTCTTTTGAACTACCAAATTTGTCATTGTAGTAGTCAAACATCTTCTCTACAACCTTAGTTACTTTAACTTTCTCAGATTAACAAGGTCAAAGTTTCAGCTATGCTATCAGATCCAGAACCATAACTTTCTCAGATTAACCAGGTCACATACTTCATTTTGTACCGAGGATCCATAACACAAGCAACAAAAATAACTAAGTTCATATTATCCACATCTCCCCAATATTTATCAAACTTAGCTTTCATCTTAGTAGCCATTGCCTTTTGATTTGGATTAGTCTTGTTTAAACTCGTCTTCCTAATCATTAGACCAACTCCAAAAATCTCTTTCAAATAAGAATTCCTAGTAATATGTTTAGTTACTGAAACTTTCAAAGTAGCATCATAAGAAAAACTTCAAAATGGACAAATAAGTCTTGGCATACTCCCAATCTGATTCAGTAGGCACACCATCTAATTTAGCAAGCTTTACCAAGTACTTCTCATCCTCTAACTCAAGCATATCAAAAGCTTTTTTCTGTTTCAAAGCAGATTCTAACATCAAGTAAGTAGAATTCCATCTAGTCTCAACATCAAGACATAAACCAACCGTAAAACCAAGCTTTAGGTGACTAAGACACTCTTTTAACTTGTTTAACCTAGCCGGAGATGACCTAACATACCTAACAGCACAATGAATTTGGCTAATAGAGGCTTTGTTTCTAATCCATCTTTTACAACCAGATTTAAGATATGAGCACCACATCTCATATGAAGAAATTCTCCATTGAGTACACTAGTTCCTTATGACTGAAGTCTTCTTCTTAAAAATCTTAGTCCTACATCATTTGAACTAGCATTATCAACTATGATTGTAAAAATCCTGCTAATTTCCCAAGACACCAAACACCTCTCAATCATTTTTCCAATCACTTTACCTTTGTGACTAAGAATCTGACAAAAATTTAGAATTTTTTTTTGTAGATTCCAATTTTCATCGATGAAATGTGATGTTAGACACATATAATTAATGTTCTGAAAAGATGTCCAAGTATCTATTGTAAGAGAAACACTCTCTTTGTGTTTCTCAAAGAACATTTTTGTTTTTTTTTCTTTTCTTCAAGAAATAAGCTGAAACAATCTCTAGTGATTGTCCTACGAGAAGGGGTTTCAAATCGAGGCTGAAGAGATGAATTCTCTAAACCCTTCCTTTTCCACAATCCTAAAAGGCAACTCATTTTTAATAATCATCCTTACTAGAGATTTTCGGCAATCATCTTTATCATATTTTAAGTATGATGCAACAAATTCAGTTTTCTTAGGTTGATTTATTAAGGTAGCTTGCTTAAATCTTTTACCAGGAACAATGTCATCTTTAAGTTCATGATGCAGTTTTTTACATATATTCATGTTTCGGTATTGTACTAGTGTTGACACCACTTCGTGATCTTCGTTACCACCACAATTTTCCTTTGCTATTATCCTCAATTTTCTTAAAATGCTCCCAAGCAGATGATTTTTGTCGAGGAGTTACCTTAGATTCAACAGATCCTATGGTTGGATCATCAGCTCGAGTTTCACCACCACCTTCTGGCTATCTTTCTGTCTTCTCTGGTTCATCTTCCATCTACACAAAAAAACAAAACCAAAATCCTAAGACAAAATAAAAGCATACAAACTCGGCCAGTAAATAAATTTATTATTACTCTCATTTACTCTATTGTTTAGTGTTTACTAATCGAACCTTAGTGACTGATAAATCTAAACATATAAAAAATACTATAGAAAGTGAAATAACATGATTAATGATTCTCGATGAGATACTAGTGATTTATTAGTTTATGGCCAAAAAAAAAAACAAGATATAGTGATATACCATCAAGTACTCAAATTCGAATTTTAAACCTATCACAAACCTATCACGATTCTATTTTATCACTTGCAAAACTACACATTTATATTTTAAACCAATCACAAAAGCTAGATGTTGAAATATACAAGCCGATTCTAAATTTCTTCATGGAAAAAATTGTCAAAATCAAACTATTTCCAAAAGACTTTGACTACTCAAGAAGATGAAGAAAATCTGATGAGAATATGATCAGCAAGGAGCTGGAACCGGAACCGCATGAGGATAAGGAGAACAATGAGGATCAAGGGAAGCAGCTTGAACCGGAGCAAGGACATGAAGATGAAGATTTGCACATTTTCCTTGACCCTATTACTTGGTCCAAGCAAGCCAAGCTCAAGACAACTTTGCAACGCCTCCTTAACACTATACCGGACAGTTTAGGATGTGCTAATCCAACCACCCTGGTTGTGATACAAGCTGCCTATACGTTTATCAAGAGAGGTGATGAGTCTTACACTCTTCTTCCCTTAGTTTGGTTTTGTCCCAATATTTTCCAAACAAGGTTTTTAATGAGGCAAGGCCTCATCACTCCTCCAAAGCCTCTTGATAAAACCAAGCCCATTTCTTTCTTCTCCAGCCGCGGTAAATACACTCAAGGGTTCAGTCAAAGTAATTCAAATTATGGTTTAATGGTTGTAGAATTCCAAGAGTTGTATTTTGTTAAGTTTCATGCACCAAAAACCCCATATGTATCTGTCCCTTCTCTTCTTCTAAGCTATCAAACTTCTTATCAAAATATATCTTATAAACTTGTTTGATCACTCGCTTGCTTATTGTGTTCGGATCTTCATCCTCACGCCTAGTCCTTAAGAAGTATCATTCGCTTCCACCCTTGTTCATAGCAGTGGGTCTTTACCCTCTCCAGAACAAGTCTTGATAGTCTAAAGGTTGTTCATAACCTTTGGAATTATTGCCTCGATCCATCCTCGTGTTCCACCATCATCGCGTCATGCCGATCCTCGTACCGATCCTTGTGCCGATCACCGTCCCATTCCTCGCCCTGATCATCGTTCCATCCCTCGTTTCGATCATCGTTCAATCCCTTGTTCCGATCTTCGTTCCGTTCCTCGTCCCAACTATCGTCGCCCTACGTGCCAACCCATGTCGCCAGCCCACGTCCCGACTCGAGCCACTCTCGTGTTGGATCCCTCGCATTCCCGATAATCCTTCATTTCCGCAACCTAATCCACCATTTCGATTCCTTGCAACATGTTGAAGATCATCCTAGGACTTGATCCTACCAAGGATCACATCAAAATCATATATACCTTGAGTCTCTAGAAGCGACTGTTGTGTTCGCCGTCGTTGGAAGAAGAAGTCGTGGAGACGATTTCAACTGTGGTGGGAGATTTAGCCGACAGCTCTGATGAAAGACTTGCAGAGAAAAACAATGAAGATTTGCAATATTAAGAGTCAGAGAGATTGATTAGCGATCAAGGCTAGAGATTAGAGTCGATCCCTTTTTAGATCTAGGGTTTTTTTTGTTAAGGTGAGTTTGATAGGAGGAGAGAATCGAGAGATCGTGACTCGTGAGGATTGAGGAGAATCCGCACATGACATAAAATTTTGCTTAAAGAAGTTTATATTTAGCCCAATTATAATTTTGCTAAAAGCCCAATTACAATTTTGCTTTAGAAAATTTAATCCAAACAATTGAATAAAAACGGGTACAAGTAATTATAAGTGCGGATAACGGGTACAAGTACAACGGGCCAAGTATCAAGTAATAACGGGCCAAGTATTGAAAATTTTTTAACGGTTTGATACTTGACCCTTACTTGCAAGCAATGTTTTTATACCCGATTGGGACACCAAACGGGATGACCTTCTGGATAACCGGGTCATCGGTCGAACCGGACCGACCGCCGGGTCAATAGAATAAGGAGTATTTTATATATCATTATGTATTGATCAATATTTTTATGTATAATTTTATAAAATTATGAATAAAAAACTAAAAGTACTAAAAGAGTGTAAGGGTAATACTATGTTTGATAAAAATAAAAACTCTAACAGTAATAACAAATTAATAAAATCAAATTCAAACCAAAAGTGAAAAAACTACTAAAATAATAGAAAATCGCAAATGCAAAAATAAAATAATTAAATATTAAAAAAAACTATTCTGAAATAGCTCTATCACCATTCTCTTCATTTTCTTTAGGTAGTATTGTAAAGTCATCGTCAAAATCTAAAAATTCAAAAATGACATAGTTTAGTCAATACATTTATATACAGTTAAAAAAAAATCAGAAAGTTTAATCAACATTTACCTTTATATTTTTTGGTGTTTGTGTCTTCAGTATCTTTGGGATATTCTTCAGCATATGCATTTTTTAATTTACCATAATCAAGTTCACCTTCTTCTTCTTCTTCTACGATCCAAAACTCTGTCTTATCAATAGATTCATAATCAACATGATCATACGATCTTTTTCTTTTTGACCTGTACATAAAAAACTTGTAACTTGTTACAAATTAAGCTAAACAAAGAAACAAAAATATTATAATCACACTCACCATAGTTTCTTCATGTTCAGTTTCCATTACCTGTTAGGAAAAAAAAAGATCTCAATGACACAATCAATTTTAAATAATAAAATAGAGAACGTTATGTTCTTGGGTTTAAATAAAAAATGAACACAAATTATCATTCAATCCAATAGAGAACAACAACAAAAAAGCTACAAAGATATTTTATAAATGAAAATTGCTACAGCCTATGGATATGAAGTTATAATTCCCACATACAAAGCAATCTAACAATTATAAGTTAATACTTAATAACAATTCTATGTGCTAGTCTAATGTTGATCATCTTTAACAAATAAAAAAAAATAGAGAAACAAGATACAAACCAAACAATTGGAATCAGACTAAGAGATGAACCAGAGCAAGTGATCAGAGGACTCAGAAGCGACGAAGATTTCTAAAAATATTGCAAACGACAAACCCTATATTTTATCTATAAAAATAAACCCTCTGATAGAAAGGGTTTTAGTTTCAAATTCTCAAAATTTTGATACATTTTCTTTTAACCGGTAACCGGTCGGTTCGACCAACCTGTCGGGTCCCGGGTTTATAGCGGGTTTTTCCGGATTTGAGCGGTTATTAAAAGGGCGGTTATTAACATCAAACTCGGACCGGAAGATCACTCGGGTCCTGGTTTAACTGGTCCGACTGGCCGGTCCGGTCCGGGCACAAAAATTTGCTTGCAAGTATCTATAAAAAGAGGTTTGTTACCCGAGTTGTGATTAACAAGTACCCGTAAAAACGGAGCAAGTACGGGCTGAGTCACGGGTACGGGGCGGATAACGGGTACCCATGCCCAGGCCAAGCCTCTAAGGATCTATAAAATTATTATTCTCTCAGTCTATAAATCTGAAGCGATAGGTGAATTTTGGAATCAATTAGGGTTCCTATTTTAAGACGAATTGGTGTCGTTGACTGAGAAACACCGGTGGGGTTTAAGGTATTTTATTTTATTTTTTTCTGTGATTCTTTTTGATTCGTCTTACATACTTGTTTGATTTTGAAGAATCGATTTCATGAGTAATATTTTCTGGATAGCTTTTAGCACTCGTTGAATATGGATTTCGTTTGCTTCTCTTTCTGTTTTGTGGTTTATGCACCACACTAGGGTTTGGTTTGACCTTTTTTTTTTTTTTTGACCTTGCCTAGTTGCTTACGTTTGGTTATTTGTATACTTCCTTACACCAACACAAACTGAGAATTTCACACTCATTGCTGTTTTTTCAGGCTTTCCTGTTTCTGAGTTGTGACCTAAATCTGTGGAAGCTGAAAGCTTGGGATTTTGAAACGTGTTAGCTCGAATGGATAGCTTAAGTCAGTTGCCTGAAGCACTACTCCTGAGAATATTGTCTTTACTGCCTGCGAAAGATGTTGTGACAACAATGGTTTTGTCAAAACGGTGGGAGCTGCTTTGGATGTTGGTGCCAAAACTTGTATATGATGATAGATATCGAAATTTAGAATATGGAAGATTTTCGCGCTTTGTCGATAGGTCATTGGCTCTGCACGAGGCACCAGTTCTAGATACATTGCATTTCAAACTTGGTAAAACCTGTAGTGCTGGAGACATTCGAGTATGGATTAAAACAGTGGATAAGCGTTGTTTGCGCGAGCTGGTCATTGAGATTGATAACAAATCTCGAGTTGTACTTCCGAGGAGCTTGTATACGTGCTGTGGAACACTTGTGACCTTGAAGCTATATCACGCGGTTCTTGCGGATATTAAATCCACGATTTCTTTTCCATCCCTTAAGAAATTGAGTCTTGTATATATGAAGTATCCAGGTGATGAGCTGATCAAGATGCTTTTATCCAGTTGTCCTGTTCTTGAAGACTTGGTTGTGAAACGATGCCTCGATGACAATGTGACTATCTTCACTGTTAGAGTGTCTTCTCTAAAGTGTTTAGAAATCTTGCAAAGTCCTGAAATAGCCTCTATGGATGTCGATTCCAGGATTGTGATAGATGCTCCTTCTTTGGAGTGCTTGGACATTGTTGATTATAGGAGTGAGTTTTGTGTCATTGAGAATAGCTTGACTAAGATTGTGGGGGCAAATGTTAGCATTTCGTATGCCCATACTCAGCAGCTCTTGGGTTCTATCTCTTCAGCCAAGCATCTCTGTTTATGTATACCATCCAAAAAGGTAATATGTTTTTTTTTTTAACTAAAGTTTTGTTTCTTTACTTCTGCTATCTGAATATATTATTTTTTTATGTTAGAACCAATTAATGAACGCTGATTGAAACAATCTCTAGTCCACTGTGAATAGCGGGTTCTCTTGTGCTCTTACTTATGTTGTCTCTTATGCAGAATCCATATCCTGTTGGTAGCGTCTTCGACTGTCTCGAACGTTTAACTCTATGTACATGTGAGACAGTGTGGCTGGATCTACTTATGTGTATTCTCAGAGATTCCCCTAAATTACAAGCTCTCAAACTTGTTCAGGTCTGCAGATATAAACATGAATTATTTATTCAGTTTCTTTGATCAGCATATATTTTCCAGTACGAATAGAAGTCTGATGATACTTTTTCTATCTCAGGACCATCCCATTCAACCTCATGAACCACGGCCGTGTTGGAGTGAACCAATTAAAGTTCCTGTATGTCTGTTAACGAGTCTTGAAACTCTCGAATTGGTAAAATATCAAGGAACAGAAGAAGAGAAAGAAGTAGCAGCATTCATCTTAAGAAGTGGATGCTGTTTAAAGAAGGTAACTATCTCCTCTAAATCCACAGACCGTGACAAGAAATTCGAGATGCTCAAGGAGTTAGCATTGTTGTTCAGGCGTTCACCTACATGTCAACTTGCATTCAACTGAATTTTAGTTCAGTGTTATTCTATAGCCGAGTTGGTTTGTGTTGTGATCCGAATCTTATAGATGTTATAGAAGCGCTTAGTACTTGTGTTTTCCCAAGCAACTCATGTTGCTCAAGTTTTAATCTTTTGATGTTAGATTGTGTTTTCTAATGTTCTTATTACCTTTTTGAGTTCTTATCTTCTTACCTCTGCTTTTCTTTGTATATTCTTCCACAATGCGAAGAATGTCGCATTCATAATCTAATCCTCGCTGTGTCTAGTGACTAGTGTTATGTTATTAAATAAAATAGTTTTCGTTTAATCTTCAAAAAGAACTCATAAGAGATTACTCTGCTCAGTTGATGACCAATGCTTATTACTTAGTAACTTTGATTCGCTTCCTACTCTAGGTCTCTACACTGCTTACCCACACATGATTCACCGTGTTTAGTCTCATTCTCGCTGTTGCTTGTATCGGTTGCATAAACAATATTTAGATCGGTGTCTCACATGGAGTAGATTCCTCGTAGAGTCGTACACCACATCCTTTTATTGTGAACTTAAAGCGGTCATCAGTGAGACGAAACTGAATATCCATGTGGTCGTAGTTGAGTTCAGCTAGAGGAGCACTGTCTTTGTTTAGAGAGACACTACAGTCAAATACAATCAGATGATTAACCTTCTTAGATGTCAAGAAGATATGGTTGCTGGCAGAGTAAATGTGGTTCCCAAGTCTGTCTCTGAACCGAGAACATATTTGGCAGCCTGAAAAGTCGACTTTCTCAAGATGTTTCAGTTTAGAAATGTTTAGGGAAACGTATAGTGAACTTCTTGATACACCATGGAACATCTTGAATACACCAAGAAATGTTAAAAGTGTTTTTTTCTTTTTTTTGGCATGATTGTGCTAAGTTAAACGGGATTACTATAAATTTACAACTATACAGCCTCATGTCATTAACTTTGAGAAACACGAATCATTATTGTTACTAATAAAAGTAAGATAATTCTATTAACATTTTACATTTCCATAAAATAACAATAATATTATTATTCTAAGTAGAATTAATTTTATCAAAATTAGTTGATGTTATTAATTTTATCAAACGGTTGGAAAAATGAAATTAAAATCCTTAGATATTTGAGCTATTTTACGGACTAATATTCTCCAAGTTAATAACATCGTCAGGGAGTTAAAATTAAATTTTCACCAATTCATTTTTGGGTAAAATAAAAGAAGCGGGAAGAGTCATTAACTATTACTCTCTCTCTCTCTGTATCTATGATTCAATTAGGGTTCCGATTTGAAGACGAATTGGTGTCACTACTATCGAAGATGACGCTCCTCTTCTCCGTTGAATGAGAAATTCCGGTGGGAGGTTTCAGGTATTTGCTTTTCTTTTCTTTGGTTTCTGTGAAATTCATTTGATTCATCTGACTTGCTTGATTTCGAAGCAGCGATTTCATGAATAATCTCGATTTCGTTTGCTTCTCGTTCTATTTGTGTTTTCTGTACCTCGCTAGGGTTTGTATCGTTTCTTGTGGTTATTTGTATCCTCTTCAGAACAACACACAATGATAATTTTACACTCCTTGCTGATTTTTTTTCGCTGTTTGGTTTTGGTGTTCTGGCCTTGACAGCTGAATCTGTGGAAGCTGAAAGCTTGGGATTTTAAAGTGTTATAGCTCGAATGGATAGGTTAAGTCAGTTGCCTGAAGCATTACTCTTGAAAATATTGTCTTCACTACCTACAAAAGATGTTGTGGCAACTATGGTTTTGTCAAAACGGTGGGAGCGGCTTTGGATGTTGGTGACAAAACTTTTTTATGATGATAAAAATATAGAGTATGCAAGGTTTTCGCGCTTTGTCGACAGGTCATTGACTCTGCACAACGCACCAGTTCTAGATACTTTGCATTTGAAAACTTGGTAAAACCTGTAGTGCTGGAGACATTCGAGTATGGATTAAAACAATGGATAAGCGTTGTTTGCGCGAGCTGATCATTGAGGTTTATTCGTTTGCTATTGACATATCTCTAGTTGTACTTCCGAGGAGCTTGTATACGTGCTGTGGAACGCTTGTGACCTTGAAGCTATATAACGCTGTTCTTGCAGATTTTAAATCTTCCTTTTCTTTTCCATCCCTTAAGAATTTGAGTCTTGTATATGTGAAATATCCAAGTGATGAGCTGATCAACATGCTTTTATCCAGTTGTCCTGTTCTTGAACACTTTGTTGTGAAACGATGCCTCACTGACAGTGTCTATTTTCACTGTTAGAGTGTCTTCTCTAAAGTGCTTAAAAATAGCCTCTATGAGTCTCTTTCCCAGATATGTGATAGATGCTCCTTCTTTAGAGAGCTTGATAATACCATCACGCTTCTTCCATGCCATGTCATTGGCATCGATGGGAAGTAAGGTGCCATCAATATGGCCGAGAACATTGAAGCTCAGACGGTGATTGAGAAACAACTCACGTCAGGCATCATAATTGCTGTCCTCGAGATCGAGAATGATCGGGATGTATGATTTGATGTTGGAGACACCGTAAACCCTTTCTGGATTTGCAGTGGCGGCGGCAGCAGCCATGATTTCAGAACAGAAATAGATAGCAGAAGGGAGAAGAGAGACGATGAGAAAGAGTAAAGGTGCAGAGACTCATGGAGAAAAAAAGAAGAAACGGCAGAGAGAGGAAGGCTCTAATACCATGAAAGCTGAGATTTCTCCTCTATGGAGTCTCTGCATTTATGATGTGGTTACAATAACCAGAGGGATAGTCCATGACTTGAGGAACTACTCTAACAAGTTTATCTACAAAGAATATTTTATATTCTAATATCTCTTTTGAGTATCTCAATTACTTTTTCATATTTTTTATTAATAAAAAAAAAAAAAAGAAGGCAGAGACGGTTCTTCCTCTACGAATAACTCCAATTCTACTTAGACCATCTCCAAAGGGAGACTCTTAACATGGGTTTTTTAAAACAAAAAAAAAATTCTAATTAATAAATGATGTTAAATAGTGTAAGAACCTCGTAGATGAGATTCTTAAATAAGATATTTAGTAATCCCATCAATGAATAGTTAAGAATCCCAACTACATTTTAATATTTTTAATGTTGTAATAGTGTAAGAACCCTATGTTAAGAGTCTCCCTTTGGAGATGGTCTTATCTTCTTCTGATTGGTTTATTTGTTTTCTATAATGTTTAAAGTTTAATTATACAATTAAATGGTTTTAAAATATAATTATTATATGGTTGAGAGACTTAAAAGTGTTTCTCCCATTGGGGATGCTTTTACGCGTGGGAAACATCATTAGGGAAGTTAGTAAATTTTTCACCTTTTTTTTTGTGTAAGGAGCGGGAAGGTCTCTTTTAGTTTTTCAAGGTCAACAAGCGGGAAGGAATCTAAGCGTCACATTTGAAGAGTCATTGACTCATTATTACTTTCGCTGTATATAAAATCTGTAGCGGTCCTGTTTTGTTGAGTGACAAACAACAGTGGAGTTTCACTTTTCAGGTATTTGATTTTTTTTATGTGATTCTTTTTGGTTCGTCTTACATACTTGTTGATTTTCAGGTAGTTGCTTATGGTTTGTATACTTGGAATTTCACACTCGCTGTTTTTTTTTCCGCTATTTTCAGGCTTTCCTGTTTTGGGTTTTTAATTTGGTTTTGACCTAAATCTGTGGAAGCTGAACGTGTTAGCTCGCATGGATAGGTTAAGTCAGTTGCCTGAAGCCCTACTCTTGAAAATATTGTCTTTACTTCCTGCAAAAGATGTCGTGGCGACAATGGTTTTGTCAAAACGGTGGCAGCTTCTTTGGGTATTGGTGCCAAAACTTGTATATGATGATAGCTATCAAGATTTAAAGTATAGAAGATTTTCGCGCTTTGTCGACAGGTCATTGGCTCTGCACGAGGCACCAGTTCTAGATACTTTGCATTTGAAACTCGGTAAAACCTGTGGTACTGGAGACATTCGAGTATGGATAAAAACAGTGGATAAGCGTTGTTTGCGCGAGCTGGTCATTGAGATTGATAACAAATCTCGAGTTGTACTTCCGAGGAGCTTGTATACGTGCTGTGGAACGCTTGTTACGTTGAAGCTAAATAACGCGGCTCTTTTGGATGTTACATCTTTGTCTTTTCCGTCCCTTAAGAATTTGAGTCTTGTATCCATCAAGTATCCAAGTGATGAGCTTATCATGATGCTTTTATCTAGTTGTCCTGTTCTTGAAGACTTGGTTGTGAAACGATGCCTCAATGACAATGTGACTATTTTGAATGTTAGAGTGTCTTCTCTAAAGCGTTTTATAATGGCCAATATGAATGTCGATTCCGGGATTGTGTTAGATGCTCCTTCTTTGGAGTGCTTGGACATTGCTGATTATAGGAGTGAGTTTTGTGTCATTGAGAACAGTATGACCAAGATTGTTGAGGCAAGTGTTAGCGTTTCTTATGCCCAAACTCAGCAGCTCTTGGGTTCTATATCTTCAGTCAAACGTCTCTATTTATGTATACCATCCGCAAAGGTAATAATAAGTTTTAATACTATAAGTTGTTTGTTTTATACCCAAAAAAAAAGAAGTTATAAGTCTTCTGTTTCTTTACTTCTGCTATCTTGTGATCTTACTTATGTTGTCTCTTATGCAGAACGCATATCCTGTTGGTAGTGTCTTCGACTGTCTTGCACGTTTAACTCTATGCACATGTGAGACAGAGTGGCTGGATCTACTTATGTTTGTTCTCAGAGATTCCCCTAAATTACGAGCTCTCAAACTTGTTCAGGTCTGCAGATCTAAACCTGAATTTTTCAGTTTCTTTGATCAGCATATCTTTACAATAAAAGTCTGATGATACTTTACTTCTATCTCAGGACCATAACCTTCGACCTCATGAACCGCGGCCGCGTTGGAGTGAACCAAGTGAAGTTCCTGAATGTCTGTTAACGAGTCTTGAAACTCTCGAATGGATAAAATACGAAGGAACAGAAGAAGAGAAAGAAGTAGCGGCATTCATCTTAAGAAGTGGAAGCTGTTTGAAGAAGGTAACTATCTCCTCTAAATCCAGTGACCGCGACAAGAAATTTGAGATGCTCAAGGTGTTGGCATTGTTGTTCAGGCGTTCACCTACATGTCAGCTTGCATTCGACTGAAGTTTAGTTCAGTCATGTTCAATATAGACAAGTTGGTTTGTGTTTTGATCCGAATTTTATAGATATTAGAAGCTTAGTACTTGTGTTTTCTCTTCTTAATGAAACTAGCTTTCCCCATCAATTCATGTTGCTCAAGTTTAAATCTTTTGATGTTAGATTGTGTTTTATGTTGTACTTTACAACCCTTTTGGGTTCTTATCTTCTTACCTCTGCTTCTCTCTTCAAAATCTTCGACAATGCGAAGTATGTCGCTTTCATAGTTTATATAATCCTGATCATTATTCTTTTACTTCAACTAGAAGTTGAACTTGTTTTCAAATGCGCAAGGGCGTAAAACAACTTGTTACCTAACGAACAAGACTCACTCACTAGAAACTGAAACTAGAGAAGACTCATGTTACTCTCTCTTCACTCTTTCTATCCGATTGGCCTAGTTTGTCTCCTAGACCTTGTCTTTATAGCGTCGATTCCAAGATGAGTCTCCAAGATTCACTCTATATGCAAGAAAGAAAACATATGCATTAGTATTGATCAAATATATATCATGTATTTCTAATACTTGGATACTCTCAAGCCTTTTTTTAGATCTTCAAATGTCACGTAAGTTTTACCTTCAAAATGTTTTCCACATATATACTCCTCATTGACAACTTTTCCACCACAACAACTTTTCTGGCTTCAACAACTACTATGTTACTTTCAGTGTCGCCTTAATTTTGGAGTATAATGTGTACACATCTAATTTGAAATTTAGGCTTCGTGCTCTTTGACCCTATAATCTTACCTTTTAATTTGTTACTTTACTTTCTTTTTCCAAGAAAGCGACAAGACCATATTCCTTGCTTTTAAATGATAGATATAGAAAAAAAATATTGCTTCATAAAGATTATTTTATTTTAATTTCTTATACCAAATTCGTGTAACATTTGTCACATTTCCTATTTGTTTATTTTAGTTATAATTAAAATAAATGTAACAATTAATTACAGAAAAAGAGTGTAGATACTTAGATTTTGTACAAAAGTGAATGTGTACGTGCAAAATCTTAAACATATAAGTTTGTGAAAAGATGGACTATGTTATGTGAGTTTCTTTCTACGATATGTGAGTTTCGTCCGTTTCCTCAGTAGGACACTCAGAGACGGCTTTAACCATTAATTTATCATTTTAATCGGTCACATATTTTGGAAAAAGTCATTAGTTCAGTTGGCAATACTCATTTAGGGAAAATATTGGGTGTGGAGTTTGATTCTTACCAAAAGAAATTTATCTATTTATTTTATAAATGAAAATAAATAGGTTTTAAATCACTTTTTTGCTTCCAGCCACTCAAAATTCAAAGCCGGTTCTGAGGACACTCAATCTCCACTCTCCAGTGCCCATCTGAACATTTCATACAAGTGGCAAATCCTTAGAGCATCTCTACCAGAGACTCTTATATACAGGGTCTTTTTTTTTCATATAATAAAAATTAACTTTTTATTGTCGCAACGAATCACGTTACGACACATATCATTTTTTGAAAGATCCAGTGTCTTGCCGAAGACACTTAGAGATACTGGAAAAACACAATATGACGGATTCCATACGGAAAGACCCCCAAAAAATGTCTGATGGACATGGTCTTAAACTTGTTTGAGTTGTTCAAATGGCAAATCCTTAAACTTCTTTGGCTTACACAGTCTCTCTAATCAATATTCTCATCTTTTTAGGTCCCCAATTTACTTTAATATATGACTGCAAATATTCTCAATTTGGCGTCCTTTGACGTGTCAAAACAAGCCTTTCGGCAATATCTATATGTTGTTTCGTAGTGTTTTAGAAGAAGTCTTTTGTAAGTTGTAATGTTTTTTGGTTTAGTAAAACAGTCACATCTTCTCTTTTGAGCTTTTGACTTGTTCTTTTTAAATGTACACTTTTCGATGTTTTCAATGGCCAATACTAATGATGTGACCCAATATACTTGTATAGCCCAAAAGAAACCTTTGAATGGTCTACATATAATTAAGTAGCTTACTCTAACAAAAAAAGAATAAGAAGATATTAAGTAGCTTTTTTTTTTAATGAATTTTCTGATCGTATAAAATGATGATGGCTTTGGGGAATCCTAAAGTGGTATGAAAATTGCTTAGAAACAACTCAACAAGTGGCATGAGGAATCGTAGACGTATGAGATTTCTTAGAATTTGTGTTTGGATTCTTCTCACAAGTCGACAAGTCTTGTACAGCTGCCTGCTCTCCACGCTCAGCTATAGTTTGTTTCTATGTGAATTGATTTGCCGTATTATCACATAATCACGATTATTTTTTTTTGTTTACACGAAAGAAATTGAAATTTGTATGCATTAATGCATGTAAGAAGGAGAAATTGCAAATTTTGTAGTCTTCTTGTCTAACAGTGGCAAAATAAATAAATTTAATCAAATCAAATACTTGTATATATAACATGTAACCATTTGATGGATTTAAGTTAATAACATTCTTTCATATAATATATAACTTACCAAGTTGGTAGCACCAGCCATCTCTCTGTAGTTTTTACCAAAACAAATTCGATTTCTTTGTTTAGATCATAGATGTAATAGAATCTTTTGATCAAATCAAATCTATAATACATATTATTCGATCAAATTAAATTCAGTCACACTGTTTGTATTTGTAAAGATGTCAATGTTATTGCTGTATTTATAAGAATTAAGAAAGTTCTAAAAGATTTGAACAACAAGAATTCAAAATTATTAGATATAATATAATCAATTAATTAGATCAAATATTATAACACGTAATCAATGGATTGGATCAAAGTTTAGCAAATATATTTATATTCATGAATATATAAAATGATTAAAACATGTACATTATATTTGTAATTTGTGTGATTAATTATAAATACAGTAAAATCTACTATAATTTTTTTAATACAAGAAATAAGTGATTAACTGTATCTAAAATATATGTTTATATTTAATTATATATAATTATATACAAATTAACAATATTATAATTCATTACCAATCATTAATGTTTATATTTATATTTTTTTAAATAACTTTTAAATTAAATTTTCCAATTTGATATCACATTCACCTAATATATTATAAAGTTATATTTTCATATTAAAAATGATGAAACAAAAAATATAAATATATTGATATTTTTATAGTTTATATATTTTTTTTTGATAAAAGGCTTGATATTTGTATAGTAGTTATAAACAAACAAACAAAAAATTTCATTTATTCAAGATGATGGTACTTCTCGCCATTGATTTTGGTATATTCAATCATAGATCAAGTTGGACACCGTGTGATCAGGTTCTGATATCATATTAGATTATGTGACTTCAAATTAAAATTAATTAACAATGAGTGGACTGCTCGTATCTTCTATATACTACTTAAGATCTATGTTCAACCATATATAATGATAATAAATAAGATGTTAAAAACATAAAATAAATTTAATCTAAAATATTAATAACAATAATTTATGATTAAATAAACTAGCAAAATATCAAACAAATATTGTTTCGTGTTGTATAGCGTGGATTACTATGTAGTTGTCATAATAAGAATTAAAAAGTTCTAAAAGATTTAAACAACGAAAATTCAAAATTATTAGATATAATATAACCAATTAATTGGATCAAATATATAACATGTAATCAATGGATTGGATCAAAATATAGCAAATATATTTATATTCATGAATATATAAAAAATAAAGAAATATATAGACTCAATTGGACATTCCAAAATGAAAACTATTTCTCTTTTTGACTCCTTTAACGTCATAAAGTCCTTACCTGACACGTAAGCTGAAAGCCACCCGCAGAGACCAGTGAGCCATCAGCTAAAACGACACCGTTACACTCACTTTCCTATATCTATTTATTTATGTTTTTAAAAACAAAAACAAATTGAAAAAATTACACAAACTTCGAGAAAAAGAGAAGACGACCTTCGCCGCACCGCTTGAGTCACAATTACAAACTTCGAACCGGAGAAGAAGAACAAATTCGGCATCACCTTCTTCTTCTTCTTCTTCTTCTTCTTCTTCTTCTTCTTCTTCTTCTTCTTCTTCTTCGTTTCTCACTCAAATTCTGAGACCCCTAACCCTAATTCCCATTCGAATCAGCTCACATCTCTCTCTCGGAATTCTCCACAGCGCGAGGAGTCTGAATACTCCGGTGTCTCGGAGATTCCCTTAACGTATTCAGATGTTACCGACGTATATTTTTTTTACAAATGGCGTCGTTAGCTCTGACTTCTCCTCCCGCTGTTAAGATTCCGTCGTACCTTTCCTCTTCCTCTTCGTCTCTCTTCTCCCGCTCCTCGATTTCCTTCACAACCACTGAGTCTCCCTCCCGAATCTCCGTTTCCGGTTTGGCTGTAAGCACTTTGAATAGAATTACGTCAATATTATAATTCTTTGAATGCTTTTGTTCTCTTCTGTGATTGGAAATAGCAATTTGATATTTTGACAAATTCAAATATGTTTTTGGTTGAATCTATGCTTTGTGAGCTCTTTGCTTTGTCTCTGTTCATATATTGATGAAATGTGACTATGGAAACTGCAAACTTATATGAGATCTTGTTATTTTGATATATACAATTTACTTTGCCTTTTGATTTGTTTTGGTAGAAATGTAATTTGGCAAAGGCACTGAATCTTGGAAACGGGAACGCTCGTATTCCAATGATCAATGAGACGACAATACCAAAGTTCTTTGATTCTTCTCGGTTGGAGAAATCTGAATCAGTCAGTAGAACCAATACAAAGCTCAAGTTGTTCTCTGGTACTGCAAATCCAGCTCTTTCTCAGGTAGTTTTCTTCAAGACCTTTGGTTGTGTTTTAATGGTGGAGAAAGTTGCTAAATCATTGGAAATTTTGTGAAGGAAATTGCTTGGTATATGGGATTGGAGCTTGGGAAGATTAGTATAAAGAGATTTGCTGATGGAGAGGTTTATGTTCAGCTTAAAGAGAGTGTTAGAGGATGCGACGTGTTTTTAGTGCAGCCTACTTGTACTCCAACTAATGAGAATCTCATGGAGTTATTGATTATGGTTGATGCTTGTAGAAGAGCATCAGCTAAGAAAGTTACAGCTGTGATTCCGTATTTTGGATATGCAAGAGCTGATAGAAAGGTGTGATCTTGTTTATTTGTAATCTAAATTGGTTAATGCAGTATGTGATAAGCAATTTCATCTTATGTATTTGTTGATGGTTTTAGACACAAGGGCGTGAATCCATTGCTGCTAAACTGGTTGCAAATCTTATAACCGAGGCTGGTGCGGATCGGGTTCTTGCTTGTGATCTTCATTCAGGACAGTCTATGGGTTATTTTGACATACCGGTGGATCATGTCTATTGTCAGGTAATTCAAATTTTAACCTTTATTGAGAGAGAGGCCTCTTCTATTTTTCGCCACCTTTAAAATCTTATGCGGGTTCTGTGATTACATTTCAGCCTGTGATACTTGATTATCTTGCTAGCAAGTCAATTTCTTCAGAGGATTTGGTTGTGGTTTCTCCTGATGTTGGTGGAGTAGCCAGGGCACGTGCTTTTGCTAAGAAATTATCTGATGCGCCACTCGCTATTGTCGATAAAAGGCGTCATGGCCACAATGTTGCTGAGGTGATAATTTTAAAATTTACCCTTCTTTCCATCTCATGCAAGCTCACATATGTTATTAATACTCTTCCTTACAGGTCATGAACCTAATCGGTGATGTTAAAGGGAAAGTGGCAGTAATGGTGGATGACATGATTGATACTGCTGGTTAGTTAAAACTGCTTAAACTCTATTCTTTGTCACAATAATCTCTAAAAAAACCGTTCTCATTTGCAGGCCGAAAAACTTTTGTCTATGATCGAGTTATCACTAAACAGAGATGATTCCGTGATTTGCAGACCAAACAGCATTACTAAGAACCAATATTTTATTTATTTATTTGCAGGAACCATTGTGAAAGGAGCAGCTCTTTTACATGAGGAAGGTGCGCGTGAGGTTTACGCTTGCTGCACACACGCTGTTTTCAGGTAGATCCATTTTCTCGTTTTTGCCATTCTTTTTTTTCCCATTCTTTGATATGAAAACAATCAAACATTAGATGAGATAAAACATCTGATGAGAAACTGTTGTCTTGAATGAATCAACTTCACAGTCCGCCTGCGATAGAGCGGTTATCGAGCGGTTTGCTGCAAGAAGTGATAGTGACGAACACTTTACCGGTAGCAGAGAAGAATTACTTCCCGCAGTTAACGATTTTATCAGTGGCTAATCTTCTGGGTGAGACCATTTGGCGTGTCCATGATGATAGCTCCGTTAGTAGTATTTTCCTTTGATGCTTGTTGGTTTTTGTTAATCGGTTTAGTATCGGTTTAAGCTCCTCCTTTTTGTTCTACTTCTTCACAGTTTCTAGTCTAACCAATGTTTTTCTCCTCTTTCTCAATCAAACTTTGTCACTTGTCTGAGTTCTATCTTTTCTTCTTTTTAGTTTTTAGTAGACTATATTATATAAAATTTTAATATAATTTGTTGAAAATAATTACATCAGGTTTTTAACATTATTTTTTGTGATGTGTTGGGAATTTTTATTTTGTTTTTCTCAAAATTTGACAAACATTTTCCACTGTCGGAATTATATATATATATATATATATATATATGATGAATTCCACAAATTATTTAAAACAGAATGTTTAAAAAATCAAAACAATAAAAAAAAAATGAAGTCTCTTCATTGTGATACATCAACATTTTTGTGTTATAAAATATTAATATATCATTTAAAATCAATCTTTTGAAACTTCTTTTAAAATATAACACATTAATATATATCAAAATATGTCTTTATACATATATATATATATATATATATCATTTGGAATGTAACGAATTCAAAGATTGAGATAAAAATATATATTTATTAAATGATGTATGATTGTTAGAACTAAGATTAATTCTGAATTCAAAATGATCTCTCATATGATTATTTCTGAATGATTCAGAATTATATAACTTACCCAATTACATTATGGTCATCGGTAAAAGAATTAGATAACAATAGAGTAGTGGATTGTCAGTCGCTGTTAGAGGTTTCTTAACGAACTTTCGTGGTCTCAAAATCCCAATTGTATGTTTTAATCTCTCATGATTTCGGTTAGTGTAATTTTTTTTTTGTTATTATCAAAATCATCAAAAAATCTAATATTATTGAAACCTTTATTCCTATATGGTAATTTTATATTTACATGTTATTTTCTTTCCACTTTGAAAACTACAATTTCATTAGAATTTTGGATCATCATTTTCTAACTAACTTTTTATTATTAGTTATTTTCATTATTGTAGTAATTAGAAGAAGAGAAATTTTTTAAAATAGCACTAAATTAAAATTTTTGGGCCACATTTAGTACACATTTTCATTTAGGCCACAAATAGTATTTTATAAAGTTTATAAGGTTTTTTTTTGTTTAATTATTTTAGAATTTAGGACATAGTGTTTAGAGGATAAGAGGTAGAGTTTAGAGTTTTCTAAAATATAAGATTAAAGGATTTATGCTATATAAGAGAATTGCCATTTAATAAAAATACTATATATGACCTAAATAAAAATATGTGTTAAATATGACACAAAAACTTTATATTGTGCTATTTAAGAAAATTGCCCCCAAAAAAATTCAATATAAAAGTCTACCAGTTTTGGTAATCTTCTAGGTTGTTTAACAGACTTTGTGCCTATTGATTACGAAAAAGTTGGTGTCAGATAAGGAATAAATGCACCTTTGGACTATTGTTTTTAAATTCGCTAGCCATGATATTCGTGTATATGACAAACAAAATTCAAAGCCTAGATTTATAACAAGTAAAAATAATAAAATTCTCTTTTAAAGTATTATTATATAGCGATCCATAACTCTTTAGAAAACCATTCAAATCTCAAATCTATTGTTATCTATCTCGGCCCGTGATTTCGACTAAATTAGCGAGAATTTCACCATGAAGTTTTCAAGAGGTTTAGAGTTAACCTTAAAATAATTGAGTCCATATCTAAATTAATAAGGTTAATATTAACAAATCTCAATAGTTTGTATTCGATTTTGGATATGATTAATTTTTGAACCTGAAACTTCGAAAAGTTTTTACGCTCACATATTTTCTAAAATTTAAGAGTACTTTTGGACTCTGTATCGCGAGAGCTTCATTTTTTATGTAATTTTATATGGTTAACAAATTAACGGTAGTGGTGATGGTGGTGGCAATAGTGGTTGTAGTAACTTTTGTCATTGTTTGGTTTGATATAATATAAGAAAAAACATTAACATAAACTATTAAGTATGTCGTGTTTGTTAGTGAGGTCTAGGGTTCAAATCCTACATTTTACAATGTGTTGGATTAAAATATAGTTCCTAAACTATCTTCTATTGAAACGGGTTGGCCTACATTTTTAACAAATTGAGGGTAAACTTGCAAAAAACTATCAATAGAGGGGTTTTTTTTGTCAAAAATTTCAATACTATCGATTAGATATTTTAGAGATTTTTTTCTATTTTATTTTATTTGATTTTTACAAGTTTATATGCAAAAAATATATAATTAGTTTTTGTGACCAGTATATGAAATAAATAAAATTGATTTCATTCTCCGAGGTTTTCAAGATGATTAAAACTGGTGGTAGAACATATTGAGGACCATGATATGTCTACATATTTGATTGAAGTTTATGAAAAACTCTCCAACCATGAAGATAATCTGCTCTGAGCCACCTAAGTGAGTCACTTCCTTTCAATATCTACATCGTCAATTACCAAGAAAACAACAACGTCTTCAATCATTGGTAAACATGTTATCTTCCTTATTTGCTAACATCAAATTGTGGTGAAGAACTGAAGATTGTATCTAGTTATGAAATAAATTTTTGCTACTATAGTAAAAGAAATTTGTTCAAGATACAATATTATATGCAGAATATTAATTCCTTCTATAGATCAATGGTCACTTTTACCCCATATGCATATAATCTGTGGTGTGATTTGAAGAGGAGATACTCGATTGGAAACACAGTTCGAGCGTATCAGCTTCAGTCCGAACTTCAGGTGTGTCGACAGTGATGGAATACTTGGGAAGGTTGTCCCTGAAGTGGTATGAATTGGCGCAATTACAAACCTCCACCGAGTTGTGCTTGTGGCGCATCAAAACAGATCACTCAGGATATTGAAGAAGAACGAGTTCATCAATTTTTGATGGGACGATGAAGCAAGATTTGGAGATGTGTACCAGTATCATTGGTCTTGATCCATTACCTGACATTGCCTCGGTGTATCAAAGGGTGGTTCGTGAAGAGAGACGTTTGAATATGTCAAGAGTGGAGTCTAGGCAAGATGCAGTAGGCTTTGTGGCTCGGTCTGAGCTGTTTGGTCAAACCATGACAAAGCTGCAATGTGAGGATCTCTGAGCTTAGCAAACCTTGTGTTGTAACGTATCTTCACATTGGATATTACAGTTTCTAAGCTAGGACCAAATCTGCCTTATTATTGGCTTATGGTTTTATAATATGACACAAGAGATAGAACGTGGAACGATTCAAGTCTCAAAATTTAGATGACATGAAGAAAGTGAATTTATACATAAATAAGAAACATACGACTGAATCAGACCAGGAATCAAGATGAATATTCATGATGGTAAAATCCTTACAAAAGACTACACAAACACAACAAATGAGTTTTGAGAGCGTGACTAGGTTGATTAGTGATCTCCAATGCTCTAAAGTCATCATCAACCCAGAAACAAAACCCCCTAATTTTACTGACACTCTTGATTGTTACACGCTGAGAAAAATAAAGACACAGGAAAAGAGAATTGACTCATCTTTTCAAGACATTGAAAATGGACTCACATGATGGTACATCGGCCCTTTTCTTCATTTGGTTGCGTTGGCATTTGCTGGAACCGGTGTGACTCTGAGGGATTGTATGTGAACTCAGATGTGTCAAGCCCATACTGTTTCAAATAAAATCATCAGTGAATCTCAGTATAATGCTTTTCACTTCTTATTTCTGCATGTTTACAATGTTTAAATCATGTTACCTTTTCCCTCATACGTGCACTCCAAGGGTCACTGCGGCTTGGGCGTTGGTCCAAAGTTGGAGCAACTGGGACACCTGTGACAGGGGCGGGTTGGCGGTTGATGAATGGCTGCCTGATTTGTTGCCTTGGAGTAATAAACTCATCATCACTGTCATACTCTGGTGGTGAATTAGCTGCCCTAACCATAAGGGCAAGCAAGAAAGTCAAAGCCTGCGAGTAAACAAGACAGCATTAATAGGTTTTAGAGGTGACATATTTCTATAGAGCCATATTCTGCTTTGTTCTTTTGAGCAGTATTTTAAATAATTAATGTAAAGACCATACAACAATCTACAAGAACTTCCCCACGGATATATAACTTTTCAGAAATGATCAAAAGTTCTGAAAGTTTTCTTGCTCTTACCTCGAAAACAACAGCTCCTAGAGCTACCCATCTTACAATCTTCCAGTTCTCTCTTAGGAAATTATATATCGTATCAAAGTTTCCAGTCTTGTCAGATGGAATTTCCTAGAGAAAAATTATACAAAATGGTTAGCTAAACACGCGTACTGCCCTGTCTTCAGAACATGTCAAGTTATAAGGCAACAAGAAATTTAGCCCATGAAGAAAATACACACAAAAAAAGATAACTTACGTCTCTCCAGCTGTTGTCAAAGAAGATAAATGCTGCGCATCCAAGCTCCACCAAGATCAATAAGATCAGAAGCAGAGAGTACTATTCTCAATTAAGGAAATAAAAGGTGTAGATTTTTAGTTAGCTAGAGGATCCTATCATAACAAGCAAAGATACCAATAGTTCAAGATATCAAAACTATAAAGCAAGAAGGTAAAGATTCACAAGTATTTATGTAAAACGGAATGTTGGATAAGAAAAGTGAGTTCAATAATTAGGATACACAAGATAAGCAGCAGACACTCCCTGAACAAGAACCAACACAGCCACAGCATGAAATAACAAAGAGAGCCACGCCAATACCGATGAACAAGTATATGAACCTACATTTAAATGATAAAACAAAACCGGAGAATCGTCAGATCGAAAAGAAGTGAAACAAACCAAGATTTTGTTTTTTGGCCCAATGTATTAACTAGTAAAAGACAATAACCAGTAGGGACATTACATACCAAGCTTTGGGAAGATTGTCAAACGCATTTGAAGCCAGTGACACAGTCATAAGCATAGGCCTCGCAAAGGAAAAGTAACCTTGGTCTTCATTTATCGGATTGAATGTAACGGAATTATCGGTAGCTCTCTTATACTCAACAAATAAGTAGATACCATAACCAACCATGCCAAGTCCAACAACAGCCAGAAGAAAGTTGAGAAACTTCAGCAAACACACCAAACAACTTTTACAAGCCATTGTTTTTTTATTCACAACTTAACTACTATATGGATTATACTCAGCTTTTCCCTTTATTTCATCAGTCCGAAGAATTATCCTAAAATACGAAATCACAATCACAAAAGAAAATAAAAAAATCAGAACCTCAATTCAATGAGTTCACGCCCAAAGAAGGTCAATGTTAATGCTAATTAGATTCAAATACAATGAAATTTTGATCTCGTTCTCAAATTCAATCGAGTAAACACGAATCAACTCACGCATTTGAGAGATATACAAATCAATCTTCCTTATTCGACCAAAAAAAAAGATCAAATCATAGCGAAAACTTGCAATCTAAGATAAAGCTGAACTGAAAAATTGATTTCACGAAACTTTTCCGTAAGTAAAATTCAACGAATGAATAGCTCAGATCGGGAGAAGGAAATGAATCGGAGAAACAAAATTACGCGATCGAAGCAGAGCTTGAGAGGAAGAAGAAGACGATGGAAGCTTACGGAGAATTGTTGAGATGATTCTTCGATGTTCGCGCAAGGCCTCGATGATGGTTTTAACTTTATTCTCTTTGTCGTCGTCGAGAGGAAGGGAAGAAAATTGAAGGACGGAGCAATTTTTTGGATATTTTGTTTGTTTTGGTTATTGCTGTAATACTAATGCCAGCTGGCATTTTAAATTTGAAAGGTATCATCAAAGAAATAGGCCATTTTTAGTTTTTTTTTTAGTTTTTTTTTTTTTTTTCAGGAACCCAACTACGTCTTATCTTACGTGTCGTTGAATCATAAAATACAAAATATTCCCAAAATATATTTTTTTTGTCGGCAATAAAAATTAATTTTGAGTGGATTGGAATGTGTCTCAAAGACTCCAAAAAAATTTTAAATCTTAATTTGGTTGTTGTTTGTAATAATACTAAATAAATCCAAATGTATATTATATGTGGTCATGTGGATATCAAGGTAAATTTCCTAGTAATTTTCATATTATTTTAAGTAATAGTTAAAAATATCTTAACAAATTTGGAAAAAAAAATCTCCACAAATTTGCCATAATTTGGTATTTTATAATTTATTCTTTTTAAGTTCATTATTTATTTACGATAATAATACTTTAAATTTTGAAAATTCAAAATATAAATTTATTAAAATATTTTGGACGGTTATATTTTTTCTTCATGAGAATGTCAGTAACGTTTGACTGTCAGTTATATTCATGCAAATTTTTAAACATCTTCTAGGTATTAGCTTGTTACCATAAAAACATGGTTACGAAGGTATCAAAGCAAAAAGTGAAGTTCTTATTTTGAGTATGTTCAATATTCAAATTAAATGTGTCAACATTACTGAAAGAAGAGTTGGTTTAACGAGAAGAGAAATGGAGATAGTGTTCAAAGCTCGGTCACAAAGTGATACGTAGTTGAATATGATGTTTCGTAAAATTAGTTAAGTAATATTATCTTTCAAAACAGAGTTAGAACTTTCCAAGAGGCAAATGTATTACCAAGGCGACCCTCCATATAAGCAATTTAAGCATTGTATTGATGCTTTAAATCATATTATATTTTTTAGGGGTTAATGTTTTTCAAAAAACTGTCATATCCTAGTAGTTTTCACTCTTTCCCCCCTCTTTAAATATCATTAGTTCAAAAAAATTCCTACACTGCTTTTTAATTTCTCTTAATATATTAATTGTGGGCTTTATTTTTTTCTTTTTCGGATCCCTTCAACTTTTAGGGCTGATTCCTTGTATCACGATAAATTTAAAAGATGATAAGAACATTAAAATAAGTTTCCTCCTTCGAAATATCCTCTTATAATTCTCTTAAGCAGTGAGCCTCTTTATTTTTTTTTTAACATCTTAAAAATGGTGAGATAAGTATGTATAAAAAAGAATAGGAACTAACTTGAGTTCAAAAACCGGATTTTATGTTTGAACTAAATGCTTTGTTGGCTTTTGGTGATCCATTTGTTAAAACTTAAAATTGACTTTGAAATTATGATTTCCAAAATGTTGTTCTTCGGATCTAAGCACTAGAAGCTGACTAAACATACTAAATTACTGATATTTTCAAAAAAACAAAAAATGGAGAATTTTGTCATATTATTGTATAGTGTTTTTACAAAATTTATCTTCCGAGATTCTTCAAGCACAAGAATTTCTCAAGTTTCATCCGTCAGCTTAATACATATGTAAAGTTTTTGGCTTTGTATTCATCTCTTTGAGGATAAGTTTTTGCTGCATTGCTTTGATTTTAACCTTGTTGTGTTTTTGTTTTCGTAGGGTTTTAGAAAAATCGATCCTGAGAAATGGGAATTCTCAAATGATGACTTTGTTAGAGGTCGGCCTCATCTTATGAAGAACATTCATAGACGAAAACCGGTACATAGCCACTCGTTACAGAATCTACAAGCGCAAAACCCGTTGACGGAATCAGAAAGACAAAGCATGAAGGATCAGATTGAAAGACTGAGAAAGGAGAAAGAAGGCCTTCTCTTGGAGTTACAGAACCAAGAGCAAGAAAGAAAAGGGTTTGAGCTGCAAGTAACCACATTGAAAGACCGTTTACAACATATGGAACAACATCAGAAATCAATAGTGGCATACGTTTCACAGGTTTTGGAAAAACCAGGACTTTCTCTAAACCTCGAAAACCACGAGAGAAGAAAAAGAAGATTACAAGAGACTTCTCTGCCTCCAAGCCGTTCACTCGTAGAGCAAGTCGAAAAGTTAGAATCTTCACTAACTTTTTGGGAGAATCTTGTATCAGAATCATGCGAAAAGAGCGGTATGCAGTCATCAAGCATGGATCTTGATGCAGCTGAGTCAAGTCTAAGTATTGGCGATACCAGACCCAAATCATCAAAGATTGATATGAACTCAGAGCCTCCTGTAACCGCAGCTGCTCCAAAAAATGGAGTTAACGATGACTTTTGGGAACAGTGTTTAACAGAGAATCCAGGATCAACCGAGCAACAAGAAGTTCAGTCAGAAAGACGAGATGTCGAAGTAAGAAATGGCGATAATGATAACGGTGATAAGATTGGAAATCAAAGAACCTTTTGGTGGAATTCAGGGAATGTAAATAACATTACAGAGAAAACTTGAGGTTTTTGTAAAATAGATTTTTCTTTTCTTACTCTGACATTATTGTATTTGTGTTCATTATTACTCTGTTTATGTAATCTATTGTTTTGACACAGGAGTAGTAAACATAGATGCATTATTCTGAATTGGTTTGTGCCTTCATAGTATAATATAGTTTTTACATTCTTCTAGATAAGTTATAATCTACAGATCCGGTTATGTTTGTAATACATGAACAAAGTGTGACAGAGTTTAAGAACAAAATAAAACAACGATATTCCAAAAAAAATTCAAAAAGCTCCGTTGCCGGGAATCGAACCCAGATATCCTAACCGCTGGACGACAACGGATTTGATGGTGATATTACTTTTATTAAATATATATTTCTTTGTTCTTTGACAATTCAATCATAATTAATCAAACAAACCACAAAGAGATCAAATATAACCGTTACATGATAAAATCGCGTTATTATGCAAAATGCTAATTAGCAATGGGTCCCACTTATATAACCGTATCAAGAGTTAATTCTTCACTTTAATTCTCTGCGACTGTTGCAAAAAAAAATCTCTGCGTTTTTCAAGGGTTTTTTCTCTGCAACTTCGTCGGCGAATTCATGCTTTCTTCTCTGCAATGACGCCGTCGATTCCATTGAAATCACTGTAAGGTTTTTCGATACTTCACTTTCATCTTGATTTTGTTTACAATTTCGTTTCGTTTTTTTTTTTGTTTGCGAAATCGTTGATTTATCTTTCGCTTGGGCTAGTAATTTTCGTAATCTTTCTTCAGGGGTTTTTGAAATTACATAATCGTGTTTCAGTTCTTTCACTCGATTTGAGTAAAATTAATCGAAGATTTATGTTTTCTTCTTCGGTCGTGTTCATCGAGTCAACTTCTTAGGGTTTCAGAATCTAATTGAAGATTTATGTTTCTTTCTTCAATTTAACTTGTTAGGGTTGTTTCTTTTGAGTTATGTCTCTCGCTTTTGTTTGTTTTACTCAGTTCTGAGTAAGATTAATCAAAGATTATGTCTTTTTAACAATCTTTATTTGGTCGAATTTGTACAGGAAGACACAGAAAGCTTTCTTCTCATTGATCATCTACATAATCTCTCTTCAGGTAAAATCTCTAAATTTGTGTGTCGATTTAATAATTCTTTCTTTGGATTGTATTTTTCAAAACCCAAAAGATTAAACAGATGCGTTGTTGTTGTGTTCTGTCCAAATCTTTAATTTGGGAAAAGTTTTCAGTTACTTGATCTTTGTTTAATTAATCGAAGATTTTATGTTTGTTTCTTCCAATTATATTCACAGGGTTTCACAATTTGATATAATCATGTTTTGCTTTAAGTTATATCTCTCATTTTAGTATCAGTTTTGAGTACAATTAGTCAAACATAAATGTGTATTTTTAACAATCTTTTTTTTGTTCGTATTTGGATAGGAATACAGAGAAAGCACGCATCTCATTGGTCACAGATTTTTCTCAGAGGATCCTTCTACATAATCTCTTGAGGTAAATATCTCTAAACTGTGGTTGCAATTTCAAAACAAAAAAGACTCAAAAAGATGCATTATTATTGTCAAATCTCTATAACTCACTGTTACAATGTGAGCTATATAATAAGAGAAGTCTAATGAGAGTTGTCTAGATTGATAATCCAATGCCAGCTGCTTAAATCTCTAAACGGGGCATGGGAATTGTAAAAGCCCATAAATCTCTAAAGTTATAACATTACAAAGACCCCTAAATCTCTAAAACCAGAATAGTCCGATGGCAATTGCCTATAACAATCCAAAGCCAATGGCTTAAATCTCTAAAGGGGGCACTGGAATTGTGAAAGCCCCAAAATCTCTAAAGTTATAACAATCCAAAGCCAATGTGGCTTAAATCTCTAAAGGGGGCATGGGAATTGTAAAAGCCCCTAAATCTCTAAAGTTATAACATTACAAAGGCCCCTAAATCTCTAAAGGGTGCATGAGAATTGTAAAAGCCCCTAAATCTCTAAAGTTATAACAATCCATAGCCAATGTGGCTTAAATCTCTAAAGTTATAACAATCCAAAGCCAATGGCTTAAATCCCTAAAGGGGGCATGGGAATTGTAGAATCCCCTAAATCTCTAAAGTTATAACAATCCAAAGCCAAGCCCCTAAATCTCTAAATTTATAACATTACAAAGGCCCTTAAAACTCTAAAATCAGAACAGTCCGATGAATTGCCTAATACTATCACAAACTGTCGGCAGAGGTATGGGATTTGCAGAAAAGAGTGTTAAAACAGTCCGATCTGAGTGGCCTAATGATAATACAAAGGGGAAATGTATATATAAAAAAACCCTAAATCTCTAAAGGGTGCATGAGAATTGTAAAAGCCCCTAAATCTCCAAAGTTATAGGAATCCATAGCCAATGGCTTAAATCTCCAAAGGGGGCATGAGAATTGTAAAAGCCCATAAATCTCTAAAGTTATAATAATCCAAAGCCAATGGCTTAGATCTCTGAAGGGGGCATGGGAATTGTAAAAGCCCCTAAATCTCTAAAGTTATAATAATCCAAAGCCCATGGCTTAAATCTCTAAAAGGGGGCAGTGGAATTGTAAATGCCCCTAAATCTCTAAAGTTAGAAAAGAGTGTTAGAACAGTCCGATCTGAGTTGCCTAATGATAATACAAAGGGGAAATGGGAATAGATAAACCCCCTAAAGGTTCAGGTTTTGGAGCTCTATTAGAGCTGTCCGATGGAATGGCTTAAAACCGATCTTTGTTAAAACCAATAACAAAGGGGTATGCGATTAGCAAAAGCCCTTAAAGCTCTAAAATTAGTACAGTTCAATGGGAGTTGCATGTAGTGAAACAAATGGGTTATGAAATTCAAAATCCCTCTAAAGCTCTAATAATAAAAACAGTCCCGTAACACAAACCAGCCAGTCGAAGTTTATTCTTCGGTTTTAAAAAAAAGAATATGAGGATTACAATAACCTTTAAAAGCCTCAAGTGTTAGAGCTAATACACACAAACATTCATGAATGTATTGATGGGAGAGTTGCCTATAGAAACTTGATAACACAAACCCAACAGATTAGACATAAGTAGTCTTGCTCTGTTACATAATTTTCTTGGGAAAAAAATCTCTAAATTGTGGTTTCTGTTTCACAATTCTCTGACTTGTGTTTCAAACCCAACAGATTAGACATAAGTATTACTGTTGTGTCCTGTCAAAATCTTTAGTGATCTAAAGATCACTAGACCAGAAAGAACTGTCATAAAGTTTGGAAAACCTCTAAAAGCCTCTACTGTTAGAGCTCATGCACACACGAACATATTATGACACAAAATGTTAATGATGGAAGAATCTGTGATGGGAGAGTTGCCTAAATTGATAACACAAACCAAGCTAACCAAAGGGGAAACGGGAGCCTCAAGCCATCTTCTAGGTATTGAGGTAATACACACTGAGATCACAAAAGCTCTAATAAACGCAGTCCCATGCAACCTAAACGATTTCTCTAGAGCTATAGAAACAAAGGGGGAAAGAGATCTGCTAAAGATTTTTAAAAGGTTCAAAGTTTTAGAGCTCACAACACTAACACACATGAATATGTGAGCCTTTAATTAAAATAAATCGCATGGGAGTTTCCTAAATTGATAACACACACCAAAGAGGATATGGAAATTACAAAAGACTCTAAAGCACAAATACAAAAGACTCTAAAAGCATAACTACAAAAGACTCTAAAAGCCATTAGTGTTAGAGCTCATGCATATAAACATGCGGGAATGTGATAGCTCTTTTGATTAGAACAGTTCATGGGAGAGTTGCCTAAATAGATAAAAACAAACCAGCACAGCGTAAAACTGATATGTCAGTATCAAAATAAGGGGAAAAAGGAATTACAATATGCCTAAATATGGGAGTTCTTTAATTAGAACAGATGATGGTTGTTGCCTAAATTGATTACAAAATCCAGTGGCTTTGAATTCTGTTCTGAGTCTGAGAACAAAGGGGATACATGAATTTCAAAATCTCCTAAAGCTAGCTTTAACTGTAGAGCTCTATAACACAAAGGGGTGTGAGAATTGAAAAAAATCCCCTATAGCTTGATTCTCGTGAAATACAAAATTTTTAACAGCTTAGTATCTGCATATTTTACAAGTGAACTGAAGCAGTGTTTTTATTCCTACAGAGATGTGCATGAAAAATTGTCCTAATTTTTGGAGACTCCAAGAAGATTTCAAATGTATGTCGACTTCAAGATAGGTATGTGTTTCTCCTAACTTTGTATTATATTAGCTTATATTGTTATAAACTTAAAACATGGCAAAAAGGGAAGATTTGTGCAGATATACAAGAAGATTGTCAGTTAGAGTTAGATCAAACCTTATTTGTTTCAGGTATGTTTAGAAATAGTTTGATGTGAAATGTTAGCGTGATAAGATATGTGCTTCTCCTATGTATGTATTTGATTGATTGGTGTATTATTATTGATGTTAAAATCTGACTTGCAACAAAAAAAAAAAACTGATGGAAATGTAGTTTTTCATATAAATAGACTCTGAAGTTGATGCATTTGCTTTCAATACTGTTATAAAGTGAGCTACTGATATGATGGAACTGATTGGGTAATCACTTTTCTTAGTGACTGGATCTATGAAAATTACATGTAAGATAGGTGAATGATGTTTTGAAGTTTGAACAAAATTACAAGTTAAGTAAGATACATGTACATAACGTAAATTTTTACTTTCTTCATGCAGCTGCTTGAAAAGGTGTATAAGTTCTTGGAGACTAAAACATTTTGAGCACTTCTCTTTGACATGTGTTTCTATGTTATGAATTAAATGCAGGGTATACAGTAAAAAAAATCAACTAAGATACAATAAGCTGAGAACATAAATCTGATATTGGAGTTGCATTAAATGCAGCACTCTGATCGGGTAAGTAAACACGATTTAGATGAGAGTTCTTGATAATCTATTAAAAATATATCTCTTACTTGTTTAGTAATATTATGAACAATTAGATGTTAGAATATCATATTGAGATGAGGCCTAAATGTGAGAATGTCATTTTTAGGTGAGGCATATGCATTGACTTTATTGGTTGTTTTATGGTTTGTACTTTAAACCTACAGTTTCTCTATTTCGTGGAGCATGGTTTATGCTTTGACGTCATGACTTGAACATTCTGGTTGCTGCATAAATCTCTGTGCTTTGATCTAAACTTTTTTACTTGAATATGTTGTTTGGAGATTGAATATATTGGTGGGTGAATGGTATATGATTTGGTCTATGTTTTGAGGCCTATTACTTGACTCTGTTGGTTTCTATGCTTTGAAGTTATATATGGCTTACTTGAATATGTGTGTTTGTGTGGTTATCTTGAATATGTTGGTTTCTTGCATGGTCTATGCTTTGAATATGTTGGTTGTTGTATGATCCTTGCTTACTTGAATATGTTGGTTTCTTGTGTGGTCTAATGCTCATTTGAATATGTTGATGCTTGAGTGATCTATGATTTGAACCCGTGGCTTGAATGCATTTGGTTGTTTTGTGCTCTATACTTTGATTGAACTCAATGCTTGAATTTACTTGTATGTCGCTTGGTTAGTTGGTTGATTCAAAAGCAATGACATTACTAACCCATGACTTTTGGAATTTTTAGTGAACTCTGAAAAGAGATGGTTACTGAATATTGATTGTCCTTTGAATTATCTAGCTTGCTTAGTAGTGGTTTGATGTGAGATTCTTTATATACAGTAACAAGAAGTAAGAAGTAAGAACAAATCTTTAATGCTCAATTAAATCTTCGTTGGTCATCTACAAAGAAGACTATTCAAGTTTAATATATACACATGTACTCGTAACTGTAAAGCTTATTTAGTTAAAATGCCAACAAAAAAGATTGCTTCTATTTTTTCAAAAGCTACAAAAACTTTTTTATAAAAAAAATTTTAATTTATTAAATACAGAACTTTTAAAAAATTGTCATAATACTACTTTTTTAACTTGATTTTAGCCTAGTTAATTATAATCTTTATATAAATTTAAAAAAAAAACTCAAATAAACCCTAAACTCCCTAAATTATTGTATTGACTAACACCAGATTGTCGTTGATTTTCCTATGGTTTTCAAACGTCACATTCATAAATTTTAGTTTGTTTTAGTAAGTTCATAGTTATTATTATTTTTCTCTAATATAATAGATTTTAATATTTTATAGTTTTGTTTTGATTCGTAAAACTACATTATATTAGTGCATATAATATTAGGTACATTTGATACCTCTGCTTTGTACCAATACTAATATGCAAATCTATGACTACAGAAATTAACAAAAACAAATATTTCACTAACTACTTTGTTTTGTTTCCTTGTGTGGTTAGATTTTATAAAAATTGTTACGGTCACTCGATTAGCAAAACAAACTCTTTTTCGTACTACTTAGAATGCTATAATCTCTTCTACATGCATGTATTGCCTATAAACCGCATGAACATCTTTCTTATGACTGAAAAAAAAACAAAAGGAGTAGGAAAATGGTTCAAATTAAAATAATTTTGGATTTCGTTCTTTCTAAATCGTTGATTGATAAAATGTAAATTGGTATAGTAAGTTCATTTAGTGTTATGTCAAAGACTTATCAACGTAGAGATGAATTGTATCAAAGACTTATCAACGGAGCTAGATCCTCTTGATTTCAAGTTAGTTCTTAAGTTATTTAGCTTCTTTCTAGATCGTATAAAACATAATGGATACTGGCTAGCTACAGTTGGAAGTGATAAAAGAAAAAGAAAACAAAAAAACACTTTTGATATGCAAATTATTGTATACCTCTCTGCTCTGTACCAATACTAATATGCAAATATTATGATTTACAGAAATTAACAAAAATATACTTAACAAAAAAATATACCACACCCTCTTTCAGCGGTTCATGTTCAATATGGGTCTTCTTAACATTGGTTTAGCAGCAATTGGTAATATATGTTGTTGGTGTTTGTATTATAGGTTTTTATTTGTGTTGCATTTAGATGTTGGTGGTGTTGTTCACGTGCGTGTGTTTGTTTTTTGTTTGTGTTTGTGTGTATGTGTTCGGTTTTGTGTTTTTGTTGGTATTTACGTGCGTGTTTGTGTTTTTGTTTAGGTTTGTATTAGTGTTAGCAGTAAAAGATGTGTTAGTTTAATTGAAGTTTTTACCTAGTCCTAACCAAACCGTCCATCTAAAAAAGCTCATATCTAAGTCAAATCTTAGATGAACACTTACCTGAATAAAAATTGGAAACATGTAATTAGTCAACGATTCACAAACTCCATCAATTAAATCACAACTTAGTACCTGATCAAATCAGTCATGCAATACCTTGATTCCCCTGTTAAGAATTAGTCACTATAAATATATGGTTAGAAAACAATAAGACAAGTGGAGATTTAAGTATTCTTTAGTTACCTAAATTTTGCAAGAAATATAAACAAAATGAACTTTTCCAATTGCTGCTAAACCAATGTCAAAACAACATTACGTTGGTTTGATGTAATGAAATAGAAGAAGAATCTACATAGACAACATACACAAGTAACAATCAAGTTAAAGATGAAAAACATACCTCTTCGAGAAGTCGTCAAATTCTTGTATTTTGTAGAGGCTTGCAGATGATTAAGTACTTTATCATAAAGTCCCAATCCAGATAAATGCAGAGGATTTAAAGTTCAAATAGAGAACTGAATTTCCCAATCTTAGTACATCTCTAGACAAGTCTTATTAAAGAACATTTATTCCCTCACCAATATGGCAGAATCTTGAATATATCATGATGTCTTTATGCAGCATCCATTTTTCCATGTTTTCACAGCACATAATGATTTATTTTCTGCAATAACTTGATCTTTGAATGTTCTGTGCATGTTGTTCCTGCCCAGCTCAAGACTTAAGAGGCTCAAGAGTTCATCTTTGAATATTGAATTCTTCTCATGCTATCCCAGCTTAGCGAGTTTAAACAGACCATTTTCTCTCCATCAAGATGCAGAAATATTGAATACTAATCTCATGTTGTCCCAGCTCAGCAAGAATATTTTAGCAGACTTTTTTGAATTTTTTCAACCTCAGAGCATCATCACTAAACATGCCTTATGAAAAGGACAAAATTGTTGTATGCGCTTTTGTTAGTCAGACACTATTAGAGAAGCCTTATTAAAGGATTTGTTTTTCCTCCATCGATATTGAATACTAATCTCATGTTGTCCCAGCCCAACATAATATAGAGCAGAATATTGAATTTGTTCTCACCCTTGGATCATCATTAAAAAGTCTTGCGACATCTTTAGATGTAATATAATGCTGTCCCAGCTCAGCTCGTGACACCAAGGCACCACTTAGAGGCATAAATATTCCCATCAATATGCAGAATGTTGAATAGTTTATCTTAACTTGATATTTGAATGTTGTACTCATGTTGTTCCTGCCCAGCTCAAGAGTTCATGTTCTCCCAAGAATATTGAATACTTATCAAGCTATCCCAGCTTAGCGAGATGTAGAGTTTATACAGACATTTGAATTTATCAACCGGACATGATTAGTTAAAGAACGTTGTTCTGCTCATATTGTCCCAGCTCAACAAGCCAATAAAGTTTGCCAATCTCAGAACATCATTAGACAAGCCTTATTAAAAGGACATTTGCTCCTCCATCAATATGCAGAACAATGAATTATTATATCATGCTGCCCCAGCTCAGCTAGATCTACTACAGTTTTTAGCAGACAATTGAATGTACTCATGTTGTTCCTGCCCAGCTCAAGAGTTCCTGTTCTCCCATTATTATTGAATACTTATCATGCTATCCCAGCTTAGCGAGTTGTAGAGTTTTTATACAGACATTTGAATTAATCAACCGGACATTATTAGACAAGTCTTATTAAAGAACATTGTTCCAATCTCGGGCACAACTTAAAGGTATCTTTACCCATTACTTCTTATCCCAGCCCAACAAGATCTATCTTATGCAGAAACTTGATCTTTGAATGTTCTACTTCTTATGTTGTTCCTTGCCAGCTCAAGACTTAAGAGACTCAAAAGTTCGTCTTCTCCTATTAACATCCAGAATATTGAATACTTCTCATGCTATCCCAGCTTAGCGAGTTTACACAGACCATTTTCTCTCCATAAATATGTAGAAATATTGAATCATAATCTCATGTTATCCCAGCTCAACAAGAATACTTTAGCAGACTTTTTGAATTTTTCCAACCTCAGAACATCATCACTAAACAATTTGTTCTTTTAGAGTTTTTGTTAATCAGAACACTATTAGAGCCTTATTAAAGGACTTTTTTTTATTTTTACTCCAACAATTTGCAAAACCATGAATACTGTATCATGCTGCCCAGCTCAGCTATATCCTTATGTCCCCAGCAGACAATTGAATTTCTTTGGACACAAAGCAGAGATATTGAATTTTATATCATAATGTCCCTAGCAGAGAGTGAATTATTCATTTTTTGGGACAAATGTGACAAGCATATGTTTTGCTTTTGTTAGGCAACAACGGACAACGATAGGAACAATTTTCCCAAGTTAGAAACCGGACAAGCAACAATTGTGTGTTGTAGTTCCTTTCTTTTGGGTTTTAAGAAAACTTAAATCTTTTAAAGAAAAAAATTTGAAAACAGAGTTTTGAAAAATCGACAGAGTTATCGACAGAGTTTATTGGTTTGCAAAATTGAAAATTAAAAATTTATAAAGGAGATTTTGAATCTATGAAACAAAAATATAACCTTGAAAACACAGATCCAAAAAAGGTTTTTGATTTGAAACAAAATAAACGTAAAATCTTAAAAGAGTAAACAATTTTGAAATCGAAATCTCAAGATGTAAGATTCGTGATTGAAATTTGAATCTGAAATAATAAAAAAAGAAGTTTTAAATCTATGAAAAATATAATCGCGAAAGTAAAACGAAGACCCTTCAAATTAATTGAAACAAAGATCCAAAAGAGGACTTTTTGATTTCATATGTGTTGTAGTTTCTTTCTTTTGGGTTTTAAGAAAATTTAAATCTTTTAAACAAATTAAAAACAGAATTTTAAAAAATTGATAAGAGTTATAAAACCCTAAGTTGTAAAGAGGGTTTTTTTTGGTTTGCAAAACTGAATTTCAATCGAAATTAAGAACTTATAAAGGAGATTTTGAATCTGTGAAACGAAAAACATAACCTTGAACACACACAGATCCAAAAAAGGTTTTTAATTTGAACAAAACAAACGTAAAATCTTAAATGAGTAAATAATTTTATAATTGAAATCTCAATATGTAAGATTCACGATTGAACTTTGAATCTGAAAAAAAAGGTTTGAAATCAAAGAAAATACAATCGCCAAAGTAAAAAAAAACCCCCCTCAAATCGATTGAAAAAAAAAACACAAAAGAGGGTTTTTTAGATTAACAAAACACGAAATAAACAGAAACCCTAAATCGAAACAACAAAAATAAACTCTAAAAAAGTATAGAAAATAAAACCTTGCGGTGATGAACTAATGATGGCCTCTAAAGAATGAGAATCGCTCCAAAGAGTAAAAAATGAGAGCATGAGAAGAAAATTAAAAATTTAATAACTTTACCAAAGAAACATATATTATATACAGCTGGTAAAAAGAACCGTTAGAAAATATGAACAGCTAAGTGACCGTTGTGAAAAAAAAGAATTGTATTGGGCTTCAAAAACAAACTTTGTTGGGCTTAAGTGTTAAAAAGAAAAAATGTTGACCCAAAAATAGTTTAAAAGGAAAAATGTTGACCCAAAAACTAACGAACCAAAAACCTTTTATAAGTCAAGTTCATTAGTCACCCGTCGCCATGTACTCGTATTCAGCTAATTGACTATGTTCATAACACTGTTAATCTTTTAAGTAGATGAAAATTAGTCTACAAAAATTTAGATTAGATTCTGTAATCTTAAGCACAATAATAATTTTAAGAAATTCAAGGGTCTTTTATTTTGTATCTTCAAATCATAAACTCTCGTATTTCAGAAATATTATTTGAGATTTTTTTTGGTTAAAGGGTTTATTATTTGAGATATTAAATGACAACGTAAATATGTAAAAAAAATTCACGAAATAATTTTAGTTTTTTTTTATGGACTAATTTTCAGATAAGATACAATACTGACATCATGAATATCACCATAGAGAGCTGTTATTATAATGATAAATTAACTAAAGATAACAACCAACAACAATATTTAACATATAACATTCATCTCTGTCCTCTCACACGCTAATTTTTTTGGTTAGAACCCTAATTTTTATAATGAACATAATAACACAGAGATCAGAGTAATACACTGACTAGTATTGATATAACAATTATATATATCATTTTTTTCTTTTATTATATACCAATCTCAGTGAGACCAAAAAGTGGACATGTGTGAAACTTCTTACTTTAAAAACAATTACATTTCCGTGTTTAGCAAAAATATATAACTTCCTACTTGTGTGAAACTTTTGCATCTTTCTAAAACATTTTAACACGATACATTGTATACTTCTACATGTATGTCAGGAAAAACATGGAAAATCACACCCAGTAATATTTATAAGAAGAAATTGGTATATACCAATAAGCCAAATGTATTTGTACGTTTAAAATTTCCAACTTGAGCTTAACTTGAACACCGGAAATTTTTGAACGGACTCGACCGAACTAAATACTTTCAAACCGTCTCGGGTTTGGTTTTACTGGACCAGTCTGTTTGACACCTAGCTAATAATCAGTATCACATCACTGGCCGTCATTATCAAGGGCTTATCATAACTACGATGAGCTCGACCACATCTGATAGAAATTCCTATATTACAAAAACAGAATTGTATTTCTTACAAAATAAGGCCATGTCTGAAAATTTTGATATTTGAAGGGAATCAACAGTCAGGTTGGTGAAAAGATTTGATCGTGAAGGTTTTTTATCATCCTCCGTAAATCTAACCTTAGGTCAGTATGATTCTCCTGTTTCTTTTCGAAATCCTTAAAATTGCCGCTATTGTTGTTTGACTTCTACCTTTTTTTTTTTTTTGTTTATGAACCTCGGATCCGCGTGAAACACTGTCAATTTTGAAATTGATTTTAGGGATTGAGGTTAAATTCAGTAATATCCTGTTTATTTTGTAGAATTTCTTGCAAGAAGTTGAGTTTGGCAATTTTTGTAATTCTATTATAGAAATTGAATTTTCTGGGTTTTTTTTTTCTTTTCTTTTTGTTAAAGTTAGTTAGCGAATGTAAAACTGGAATTGAGGTCTTTCGTCGAATTTTGATAGTTGTTAAAAAAAAAATCATATTCCGGATAAGCTTGATCTCTTACCACTGAAAAAATTAGATCTTTGATACTTTCTTGGAGCTCTTTTGATGTGTTCTTCTGTTAGTGTTTAATTGAAGATTGGCTCAATGTTTAATTAAAAGCTTGATGTTATCATCAGAAAACTCAGAACTTTGTCTATCTCTTTCTGATTATTTGCTCTTTGATATTCTTAGCATTCAGCTTTCTTGTGGAAGGACAAAAGGTAGAGAAGATAGTTATCAATGGCAGATATTCCTGGATACCTTCGCACTTGTTTGGATATGGGGAAGATAGCTTTCTTAGCTATCCTAGTTTCCGGAGGGATCGTGTTGCAGATTCTGGTATCCCCATAAATTCTTCCAACTCTTATACTGTCTGCTTATGCTTCTGACTCATACTTTACTTAAAACCTTTTTTGCTTTCTAATTTTGTTCCAGGCTTGTGCTCTGTTCAATAATTGGTGGCCAATGCTAAGTGGTGAGTTGTTTTGCTTGCCTTCTAATATCTCTTTGTTGGTGAACTATAAATTCCCTGGCTTGATCTTTAGTTGGACTTGCAATTGCATTTTATATTCGGTGACACTCGCTTTTAACCGCTGTGATTGTTAAATCTTGTTTGGTTATGTAAAAAGTTGTCAGTGAACCTGAAAAAATTCGTTTTTATATCAATGGTGATGGCTTTTAAGTTAACATCTTGCTTGAGGTTACTCTAAATCGAATTTTTGATTTGCAGTAATAATGTATGTGCTCCTCCCAATGCCTTTGCTCTTCTTCGCTGGATCAGACAGTACATCTCTTTTCAACGAATCAGACAATAGGTGCGGAGTTTATATATAGTCATCGATTATGTTTACATTTAATGTTGTATTTGATCCAAATGAACCCATAACTTTAATCATCTTAAGCAAAATTCATCTTTTTATTCGTAAACTTAAACATCAGCCTTATTGAGGCGATATTCCTCTTTCTAAGTCCAAGCTTACATGAACATATTTTCGTATATTCAGCTGGATCAATGCAGCCAAGTTCTTGACTGGTGCATCAGCTGTTGGAAGCGTCGCAATACCTTCGATTCTAAAACACGCTGGACTCATCGGTTGGGGCGCATTAGCCTTCGACCTCTCTTCCTACATCATCTTCCTCGTCGCTATTCTCTGTTACGTTGGAATAGGAGATGGCAATGACAACTATTACAGCTACATTTAGAAACTACACATAAAGTCTCAGCCTTTTACCACTTCCCGGATCGCTCAGCTGATTGGATTATTCAGAAGACTGATATGATTGGATTTATCACAAGTTTAGGGTTTTTGTTTCAAGTGTATGTAAGTATGAATGAATGGTTGTGAGATCAAAGATGAATATTTATGTGGTTTTGTTTGGCTTTGGTGTATAGAACATATTTTATCATTTAGAAATGTTTCATTTTTCTTGTTTATAATAAATTTTTTTCTATTTTTAAGGGAAAATACAAAAGCTTTACTTTAAATTAGGTTTATAAGCATTTTTTAAAAGAGGGAACAGAAGTGAAATTTGTTTGAATGCGAGCTCTCTGTGTTAAGAAAGTTTGTTGCTTTCTCTCGAAACTATCATTCAATTCTTCGATTTCTTGTCGTCGATTCATTGGAAATGCGATATCGAATTACGGAAGCCATCGTCGGGGTTTCTCTAATGAAGAAGTTATTATTCTTCGTCGTTTATCTGAAGGTGGTCTTATACATGCACGCCACTTGCTCGACAAAATTCCTCAAAGAGGAAATATTAGTCGTGTTATCTACTGGACTTCGCTTCTTACGAAATACGCGAAAGCTGGGTACTTGGATGAAGCAAGGGTTTTGTTTGAAGTAATGCCGGAGAGAAATATCGTTACTTGCAACGCGATGTTGACGGGTTATGTCAAATGCAGGAGACTGAATGAGGCTTGGACATTATTTAGGGAAATGCCGAAGAATGTTGTTTCTTGGACTGTGATGCTTACTGCGCTCTGTGATGTTGGAAGAAGTGAAGATGCAATCGAGTTGTTCGATGAAATGCCTGAGAGAAATGTGGTTTCGTGGAATACGTTGATTACGGGGTTGATTAGGAATGGGGATATGGAGAAGGCAAAACAGGTGTTTGATGCTATGCCTAGTAGAGATATTGTGTCGTGGAACGCTATGATTAAAGGGTATATTGAGAATGATGGAATGGAGGAAGCGAAAGTCTTGTTTGAGAATATGAGTGAGAAGAATGTAGTTAGTTGGACGAGCATGGTTTATGGTTATTGTCGATATGGAGATGTTGAAGAAGCTTATAGATTGTTCTTTGAGATGCCGGAGAGAAATGTTGTTTCTTGGACCGCTATGATCAGTGGGTTTGCTTGGAATGAGTTCTATAGAGAAGCATTGGTACTTTTTCTTGAGATGAAGAAGGATCTTGATGCAATATCACCGAATGGTGAGACTCTAATCTCTCTTGCTTATGCTTGTGGTGGTCTTGGTGTTGGATTTCGCAGTCTTGGCGAGCAATTGCACGCACAGGTTATATCTAACGGTTGGGAAAGTGTGGATCACGATGGAAGGTTGGCGAAAAGTCTTGTTCATATGTATGCATCATCTGGTTTGATTGCTTCAGCGCTGTCTCTGCTCAATGGAAGCTTTGATTTGCAGTCTTGTAACATTATGATCAACTGCTATCTAAAAACCGGGGATTTGGAACGAGCTGAAACTCTGTTCAAGAAAGTCGAGAACTTACACGACAAAGTATCTTGGACATCGATGATCAATGGGTATCTAGACTCAGGAGATGTACCGAGAGCCTTTGATTTGTTTCAGAAACTTCATGATAAGGACGGGGTTACATGGACGGTTATGATCTCAGGTCTTGTTCGAAACGAGCTTTTTGCAGAAGCTGCGTCTCTATTGTCAGAGATGGTGAGATATGGTCTGAAACCACTGAACTCCACTTACTCTGTTCTTCTGAGTTCTGCGGGTGCCGCTTCGAATCTTGATCAAGGGAAGCATTTACACTGCATGATCGCAAAGACAACCGCTTGTTATGATCCTGATCTCATCCTTCAAAACTCCCTTGTCTCAATGTACGCAAAGTGCGGAGCCATAGATGATGCTTATGAGATATTCTCAAAGATGGTCCAAAAAGATACAGTTTCATGGAACTCCATGATCATGGGGTTATCGCATCACGGTTTAGCGGACAAAGCTTTAAAACTTTTCAAAGAGATACTTGATTCAGGGATGAAACCAAACTCTGTAACGTTTCTCGCAGTCCTCTCAGCATGTAGCCACTCTGGACTCATCACCAGAGGTTTAGAACTATTCAAAGCGATGAAAGAAACATATTCAATCCAACCGGGGATCGAGCACTACATGTCGATAATAGACCTTTTAGGTCGAGCCGGGAAACTAAGAGAAGCAGAGGAATTCATCTCAACTCTGCCTTTCACTCCAGACTATACAGTCTACGGTGCATTGCTAGGCTTATGCGGACTCAACTGGAGAGATAGAGATGCTAAAGGCATAGCAGAACGGGCTGCAACGCGGTTGCTAGAGCTGGATCCGGTTAATGCACCGGGACATGTAGCGCTATGCAATGTATATGCGGGTTTAGGGAGGCATGAGATGGAGAAGGAGATTAGGAAAGAGATGGGGTTAAAAGGTGTGAAGAAGACACCAGGATGTAGTTGGATAGTGGTTAATGGAAGAGCTATTGTGTTTCTCTCTGGTGATAAGTCTGCTTCTGAAGTTGTTCAGATTATTTTGCCAATCTTTTGTGGTAATGTGATGCTTGAGAAGGAAGAAGAGAAACTGCTGGATTCTCTGCCGTTGTTGAGAAGTTAAGCACATATGAAGCCGCTGATGATGGATCATTAACATATAATATGAGTTTGTCAAAATGTATTTATTTTTACTATTTTTGTATTTCGGTTAAATCTGTATAAACTAATTTTCTCTTTAGAAAATTGCCGACAAAATAAATAGTTCTTTAAATTATCACAATAAATGGAGTTTTAAGTGAAAGTAATTTTAAAATAACCCGAATCCTTAATAATAAAATTGAAATGAAAATATATTAACTCTTAGATAATTAACAGGTTTTAAATAGTTTCAGAAGCAAGATAGAAGAATCATAAACATAAACATAACCGGTTTAAAATGGTTTGCATGTTGAGACAATACATTTCCTCAAACTAGGAACATATGATGATAACATGTGAAACAGAACATGTATAAAACTCTTAAACAAAACCATTTTAAAACTGTTGCAAAAGCTTAGTAATCCAATAAGTAAAAGCTACCAAGTACTTCGAAGGAATATTACAGTACTTCCAAATCGAACTCAGGACACTGAGTCCATTAAACATTCAATCTAGGAACAAGAATTTCAACGAAAATAAAAACAACTTAGATAAAAGAAAACATAAAGTAAACAAACAAGAAAGCCAAACGAAAGAAAAATTAACTTGTGATTCTGCTTCTTCTTCTCTTTGACCTCCAGGAACTAAGGCCAAACTGGGATAATAGGTACAATGCAAAGGCCAAGGTTCAACCACAGAATCCAATTGGTTTTTACTGATCAACTTATTTCCCACCACAACATAGATCCAAGCCCGACCAGTTTCATCACAAGAACACATCACCAGCTTTTTATCGTCGATGAAGTAACTTGGCCAAGAGTAGTTGGTCTGAACTAAACTTGGTAAATTAGGAATTGACACTTCCATGAACTTCATCCATTTCACATTTTGACAATATAAATAATCAATCTTGTTCTCGGTCACCCAAATATTAATCTTCTTTGTTACATGGCACTGCTTTAACAACGAAAACCGATCTTCCCTAGAAACCCTAAGGACAAGAGCATCGCGTTGATGGTTCCTCCCACATGGTAGATCACAAAACTTAAAGCATTTTTCGCTCGAAAAATTGAAGCTAACTATGTAGTACAAGAAGGGATGAGTCTTGTCATAATAAGCAACCCAATACAAAGTTCCATCAACGATACACCTTCTCTTGCGTCTATCTTTGAGAGACATCGTCCCTGAGTAATATTAGTAAGTATTCTATAATTTTCTTGGTCTTTCCAAGCATCAGAGGCTAAATCATGGATTATCCATGAATTGGTAGTAGAGCCTACGTCCTTCGTATAAATCGAAAGGGCCTTGCAAACAATTTCATCAACTCTCCTATTATTATCATAACCTATGCCAACGAATTCCAAACTATGTTGGTTAACCTTGATCTTGGGGTCGATGTATCTAGTCTGTCTTAACAAAGGGTTTCCAAACCACGGCTGCTCCTTTACCCATGCCACATAGCAAGAACCCATTGGATTCGACAAACCTATTAGTTATATGAGATTTTATACCGGGAATATTTAATTAGGGTTAACTCTCGCACCTCTATCTTGGGATTGATGCTTATTGAATAAATCTTGGATCTAGTTGTTAAAATGAATCGAAATGTCTTCTTGTGATTGTTGATGAACGTCTTGTTGTCAAAGAGTGTTCCATCGTCTGCAAACGGTTTTGAATCGGACAAGAGATAGAGGAGGGACACGAGAGAGGATCTCTTCCACCATATCCCATGGAAGCTTGATCTCCTTATTCGCCATTTCAAGTCACTATTGTTTTCAGATTGACTATTTTACTTATAAATTTTTGGTTCAACCTATTGTTTATGAATATCTTCAAACGTTCAGATTTTACTCTCTTTCTTTTCAACATAAAATCTGGATTTTACAAAACAATAATCTACTAAAAGGGATGATTTTTGTAAAGAAGCTTTCAAGGTTATAATATCTATATCTACTATATATTAAAAGAGATGGTTTTTTTTTTATAATGTAACCTTTAATGTTATCATATTTACATCACATGCCATTAAAGTTTTTTTGTAAATTCTATTATTTCTCTACCTTGTTTAAAGGTTTTAACAGTAATTACATAATCACAATCTAAAACCTATCTTTATGATTATTTTTCCCCTAAATTCTCTTTTTTGTTATTACTTTGTTAAAATTTTTATATTTAAAATTTTAAGGGTTTTTAGAATTACCACACTAAAAAAAACACTAATCAAAAGAATAAAACATCTAGATTTCTAGACAATAGTGAAAGTTAAATTATTGATAAACTTTTGTGATTAAATATACTAATATAAAATATTTAAATTTATTTAATCACAAAATATATATAGATATTGTTATCAGAAAATTTGTTATTAGAATATAAGATATATAGAAATATGTTTTCGATATATTGATTATCATAGGTTGGATAACAACTACATATTGAATCCAAAAACCGCTAACCTTATATTGTAAATGGTAATTGAAGAACATAACTATACTATAAAATTTTAATTATACTATAAACTTGAAAAATATATAAAAAATATATTGTCGTTATTTCATTAAAAAATAAATTAAACATGATCGCCCGAGATATAACCTAATTTTGAAATATATGACTTATAGTGGGTTGGGCCGTGGGGGAGGGGGTTGCTATATGCACTAATATTAGAAAGCATTACATCTCGATTATAGACCTTTTAGGTCGAGATGGGAAGCCAAGAGAAGCAGAAGAATGTATCTCAACTCTACCTTTGACTCCATACAATATGGATCTATGCCACATTGCTTTACAAATTTATGCTAGAGCTCGATCCGGTCAATGCACGAGGACACTGTTCAACGTGTATGCATGTTTAGGGACTAAGGAGGCATCATATGGAAGAAAAAGACGAAGAAGACAAGTTTTAAAGGTGAGAAGAAGACACCAGGATTAATGTGGTTACCGGAAGAGCTAATGAGTTTCTCTCTACTGACAAGTCTGTATATTATTTATTTTGTAAATATATATATATATATATATATATATATTTGTAAAAAACTTAAAAATTTATCCAATAACACAAATAATTTCATTCTGCTATTTATCAATTTGTAGATTTTATCTTATTTTGTATATTAATTTTATTTTCTGCTATTTTCAACTACTCAAAAACTAATTAAAAATGATCATAAGAATTACATTTTCTGAAGTTTCAAGTGAAAATATACTAACTCGTTTTAATCAGTTTTAAAATGGTTTTTGGTCATATTTAATTAAATTAATTAATAATCTAAAAATTCAGCTTTAATTGAAAATTTATGTAAATCGTCTAGTGATATATATATATACATATAGCTCAATTAGTCTAGTTTACCAAAAAAAAAAAGTATTCAAGATTATAATCCGATAAGATAAAAATTAAAACTGTGATGGGTTTGGAAACTGTGTAAATGTGTAAAATTTAAACCGACAACATTAAACAGTTCATAAATTTAGCATTCACATAACAAAATTCGTATAATTTCATTTTACATTCTATTTGATTAAAAAAAAAAACTTTTAGTATATGCGGGACAAGGAAAAAAATTTAGTTTGGTATATGCGAATGTAGTTGAGAAAATATCAGAAAATGTTTTGACTTCCTCTAAGTAAGAGGATTCAGTGTAACTATCTCTAGCAAAACTACCATATAGGTTTGGGCATAATTACTCGTTATCCGTCTTGTATCCGCTACTCAGCTCGTACTCGACTTGAAAATTCAAGTATCTACTATAGTTAAGTTGGGTAACAAATATGGTAATTCATTACTTGCAAGTAAGGATCAAGTATCAAGTATTAGAAATTTTTTTGATACTAGCCTCGTTACCTACCCCGTGCCTCATTACTTTTCTCGTGTCTCGTTACTTGCCATGTTATCATTCACTTCTTTTAGTTTCAAATAACTAAACCCCAATCCAAATATTATTCTCATTATAGCCCAATTACTTTTAAACTCCAGCCAAATATTATTCTCGTTATAGCCTAATTACTTTTAAACCCAATAACTAAACTCCAGCCAAATATTATTCTCATTATAGCCCAATAATGAATAAACCCCATTACTTCTTACTTCTTTCACTTAGTCACTTTTACGAAGAAAAAGAATCGAGACCTCACTTTTCAGAAAATTTTAGGGTTTGGAGCATTGAACCAAGACCTTGTTTTTTTAAATGCTTATCTTTTGGAACTTTGAATGTTTTTTTTAGATGTTTGGAACTTTGAATGTTTTAATTTGTATGAGATTATTTTTATATTCAAATACTTTACTTCAAGTAGCAAGTAACAATCCGAGTCAAATTACTTGACAAATATAACAAGTAACAAAGTAGACCAAATTATTTGCAAGTAATAATATTTTGGACAAGTACTTGCTATACTTGCTTCGGACGAATCAAATATCAAGTTCAACATTCAGTTTCTTGAACGGGCCAAGCCGAGTCACAACTTAAAAATTAACAAGTACTTGGCTTGTACCCAGCCCTCAAAACCCTCTCTCTATTTCTCCACCTCTCCTCCTCTCTCATAAATATTGCCACTAAACGATATTTATGATTACCCCATGGTACCTTCCCAATCGAGCTATCGACCTCTAATGTATAGAAATATGTTTTCTAAACATGGTTAATAGAAAATCACTGATTATTAATAGTTGAATAATAACTATTGAATCCAAAAATCTTTAACCTTATATTGCAATTGAAGAACACAATTATACCATAAAATTTTAATTCTACTATAAACTTGAAAATATAAAAATTTATGGCTATTTCATACAAAATTAATAACATGATCGCGCGAGATAAAACTTAATTTTAAAATATCGCACTGAGTAGTTTTTACTATATTCTGCCTTTATGAAAATTATCCAATAGCAAAAATAAATTCATTTTGCAATTCTTTCAATTTGCAGATTTTATCTTATTATGTAGATTAGTTTTATTTTCTGCTATTTTGCAATTACTAAATGTTACCAATAGAAACCAATTACAAAAGAAAAACAATAATCGTAAGAACTACATTTTTCTAGGTATAAAATGGAGTTTTAAGTGAAATATACTAACTCGTTTTAATTGGGGTTTAAATGATTTTTGGCCATATTTTATTAAATAAATTAATAATCTAAAAATAAAAGTTTAATAAATTTTATTTTAATTTATCTAGTTCGGTTAAAATAAGATATTCAGTTATGTCTTTCATTAAGACAAATGTTTTGTAGTTGTAGATATCAACACTTATTTTAAATTTCAGAAAAAAATAAAGTATTTTATTTCATTATGAAATAATGAAATATTTTAATTTATCTTATTATGAAATAAAATAAATTATTTTTTTTCAGAGGAACAATAAACACATAAACAATATGTCAACTACGATAGTGATATCAAACAGACACATATACGTACATAATTATATATTAGTTATGAAATAAAAGAACAGGAATTTCCGTAATTCGAAATTAACATATTTGAGGGAACATTCTACAGAACACGGAGGACATCCTGTTACCTGTGGGAGGGACAACCATTTTTTCATGACTGGTTTGTTGTTGGTTGCAAAGTTTTTTGCAAGCTTCTTCACAAATTGTAGGATTAGGGTTTTTTGCTGCTTTCATGCATTGATTCAGGACACAATGTTTGACACACATTTCTACATTGATTGAATCAACAATGTGTGTCGAATACATCATCTTAAATATAGCTATAATCATGAAAATACTGCATGTTTTTTTCAATATTTGAGTTACCATAACGTACGCTTTGAAGTGATGATGAATACCACACATGTTAAATGTGTATTATAGTTTTTTTTTGTTTATAATTGTGAAGAAGATGATATGGTGAGTAATATTGAGTTAGTTTAGGTGGTTTATATAGTAAAACTAATGTTATCTATTTTTAGCAATTGTTTTATGTTTGGACGTTAATCTGTTTTATTAGTTTCTCTTTCTTCGATAATCCATCAAACAAGTTTTACATTGTTGTACTTCATAATTTTAGTTGTACAAACAACTTCTGAAAAAACAAAAATTAATCATTTGTATTGCAATTTAAAGCTTGTCGCTATGTATATCCATATGCCATTTTGATTTATTTTGTAACTACATGTTACATATATCATTAAGATCTATTTAATTGAATCTTATCTCGAAAATGGTTGAATACTATCCGTTAAACTTAGTCACCAGCATTTTGAACTATAAAAAGACATAATTATAGAATCTCTATCGTTGCTGTCGTCTTATCCTATTGTTTGTTTCCCTTACCCATCTTGAGCTAAAAAAAGACATAATTGTTCTCTAACTTAATCAATAGACAAAAACAACTTTTCAATCAACATTATAACAATTTTCTTTTGGATCAATGGGTCAAACAACTCAGACTGCCATCAATGAACCGGTAACTTTATTTTTATTTATTGAGTGGGAATGAAATTTATTAAACGGAAGTATAATATAAATAAAATTTTCTTAGATTTAAGTATATATAGCTCTTACCAAATATATATATATATATATATATATATATATGAAAGATCACAAATTCGACTTACGGAAAGAGTGCAGCCAAAAAAAAAAAGAATTCTGATAAGAGTAAATCTAAGTACACATAACAAAATTCGTAAATTCTCATGATATTATACTTTCCATTTGATTAAAAAAAAAAAAAAAAAAAACATTTGAGTACTGTATATGTGGGACAAGGAAGAAAATCAACTTTGGTATATGCGAATGGAGTTGAGAAAATATCAGAAATTATTTTTACTTCCCTCTGAGTCAGAGGGTTCAGTAACCGTCTCTACCAAACAAACTAACCAAATAGAAACAAGACGAAACCCTCTCTCTGTTTCTCCGCCTCTCCTCCTCTCTCATAAATATCGCCACTAAACGTTAACAAACACCTCTCTATCTCTCTCCTCTGCTAAATCTCTGTTCCTCAGGTACTCTGAACATGGCGGCGACGATAGGTCAAATCTCGACGGGAATGACAGTCGATCGAACTCTCTCCTCCTCCAAAAACATTGGAGTTTCTCTATCACCACTCCGCCAAACGCTAATCGGCGCCGGAGGAAGCTCTAATATCTCTCTCCGTCAATATTCACTCTCCGTCAGATCGATTAAGATCAACGACGATAACCGAAAAACTAAGGTTTATGCAGAGAACGGCGCTTTCGATTTGGTAACTGATTTCATTTTCTTCTCCCCCCTAATTTCTAATTTTTGATTTCTTGTTTGTCACGTTCTGTTAAGAATCAGTATTGAAATAATTCAATCTGATTCGTTACTGGTTTCTCTGATTTTGAAATTTTCATTATAGGGAATGTTGGATTCTTCCGTTGATTCATATAAATTGGCTGACTCAAGAAGAAGTAATGATTTGAAGAGGAAGACTAAGATAGTTTGTACGATTGGACCATCTTCAAGCTCACGAGAAATGATTTGGAAACTAGCTGAAGCAGGAATGAATGTGGCTCGTTTGAATATGTCTCATGGAGATCATGCTTCTCATCAGATTACTATTGATTTAGTTAAAGAATATAATTCTATGTTTGTTGACAAAGCCATTGCTATAATGTTGGATACTAAGGTATATATAAATATATCTTTTGTCTTTTGTTGATGAAATTTTCGTATTTGTTTATTTTATATTTGTATGTTTGTGAAGGGTCCTGAGGTTCGAAGCGGGGATGTACCTCAGCCGATTTTTCTAAAAGAGGGTCAAGAGTTTAATTTTACTATCAAGAGAGGTGTTTCGCTTCAAGATACCGTTAGTGTGAATTATGATGATTTTGTTAACGATGTTGAAGTTGGGGACATTCTTTTGGTTGATGGTAAGAGTATTGTTGTTATCTTTGTGGTTATTGGAGTCTTTGTTGTTGTTTCATTTGTAACAAGAGATGGTTTCTTGTGTGTCTTTTATACTAGGTGGAATGATGTCGCTAGCTGTTAAATCGAAGACGAGTGATTTGGTGAAGTGTCTTGTTATTGATGGTGGAGAGCTTCAATCTAGACGTCACTTGAATGTTCGAGGGAAGAGTGCGACTCTTCCTTCCATAACAGGTTGATACCAGCTGATGTTTTTTCCAGTATCTTGCATCAAGGAGAGTTTCTAATTTGATGTTTTTGAATGATCGTGCTCTGGTTTTAACTCGATTGCAGATAAAGATTGGGAAGACATTAAATTTGGAGTGGACAACCAAGTTGATTTCTATGCTGTTTCCTTTGTTAAGGATGCTAAAGTTGTCCATGAGCTGAAGAACTATCTCAAATGTAAGTCTGTCTCTTTTTCTTCAGTCTCCGATGGCACTGGTGAAATTTCAGTAAAACTAATGAAACTTCCTACTGTCTTGATAGCCTGTGGTGCGGATATTTCGGTGATTGTGAAAATTGAAAGTGCAGACTCTATAAAGAATCTTCCTTCTATCATATCTGCTTGTGATGGGGTTGGTTTTAGAGTCTTTTATATGAATCAGAATTCAATATTTTGATGCTTAGTTCTGAGTTTTTCCCTAGCTTATATAAATTATCAATGCTTTGTTAGGCAATGGTTGCTCGTGGAGATCTTGGAGCTGAACTTCCCATTGAAGAGGTCCCCTTGTTACAGGTATAATCCAAGACTTGGTTTTAGAAACATTGCCTTGGACTCTGTTAGTAACTTAGTATTGATGCTTTTGATTTTATGCCTTAATTTTAGGAAGAGATAATCAGAAGGTGTAGGAGCATTCATAAACCAGTGATTGTTGCCACAAACATGCTAGAGAGTATGATTAATCATCCAACGCCTACAAGAGCTGAAGTCTCTGATATTGCCATTGCAGTACGTGAAGGTGCAGATGCAATCATGCTTTCTGGTGAAACCGCACATGGAAAGTTCGTATTTCGAATTAAACCTTTTTTCATCAATAGAACTTACATATCATGTGATCTTGAAATGTACTCATTTTTTAAAATTGTCTGATGTCAGGTTTCCGCTGAAAGCTGTTAACGTAATGCATACGGTGGCGTTGAGAACTGAGGCAAGTCTACCAGTCAGAACCTCCGCAACCCGCACCACTGCTTACAAGGTACTCCCACTTCCCTCATACGGCATTAAATGTGGTACTTCAGTCAAGTGTGAATTTAAAGTACTTCATTCTTGCTACAGGGTCACATGGGCCAAATGTTTGCTTTTCATGCTTCTATAATGGCAAATACACTGAGCACACCGGTTATTGTATTCACGAGAACTGGATCTATGGCAGTGCTTCTAAGCCATTACCGTCCGTCGTCAACAATTTTCGCCTTCACAAACCAGTAAGTGTTTCTTTATCTGCCATTCAGAAAATGTCCTATGTATGCAACTTCTAATGGAAGAATTGGGTTTTGACCAATCTGCTGGTTTCTTTCCATTAGGAGAAGGACAATGCAAAGGCTGGCTCTTTATCAAGGTGTCATGCCTATATATATGGAGTTCTCGGATGATGCAGAGGATACATATGCCCGGTCTCTGAAACTTTTACAGGTACATTAACCATGTTCCTTCTCATCTATCAACCTTACATTTTCTCTAATGCAGCAGAATCAGTTTTGCTAACATTTATTTGTATCTGTTAAATATCGCTCAGGACGAGGATATGCTCAAGAAAGGACAACATGTAACTCTTGTTCAAAGCGGTGCGCAACCCATTTGGCGTGAAGAATCAACACATCTCATACAAGTCCGTAAGATAAAGATAGGTTGATGTCTTTACGTTCTTGAGCTTCAACATCTTGCCTTTACTCAGCTTCTTTCTCTTACACGCTTTGATCCATATTTTTTTTTGAATCACTCACGGTGAATCGAAGAACCACATATTTTTTAAGTTATTGATGATTTTTTCTGTTTTAAGCTGAGTACTTAAATGTTGTGATAGTCTTATGAGTAACTCACAGAACACATGACCTTAAAGTATTTATGGTTAGGAGTTTAGTGAAAGAGTCTTTTCGATGAAAAAGACTAATCCGATTTAGCCTTTTATTTATCAATCAGTTTGTTGTTACATCACCGGAAAACTGAAAACAAACACACATTTGTTAGACTTTAGAATCCTTCGCTTGTTCCTCGTCGCTCTCGGTATCATCTTCGTCATCATCACTCATCATCTCATCTTTCCCTTCTAGTTTAATAGATTTGTACCATTTTGCACATGCAATGTATACCACCAGGTCAATGCTGGTCAATGCAGCCAGAAGGAAATAGAATCTGTCTAAGTGCCCTTTGTTGAGGTTCCTTGGAATCCAACCAGGCATGTGATCCTCTGAAGAGATCTTCACCACCATTGTCACCAACAAGCTACTCACAAAGTTTCCCATCGACATTGACATCATACACAGAGCGCTCCCGAAGCTCTTTAGTCCGTCTGGTGTCTGTGCATTGAAGAACTCAAGCTGACCTACATACATGAATACTTCTGATGCCCCGATGAACGAGTATTGTGGGACCTGTAAAGAGAAGAAGATTAGTAAGACTCAGAATTTCCTCGGTAAGCGGTTGGTATAGGACTGAGTTGGCGTTTAAGGTTTTGTGTTCATTACCTGCCAGAAGATGCTTAAGGAGCTTGAGCCATCACAGTGAGTGCAACTCTTGTCTGCATATTTAAGCCTATAGCATTCTACAATTCCGGCTGCAATCATAGCTAAGACAGCAATCACAAGTCCGATTCCCATCCTGTGAAGCTCGGTGATTCCATTTGATCCGTCCTTCTTCTTGAATCTGTTGCCTAGTGGCTCGAGAACTCTGCGGTATAGGAATATGAATAAAGCGACGCTGAGGATGTCGAAGCTGGACATACTTGCTGGAGGGATTTTGAAATTCGAGACAGTGGTCTTCATCGCTGCGCCTTGCTCCACAAAGAGAGATGCCATTTGGGTGAAGACGACTGAGTAGATGATAGTGCAGAGCCAAATTGGCATCAGTCTAAGAATGCACTTGACTTCCTCGACTTGTGTCACCGGACAGAGCCTCCATGGATTCACTGCATCTTGTTTCTTGTCATCAAGATCTCTCGCTGTGATGTACGCTGCTCTGTCCAAGAACCTGCAATTCCAAAAGAAACATGTTAGGAACACTTCATGGCATTGAAGTATATGGGAAAATTACGGTTTTTTCGCAACTTACTTGAATTCATCTGTATGCATTATCCTCCTCCCTGTATTTCCTGAGGCATTTCTCCCTTGGCTGTCTCCATCATACATCTCCTCTCTTCCTTTTGACGGCACCTCCACTGATGATTTCTTCGTTGCAGCGACCAAAACTTGGCAAAACCTCGAAAGAGGATTCCCGGTGGGCTTGAAGTATCGGTATCTCGGTGTTCCAACGAGGAAAAGAATCAAACCAATGACAGCAGAGCCAGTGGATGCCCAGAACCCGAGCGCCCACATTCCCTCATCCTCAAAATATCCCAAGATAGTGTTTGAAAAGAGCGATCCGAGGTTCAAAGCGAGGTAGAAATAGCTGAAAAACGCAATCTTTGAGTATCCTTCTTTAGAATGCTCCTCATCGAATTGATCCGCTCCAAGCGTTGCAATGTTTGGTTGGTAACCGCCATATCCCAATGCAATCAAGTATATAGAGAAGTAGAACATTGAGATCTCCATCGTGGAATGCGAACCACAAGGCGTGACTTCATCCCCACAACCTCGTGGTCTGATCAAGAACATATACGATGATAGCGATAGCGATGAAATTCCCTGCGTTTTCACATCCAAAATGTGTTCTAATCAGCTCAAAACGTTTCAAGCTTTACCTTTGAAAAAGATGAGTCACGTTTTGATATTTTGCTGTTACTTACGATGACAAAAATGATTTGGAAGATAGCACAAGTCTTGTAACGACCCCAGTAAGAATCGCTCAGAAACGCTCCTACCAATGAGAAGATATAAACAGTTCCTGTCCATTTGCTAACGTTGTTCGCTGCGTCTGCGTTGTTCTGTTGCAAAACGCGCGTTAGGAATAGCACCAAGTTCACTCCAACACCAAAGAACGCTAGCGTTGCCAACCCCTGGTTCACTGTTAAACCGGTTCAATTAACATATTAGATTATAAACTGGTTTGGCTAGTTAACCAAATTATTTTTGATTTGAAAGAAACCGAAACTATTGAATGAATGGAATGATTGAGAATAATTGAAAGTATGTTCCGTGTTCGTCAATATATGATGTTAACATTTGTTTGGTTGGAATGTATTTAATGACGACTTTATAATTGTTCCACCTTCTAACGAAATTAACATTTATTGACAATATTGACAATGAAATTATACATATAACTAAATTTTAGCAACTGGATTCCGCATGCGAAATCCAAATCGTTAACTAATAATCTTATATATTGTTTATTAGAACTATACGTGGACTCTACTAGCTTAATCAAAGCCAAAAGAAAAAAACCCACTAAAAAATCTTTAATTGTTTTTTTAATTTTTTTGCAAAGATTTTCCTTTTAATGGAGAAAAGATTAAAAATATATATATTTTTTTTCCTTTCATACAGAGAAAGTGTAAGTTGGTGTGAAAGACAATATAAACATTTATAACTTATAAATTAATATTGATACAAATTATAAGAGAAAAATTGAAAATGTTAGGAGAAATGTGAAGAAGTGCACGTGGCATAAACCAACGTCATGAAAAGACGAGTTGGGTAATTACGTGTAAGGCAACGTAATTCCACTAACACATGCTTTCCTTACACTTATGATTTTTTGTTTGGGATAAATTCCTTACATTTATGTTAATATATTAGTGTCGTCTTTCTCAAAATAACTTTTCTTTTTTTTTTGGGTTAAATTTTAGCAAGATTCCTTTTGAAAACCTAAATATCTATATATGTACATATATAGAATCACTTACAAGTCGTCTGAAAGTTCTTCAATTTAGTTATTCTCAAATGACACACTCAATCATTCAGATCTATTACATCATATTAGTTGCGTTTGAATTATAGTTTTATGGACAAGAATACAAGATGATTGAAAAGTTCCCATATGTTTAATTTTATGAATACTTATTTTTCATCATAGATAGACAACCAAAAAAAATATATAAAGAAATTAAATATATGCATTTTATTTTGTCATGTGGTTAGGGTTTTTAGCACAACATGCAGCCTACGTTCGAACACATGGATATATCTTGACACGTTCACGTTAAGCTTGAAGTTAATTTTTAATTACTTGAGTTGGTTCTATTGTCACTTTCCTAGTTTCTGATAACTTATTACCTCATAGATAAGTATGCATGTCAATCAATCTACACACTTTTAGATATACATCATATCGATATCATTTTTGTTTATGTCAATATCGATAACTAGTTATACGTTACAGATATATAGATATAAACATGTGTGTTCATGTATACAAAACAATGTATTAAGACATAATAATTAGTGCTATGAGTCCAAAAAAAAAACATGATAATAATTTATAGAGACCCTAATAAATATACCTATGTGAGGGCCATGAGTTTGTATGAGGTATCTTTGAGAAAAGGACATGAAGAAAAAGGGAAAAAAACACTCAAACAAAATATTAAATATTTTCTTAAGATGTTGATCAAGCATATTTCGCTTGAATTTCGATTTACTTTGGTTTGATACATATAAATCAAATATTGATACTTAAACAAATCCTTGAAAATATTTTCTGCTTTACAGAACTGTTATTTTTTTTTTAATAATTAATTTTGAGTAGAGAAGAGAGACATACGGAGAATGACGATGCCAGCAAGCCATTGGCCTGACTTGGAACGAATAGAGGGACGACCATAGAAATCCACTGTCCCATCTCTTGTTTCTTCTTCTCCTTCTTTCTTCTTCATTATCTGCATATTTTCATTTACATTTAATTTAATTCAATTTATATATACACACATCATTTTCTTTATCTGCCTATGTATGCTTATTTACCACCTTTAGTCCTCTTCACATCAAGAAGATTCATAAATTCGATAGTTTTTGTATTTTTCCCGAACTTAACTACAAACTAAGACCCTTTTTTAAGTAAAAATGATTCTGAATCTCTAACTTTGATATAATTATTGTATAATCTATTTTTCTGCATTACCACGTATTCTCGTTTCGTTTACACAACTTTCTAGATTATTTGGATTTATTCTCGACATTAAAATTCTACAGTGCGAAATAAAATAAAAATACTTACACACACACATGCATATATATAAGAGAGAAGTGTTACAAAATAAGATTAGCTATAATATTGCCAATCTTATAGAGCTTAATTAAAAGCTTATCTATTTAAAAAAGGTTTTTTGAAGAAAAAAAGAAAAGATGTTGAGCTAAATGTATTTCGCACTTAAAGATCGTGACTTTTCATTGCACTTCTAAGGATGCGCTTTTGATCCTGCTCTTCTTGAGCCATCAAAAGGTTTTAAAATTTTTTTATAGAAAATTTAATTTTTCGTCACATAATGAAAAAACTAAAAAAATTTTATAATTAAAAAAGTAAATGCCCAACAATTCCAACTGATCAATATCAAAGCAAAATAACCAATTGAAGGGAAATTACTTACGTCTTTGTTATAAATCTCTAGGCAAGACATTTTTGATGATATTGGATTATATGTATGCTAACTTTGGGAAGAGAGCGATAGCGAAATTTCTCTCTACTCTTGCTGATTTTTTTTTCTTTTTTTTCTTCTCTGGAAGTGATATGAGAGAATTATAAACAAAGGGCAAAGAAAGAAGTAGAAACCAAGTTTAAGCTTGGATGTTGTAGAGAAGAGAAGGTTGAGAATAAATAGAAGTTTGGAAGATGATTTGAACGGTTCTGATTTTACATGGGACACTCACATGCCCAATATCTATTTTTTAATTATATTTTCTACAAAAATACTCAAAAGCACGATGAAAATTAAACATACTCGAAAGCACAATTTTTACTATAAGAAAATATTGGACGGACTTCAGATTATGTTATCCCGGGATCAGTTCTAATTTTCTTTTAGAAGTGTGTCTTTTTACCTCTTCTTTGAACTTTGAAGTCAGTTGTTAGTTGTGTGCCCCTCCGAGATGCTTGTTGTTTTGGAGGTTTAATTTTTAAGTTATTTACAAAAAAAGGCACAAAAACCAAAATGACTTTGGTAAAAGAAACCAAATGCCACTCTAAAAATCCATTTTCTCTATGTAAAATGACGATTTTGTCTTTTCACCATCTGAAACTATTTTTTTCGATTTTTATTTTATTTTGATCTACAAGTTTTCATAGAAAACTATATATTATGTTTTTCTGTCCATGGAACGATTATGTTTGCATAACTATCCTAGCAACACCAATTTTTCTGCTTTTACTCAAGGACTTTGATTTTCACATATACAACAAATTAATCGATTCAGATTCCTCATTTACAATTTAAGATTTAATTTTATTTTTAAAATATTTTTATTACGTTAATCGGTTTGGGTTTCTCATTTATAAGTTAAATTTTAGTTTTTTTGTTAAGATGTCTTTTATGGATAACCGACTGTATATTAATCAGTTTGGACTTCTCATTTACAATTTAGGGTTAATTTTTTTTTTGAACGACTGACTGTACATTAATCGGTTTGAGTTTTTTTTTTACAATTTAAAATTTAGTTTTCTTTTTTTAAATGTCTTTTATGGACGACGGACTATACATTAATCGGTTTGGATTCCTCAATTACAATTTACGGTTTTGTTTTGTTTTGTTTTAATGTCTTTTATGTATGATCGATCGTACATTAATCGGTTTGGGTTTCTCTTTCACAATTTAAGGTTTAGTTTTTTGTTTGTTCTAATGTCTTTTATGGACGACCGACTATATATTAATCGGTTTGAGTTCTTTCTTTACAATTCAGGGTTTAGTTTTTTTTTTTTACATGTCTTTTATGAAGAACTGATTGTATATTAATCGGTTTGGGTTCCTCAATTAAAATTTAGGTTTTAGTTTTCTTTTTAAATATCTTTTATGGAAGAATAATTGTACATTAAGCAGTTTAACTTTCTATAGTACACCATGAAATTCACTCTCTATGTTATATTTTGGCCACGAAAAAATTATATTTTCGTAATTAAGACATTATGTTTAGGTTCTCTATTTTATAATTTAGGATTTAGTTTTTAATTTTGTTAAAATCTATAATTTTGAGTTTTGTTAAAATATAAATTGTGCATTTTAAAAATATGGGCAAACTATCTGTAAATAACATGTTCATGTTTTTATGGAAAAGTATCCATGTGTTTTTGGGCAAACTTTATGGAAATGTTTTTATGTAGATAACATATCCATTTGTTTTTGTGGACTAAAAATTTGTTTTAGTTATAAAAGGTAAAATTATCATAAATTGGTACTGTAACTGTATTGTAGCATCATTGTAGCATTTGTATTGTACCAAATGACTTTTTTCGAAAGTCACTTGCCAAAAGTGGCAGTTTTGGTAAACCCCCCTTAATTTTTTAAAAATAATAAAAAATATGAATTGATCGACCAAAAAATTTACTAGAAAATAAAATTTACATTTTTTCCCAAATTTTGTTTTGTGTTTGAAAGGGTCTCTTCTCCTCTGCCATAGAAATTCATATATTTTATCTTTTATCAAATTCATTGTATCATGTAATAAGTCAGTCATTATTACTATTGTACGTCTTTCATTTTATATATATTTGTACATTGTTTATCAATTATATATAACATATTTTCTTATCATCTATCAGAGATATCGATTTACAAAACCTAATTTTTTTTTCTTCTTTCAAATTTTTGCTCATCCGTCAACAATGGCTGGTGTCAACACCTTTGAGCAAATCCCACCACTAACCAAACTCTTCTCAGTATCAACATGATGAATGTCCATAAACTTACACCAATTAATTATCTCATGTGGAGCTTATAGGTCCATGCTTTGTGCGATGGTCATGATTTCGTTGGATACATAGATGGATCCACCATTGTTCCAGCCGCCACAATCACCACCACCAATCCAGCCTTTACGTTTTGGAGACGTCAAGATAAAGTAATTTATAGTGCTCATCTTGGTGAGGTCTCACTCAACATCCCACCAATTTTCTCTCGTGTAAATATCTCAGCTGAAGTTTGGAAAACTCTGGCTTTAACATATGCTAAGCCAAGTCGCGGACATACTAAGCAATTGAAGACCCATCTCAAAAATTAGACCAAAGGATCTCACACAATCGATGAGTATGTGCAAGGTCTTACAACGAGAATGGATCAAGTTGCTATTCTCGGAAAAGGTATGGATTATGAAAACCAAATTGAATTTATTCTTGAAAGCCTTCCTAAAGAATACAAACAAGTGATTGATCAAATCAAAGATCGTGACATTCCTCTTACCATCATTAATCCTCATGAACGGTTCCTAAACCAAGAGGCTAAACTGCTCTCTCTTGTCGTGCCATCATCGGCATCAGTCACTACCAATGTTGCTCAGCCATACAACAACTATCAGCGCCAACAACAAAAACTTTGTTATTACAATCAGCCTCAAAAATCTAATTGGCAGTCATCACCAAGGCCTAACACTCGAACTTCTCAGCCATACTTGGGTAAGCCCCAGCTCTGTGATGTTCAAGGTCACATCGCTAAGAGGTGTCCTTAACTCTAGATACAAAACCATATATGTCTCAATCGCTCAAGCAGTTCTTTCACGTTTTGGCAACCCCGCGTAAACCTCGTTATTAGTGTTGTATATACAACCAACACTTGACTATTTGATAGTGGTGTTATGGACCATATCACTTATGATCTGAATAATATTATATTGCATCAACCATATGCCAGAGATGATGATATGGTCATTGGAGATGACTCGAGTGTTGTGATTTCTCACACTGGTTCCACTCAACTTCTCTATCACTCTCATACTTTTGCTTTAAATGAAGTTCTATGCGTCTTTGATATACACACGAACCTTATTTCTCTATATCGTTTATGTAATGCTATACAAGTGTATGTAGAATTTTTCTTTGCATCCTTTCAGGTGAAAAATCTCAACATGAAGACGCCTTTACCCCAAAGCAGAACTAAAAACAAGCTCTACGAGTGGCCAGTGATAGGATTTTCAGCGACATCATTCATAAATACCTCTACACTAAGAAAAACTTATTTTTTGGCATTCTCGTCTTAGCCACCCCTCTTATACTATTTTAAACACTATTATTTCTAGTTTTTATTTTCCCGTTTCTACTTCTTCCCATAACCATTCATCTTGTTCTGACTGTTTACTTAATAAAACACACAAATTACCATTTGCTCAGACTTCTATTTGAGCGACATCAGTGGACAACTATATAAGTATTACCTCATTTTCATAGATTATTTGTGAAAAACTATAACTATTACCTCATGGATCTATTATCTTAAACAAAAATCTGATGTCGAACAAATATCCTTCAAATTCAAACAGATTGTTGAAAATTATTTTAGAAAAAAGATTACAACACTTTATTCTGATAATGGTGGAGAATGCATAACATAGAGAATCCCTCTAGAAAAATGGCATTGCTCACATGACCTCTCCTCAGCATACACTAGAACATAATGGTATCTTTAAGCGTAAGCATCGCCATATCATCGAAATATGGCTTACACTTCTTTCCAAATCTTCAATGCCGATACCCTACTGGTCTCACGCATTCTCCACAACTGTTTATCTAATTAATCGGTTACTACACCAGTCCTTGATCTTTAGGCACCGTATCACAATATTTTTGGCACTAGACCAAATTATTAAAAACTTCGAGTGTTTGGATGTTTATGCTTCCTCTGGATCAAACCGTACACGTCTCATAAACTTGATGATTGATCCAAAGAGTGTGAGTTTCTAAGCTATTCCCTTACATAAAACACCTATCATGTCTTCAAGTGCCCTCTTTTTTGAATTTTCTCCTGACGACATGTTCAATTTGTAGAGAATGAGTTTCTATTTGCCACCACAACCAAATTTTATCCTCACCTCGAACTTCAAATCACCTACATCAGTCGTTTCTTACTATTTTCATGTCGTTGCACCACTATGAAATTTGGCATCACTACCATCGGTGCCTCTAAGCTCGAGCCTTCACCGCTCGCTCCATCTCAAACCACTCAACGTGTTTCACTCCCCTGAAATCAATCTCTAGTGGTTGCATCACCAGCACCGCTGGTGCCACCTTTCATCAACGTTGTGTCGGTATAGTCATAATTGTTGTCAGCGCCACCTCCCACCAGTCACACTGGTGGCACAGCTCATGTGTCGTCTTCTGTCTCTCTTGTTTATTCTCTTAATTATTTCTCTTCGTGGCCCATTTTTACTCATCCAACCAATATTCCTATTTGGTACAACCCCACAAACACACACCAAGCCCAACAAACCACAAACTACTTAACCACTCTTACAAACCTAATAACATAACAATATCAAAAACCAGACCTATAACCAAACACATACCCAAATACACAACCAGACACACGACAACCTCAACCTTTTTCGACATCCTCTCAAAATCAAAATTCACTGCCTCCACATGTTGTTCTTGATCCATAAAACCGCCATCGAATCCAAAGAAAAAGTAAAAACAACATCACCAAACCAAATACAAAATACACCCTCACTGTAGCCTTCTAATCCTATCTTGAACAAGAACCTACAATTGTTTCTCAAGCTGTCAAGGATAAAAGATGGCGATGTGTGATGTCGGATGAGTTTGATTCTATCACAAAGAATCAAACATTTGAACTTGTATCGCCTGAGCCAACACAAAACATTGTGGCTTGCAAGTGAATTTTTAAAATAAAATTCTTCCTAGTGGTGATTTAGATAGGTACAAAGTAAGATTGGTGACCAATGGTTTCATTCAAAGATATAGAGTTGACAACTTTGAAACTCTCAGTCTGGTTATCAAGAATACTACCATCCGTCTAGTTTTTAATATTGAAGTTCAAAAATCCTAACCTCACATTCAACTAGATGTCATCGACGTGTTCTTTAAAGCGACACTACCACCAGAGTTCGCAATCACTATCGTCTGCGCCTCCAAACTTAAGCCTTTCACACCGCTCGCTATGTCTCAAACCACTAAACATGCTTCACTCTCCCAAAATCAACCTTCAGTGGGTACATCACCAGCACTGCCAGTACCACCCACCATCAATTTTGTGTTGGTATAGTCACAATCGTTGTGGCCGCCACCTCCCATCACTCACACTGGAGGCACTACTTAAGTATCGTCTTCTATCTCTCATGCTTCTTCTCTTCATTCTTCTTCTTCGTGGCCCACTTGTATTCACCCAACTAATATTTCTATTGGACCCAATCCCACAAACATACACCAAGCCCACAAACATACACCAAGCCCAATAAACCATAAACTTATTAACCACTCTTACAAACCTAATAACATAACAAAATCTAAAACTAGACCCACGATCAAACACATACCCAAATACACAACCAAACATGCGATAAGCTTAACCTTTTTTGACATCCTCTCAAAATCAAAATACACAACCTACACATATTGTTCTTGAACCACAAAATCGCCATTGAATGCAAAAAAGAGGCAAAAACAACATCAGCAAACCAAATAAAAAATGCACCTTCATTGTAACCTTCCAATCCTATCTTGAACAAGAACCCACAACTGTTTCTCAAGATCTCAAGGATAAAAGATGGCGACGTGTGATGTCGGATGAGTTTGATTCCATGACAAAGAATCAAACATTTGATCTTGTATCGTTTGAGCTAACGCAAAATATTATAGTATGCAAGTGAGTTTTTTAAACTAAAATTCTTCGTAGTGGTGATTTGATCAGTACAAAGCAAGATGTGACCAAGGGTTTCATTCAAAGATATAGAGTTGACTACTCTTAAACTTTCAGTCTGGTTATCAAGAATACTACTATCTTTCTAGTTTTTAATATTGAAATTCAAATATTTTAGCCTCACATTCACCTAGATATCAACAACGCGTTCTCTAAAGGGACACTACTACCGGCGCCTTCAAGCTCGAGCCTTTACCTCTTGCTCCGTCTCAAACCACTCAACGCGCTTCATTCCCCCAAAATCAACCTTCGGTTGTTGCAGCACCAGCACTGCCAGTGCCATCCGCCATCAACATTGTGTTAGTATAGTACACATTGGTGGCACAACTTAGGTATCGTCTTCTATATCTCACTCTTATTCTCTTTATTTTTCCTCTTCGTGGCCCACTTCTATTCATCCAACCAATGTTTCTATTGGGCTCAACCTCACAAACACACACCAAGTCCAACAAACCACAAACTTATTAACCACTCTTACAAACCTAATAATATAACAAAATCTAAAACCAGACCCACGATCAAACACATACCCAAATACACAACCAAACACGTGACAACCTTAACTTTTTTCGACATCCTCTCAAAATCAAAATTTACAGCCTCCACATGTTGTTCTTGAACCACAAAATCGCCATCAAATGCAAACAAGAGGCAAAAACAACATCACCAATACAAATACAAAATACACCCTCACTGTAACCTTCCAATCCTATCTTGATAAAGAACCCACAACTGTTTCTCAATCTCAAGCTCTTAAGAATAAAAGATGGTGATGTGCGATGTTAGATGAGTTTGATTTGATCACAAAGAATCAAACATTTAATCTTGTATCACCCAAACCAACACAAAATATTTTGGTTTGCAAGTGAGTTATTAAAACTAAAATTCTTCCTAGTGGTGATTTGGATAGGTATAAAGGAAATTGATGGTCAAGGATTTCAACCAAAGATATAGAGTTGACTACTTTGAACCTTTTCAGTCCGGTTATCAAGAATACCCTATCCGTGTAGTTCTTAATCTTTAAGTTCAAAAATCATGGCCTCACATTCAACTAAATGTTAACAACGCATTTTTTTTAAAAACACTTGGAGAAGAAGTATACATGTCGCAGCCCCCCTATTTCGATGATCAAAATTATCTAGATTACATGTGTCATCTCAAAAAAGCAATTTATGGTCTCAAAAAATCCCCTAGGACATGGTATCTTGAACTCAAGGCTCACATTCTCAACAATTTCTTTGTCAACTCACTCGCTAATACTTTACTCTTCGTCTACAACAATGTTTTGTGTCTTTTCTATGTTCTGATTTACGTTGATGACATTCTAGTAACTGGCAATCAACAAACCAGAACCAATAGATTCATCACATCCCTTGCTGATTGCTTCTCAATCAAAGATCCATCAGATCTCCACTATTTCCTTGGCGTTGAAGCAACATGCACTTGGATGGACTACACTTCATGCAACAAAATTATATACTTGATCTTCTCAACAAAATCAACATGCTTGGTGTTGCCATACCACTTCTGGTATCTCCAAAACTTACTCTTCATTGTGGTACGCGAATAGACAATGCAACAGAGTATCGTATGGTGGTTGGAAGTCTTCAATATCTTGCCTTCGTACGTCTAGATATTGCTTATGTAGTTAAAAGACTATCAACGTTCATGCATCGTCCCACTATGGATTATTGGTAAGCGGCCAAAAGAGTTATTTTATTCTTGGCTAACACACTTACTCACATCATATACATTCAACCAAAATCACCGATGACACTTCATAACTTTTCTGATTAAGATTGGGCATGCAGTAGAAATGGTTATGTTTTAACTAATACCTAGCTCACTTATCTTGGGAATCAAATCATCTTCTGGTTTTCAAAGAAACAATGCGGTGTAGTTTGCTCCTCAACTAGAACCGAGTACATACTAATTGTTAACACTGCATCTGAAGTTTTTTGGATATATTCTCTTTTAACAGAGTTAGATGTTCAACTTTCTTCTCCCCGGTCAACTATTACAATAATGTTTGAGCAACATACTTGTGTGCTAATCCAGTTTTTTACTCCTATATAAAGCATATCATTCTTTACTACCATAATATCTGGGGCCAAATACAAGTAGGTATTTTTACGAATTTCATATGTTCACATGTCTCAACGAAGGATCAATTAGCCGACACGCTTAGCAAGCTACTTTCACAAACACAATTTCAGGCAGTACGTTCTAAGATTGAAGTGACACTATTTCCTCCATCTCGAAGGGATGTGTTAAGAATATTCATATTCTCTTTTCTATCAAATCTATTGTATCATGTAATTAGCCAATCAGTGTTACTATCGTAATCTCTATAATTACGCTTTTATTATATATATATATATATTTGTATATTACTTATCAATTAAATATAACATATTCTCTAATATGTAAGTGCTTTCAAATCGGGATGAGGATGAAGCGGGAAGTGAGGAGGTTAAACAAAATTTTAATGCAAAAACTTATTTTATATATATTGGAAATAGATAATTATGATTCAAAAAGTTGATTTTAACGGAAAATTATCTTAAGATGTTTTACTAAAACAAATTTGGTGTATGACACTAGATTAAATTTGGTGTATAAAAAAGATATATGATTTATTTATTTTTTGCTGTCAACGACACTTTATCTTTTGCTGTCAACGACACAATTAAATTTTTGAAAAAATACTGATTGGTGACCCAAGTAGGAGAACAAAGTTTTCTGAATGAGTGTCGTTTAGGGTTAATTTTTTTTTGTTTTTAAATATATCGTTTTATATCATCAATGCAGCTTTTAAAACTAATTTCTAAATGTACCCCTCATTCAAATCTAAAGTATTTTGTATTTATGTCATTATAATTTAGTTAGAGTTAGAGATATAATAAATAGATATATGTTTGTATATTTAAACAATTTTTAAAATTTATGAAATGTATTGTCAAAACGACACTTTGCATGAAACAGAAAGAGCATCTTATTCTTAATTTTTCAAATGAATTATATAAGTAATTAAAGTGCTAGTTCCTCACTCTCTAGGTCATGATAACCAAAAAAAAATAATTAAATTTGAATAAGTCGATTCAGACAAACAAAATTTGTTTGATAAATAAAATTGGTGATATCATTATAAATTTGCAATAAAAATTGTTTAAAATTTATATATAATCATAAGATTATCTATATATATAACTTACCTAATAATACTATGATGATCAGTGGATTCTTGCGATCTAGAGGTAGAATTTCTACCGACAAAGAATTTCGTCTATATAACCTAATTAAACACAAGCATGCCTACAATTTTCTACATTTTCTCTTTGTTTGATTCATGTCTCCAGTGAACTTTGTTTTGTTAATGTTACTTTAAATCAATGACATTGACATTACTTCTCTTTTTGTTTTGTCAAATTCCAATTTTCCAGCTTTAATTATCCATTTTCCCTCGTGTGGACCAAACAAACGAAATATCAAAATCATTATAAATAACATCGAATTGAACACTGACAAAAACATCGACTTGAACAAGATGGTACATACGCATCTATACGTGTAAACTTTACAACCAAGCAATTTAATTTGTTCAATTATTTGTGTCTTGGTTCATAAAATCGCTACTAGACACATACTTTTTTTTAGTACATGACACAAAAAAATATAAATATAGTTTCACCACAAATATTCTATCACATCGGTTTATTCAAAATTAAACTAAGTAAAGTAATAAATCATTATGAGTTAAACTGACTGGACTTAATCAGTATACTGATCTAGACTAGTAATAAGTAATAACAAACCACATGATCGACCATTCTGTGGTAACCAGTTAACCTATTAAGCTGATAAACCAACATACTAACCGGTTTTTTGGATTAAGTAATCAGTAGTCAATCAATTAGTTTAGTGATTTGTAGAACAACAACATAAAGGAGCGGTTAGATGGGGGATCCAATGATCAAACGGGTTCAAGATTTTTCTTTTAAACTTTTGTTAGATTTAAAAAAAAAAAATTCCAAACAATACAAAGTAAAATTACATTGGGTGTATATATATTGGGCTCATAAGTAATTCTAAAAGAAATTCGAACTAAAAGTATTTGATAGTGTTTTTTTTTTAATAAGAGTCGACCTACTAGAACAACATTAATTAATAGACCGGCAAATCGATTAGTCAACCGATATTTGAAACATAGATTAGATGAAAAAATAATGTTAGATGATTATTCAAATTAATACTACAAAATTATTTTATCTTAACTATATTATTTCTAAATTTGGTTTGATGTTCATAATATAAGGATTAATATTGTTTAGTATTTATTTACATGTAGAAAAATATTTAAACAAAAATGAAAAAATGAAAAATAAACTATAAGTAAGAATATTACTCTTATACTTATTATATCCTAGGGTCATATCTTTTTTTTTTTTTTTTGTTAAAGAGTCATATTCTTTTCTTTTCTTTTTCGACGTCACATATTCTTATAGTTATGCAGACTAATTTGCATATTGTAAACCTAGAAAAGATTGCAGGAATGTTAGATATAATTTGTTTTTTTGACATTATTGATCAATAAGACCGCATAAATGGATTGTTAACTATTTGTCTAAAGGCATTTCCCAGATAACATGTTAGTAATTGATTGAAATTATTTTTTATTTTTGATGATATACACTAAAGTTATACATCATCCGTTTTATATTAGTTGTCATTTTGGACCTTAAAACTTATTTCATATTAGTTGTCGTTTTACGTTTTCAATGCATATGTTTGATAAGATTTCCAACTTTGTCCCTCATGTTTTAATGTCTTGACCAATGAAATAAAATCAAATAAACATTAATTAGGGGTAAAACAGAAAAATTAAATATTTTTTAATATGTGTGAAACAATCTTAAACGATAACTAATTTGAAATGGAGAGAGTATGGTGTAGTATTTAATGCCATTGATCTAATTCATGACAAAAATGTGTATGATTTAAGCCCAGGGCCGTTCCGTATATATCTGAGACCGTCATCAAAACAGTAGGCCTTTGCTAAAAATTTTCTATATTATTGATTTTTTTGTCAGTAATTATTGATTTAATATATGTTTTTTTACGTTGAGTTAGTACTTGATTTAATATCTAATTTTATCATAAAAATTTAAGAAATGAAAGATTAGAACAAACAAAATTTAATTCAATAATGAAAAGTATTTTCTAGCTACACACAGAAATATGTGTTTTACTTTTAGCTATAGGTTTATAAGTAAATTAATTCTATAATGAAAAGTATATACTAGCAACTGTTATTAAATGTTTAACGTAACATTTTATAACAGTTGCATTAAAAAAAATATAAGAAAGAAAATCAGAATATAGAAAGCTTATGTTGAAACTAAAAGAAAGAGGGAAAAATGCTAATTTGAAAAAAAAAAAAAAACAGAATAATGGGGACAAATTTGTTTGTTTGTTAAAGGGCATCTTTTATTTTTCGGGCCACGCCTCTCTCCATTTAATCTAATGGTCACTTTGGTCAGTTAACGACGGTCGACCATTGATTACAAAATTAAGCCATTACACTAATATTAGACTTTCAAAATGTGGCTTAAAGCATAATATCTTCCTTTGCTTTATGGGGAGGCCTTGGTTAACGCAAGAAACATAGACACATATATATTACAAAAATTTATATACATGTGCATGTTCTTGGTTGACAATTTGACATGAATTGTTAGACTATGACCTTTGGTTTGTAGATAAAAATATGTTTTCAACTTTAAAAAGAAAAAATGGAAATGTCATGTGTTACTATGAAATTGATCGTTCCTATCATAGGAAAAAAAAAAGTAAAAGAAGTTCTTCAAAAGCAATCATCTTCTCCATTACAATTGTGGAATCAAATGAGCACTGTTTGGGAAGACAAACAAAATCCAAATAAAGTTAATTATGCCCATTTCCCCGTACTATAGCTTCCCTTTAAAAACAAAAGAAATAGTAATGGATGGGTTATATTATTCATAAAATTGTTGTAGCACAACCAGCTGCAGCACGGACCTAAGTAAATTTGGAAAACAAAATTGAGAAACTTTGAATATGTACAGCATAATTCACACAAAAAAATAGTAACGTTGTAACGTTGATATACATATTATATATAATGTTTACATGTGAAACCTCATGTCGAGACTAATACAGCGGCTAAATAATCGAGTAATTGTTTAAAGAATAAAATTAAAACTTCCAACACTTTCCAAATGACTAATTAACAGCAAAGACATGGATACGAATTGAAAAGCAATTGCTCGTATTACGTCCACCCACTTACTTATCAAAATTTCTCTCTTACGTAACCAAATCACCTTTTTAAATAAAACAACATCCATAAAAATCTGCTTTTGCTAACAATAAATAATAAATAAAACAGTAGAGAATCAAGAACAAATCACTTATTAGGCTTTACCAATGTCCCCCATTTGTACAATAGCGAAATCAATTAAATAAATGAGATTTAAAAAAAAAACTTAATATTAATACATAAGCAGGAGCTCGATCGAGTTGGATCCCACTCCACTCGTATGTGTGTATGCATTGGTTTATTTTGTTTATTATATTAAGACATCAACATCCATACCAAATTAATCTGAAAAAATCATTTCAATTTTTAACAAAAAACGAAATTAAAAGGTTAATAAATTATGGCGAAACTCGGTCATAATCAACTATTTGCCTTTGAAGGAGACAAAAACCTGAATTAGCCCATTGCTTAGCTCCACTTCAAATTTATATCATTGGTCCTAGTCATATATTCATATCTCATAATATATAGCTGCATAGATTTCAATTTTTCCATATCGCGTATGCTTTTTTATAAAATATTTGCACGTTCGATTTCATTCTATGCCTAAGTTCGGCTAGATTGTTTGTGATAAACTAGTTAAATTTATATATTTGATTATGTTGCCCTTTTTTAATTATCATTACCAGTGTTTTCAAATGAAACCACACAAGAGCAAATGAAACCATATAACTTTTGAGTTGCATAGAAGATGGTGCAATTTGATTTAAGAACAAAGATTCAAAAATTCAACATTTGTAACATTTTGATTATTTCTCAGTGTATAACATTTATTTTGATTGCACATAAGATCACGATGCACATCTTTTCAAAACATTTCAAGCAGTATTTTGTAGTTAAGCATGTTAGAACTTCATGTATAGATTCCTTTAATGTGTAACTAATTTTGAAAATGATTTTCAATGCACGTATAAAAATATATATAGATAACAAGTTGAAATATATTTGGCAGATGAAAAAGCTAGTCGAGTAGCTCTGGAGCGTTCTAGAGTAACATATCATGTTTTTTTTTTTTTTTTTTTTTTGATAAAGAGAGTAACATATATATATCGTGGTCCATACACATTGAAAACTAAAAACTACACTAAAATGAAAAAATGTTGATGCTCATAGATAAAAACAGTAAAAATTACAAAAAATGACACTCTTTCAACGCACAAAACATTATATGGCATGAGAATGTATTCTTCGGATACCGTCGATAAGATTCAAGTTCTCAATATATGTCCTCGTATATATATATAAAGGTTATGACAGAAATTTCAATTTAAAAGCATAACGATAGGAAAATTGTGAATTTTGGGCCAATAGAAAATAAAAGAAACATCACAGTCCCGTCCACTATATACTTTGCTCTATCAACCACAAAGGCGCAGGTCCACTCATACTGTTCATGCGTGATATATTACATCATCGGCTTCACTTATCACTGTAATGGACTGTGGAGTAAAAATCGAGAATTGGACTAGATTAAGCTGCATACAGACAAGGACTAGTGACGTTTTCTAAAGACAATCGAACTCCGATACCATATGAGAATTTGGGCTTTGCTTTTATTTGGAAAATTAATTCAAATGACGTTAATTTTGCTCTACTTTTTTTTAGCAAAACGACGTGGTTAGGGAACAATATAGAAACAGCTTAAGAGATTGTTTGAACTTACATTGATTGAGGTTGGCCAAAATGGTTTATAAATATATTAGATGGTGCAAGAATAAGATAGATTTGGGATATTTCAATTACGCTAAGGACTAGAGGATACACAAGGTTTTATTTTCATATATAACTAGATGAATACCCGCACACATTCCTTTTTTTTTTTTTTTTTTTTGAAAGTTTCCGCACGTATTCTTGTATTGTTAACTTCATAGATTAAAAAAATGTAAAATTTTTTTTTTTGTATGGCAAGATTATCATGAAAATATTCTTACTCACTGAATATAATATATATAAAAAAAAAGAAAATAGAAGGAAAAAGTCATAATGATAGTAGTTTCATAAATAAATTATTACAAAGTCTAGTGAAATCCTAGACATCAAAATATAAGTTATAAGAAATAGAAGATTATAAGACACTAACAATCAATAAACAGTTTTAAAAATCTGTTGAGTTATCTTACAGCTAATTAATTTTAAGAAGTATATGTGACACCTTGAAAAAAACTAAAAATGATGAGGTGTCATTCATATGGAGAGAGTTCACCTCTTTTCAATTTGTTCATTTTCTAGTTAGTTAACTTAGTTTGATCAAATACACTATCCTCTTTTATTCTACACCTTCAATCGCATCGAATAACAAAATAATGGTCATTATAAACTTGGCATAGTCATTATTGTACACTATCCTCTTTCTTTAACATGAGATTACTAGACTAGATTTTTTCAAACATAACATTCTTAATTCTTTGCATACTCTGAAAAGATTATTTCTTGATAAAAATCTTTAAAAGTTCTTAGTTTATATATTTAATACATTCATGTACACTGGAATGTTAAATATTAATTATATGTTAAATATATGACTAATTATCCACTAATGCATAAGCAAATCATTAGAGCGTAGAGATGACTCAAATGGATCAATCATAGTTAAGGAACCAATTAATTGTTTATCTTGTATAGATATGATTACGTTTTTATTACTATTTAAGACATTTGTTCATCACTACATATACATTATCGACTACTTTGGAAAATAATCCAAATATAAAGCAAATCGTGACCTAATTCTTGCACACTTTTTGTTTTAATTTAGAGTTCTCGTTGTTTTCAATTAGTACACTTGGCTCTTTTGTCTACGCCACTAGTTTTATTTTTTCACATTAAAATTAATAACTAATCATTAGATAAGTTTTCAATTTATTCAGCACCCATTATCTTATAACCGTAGGTTATTTTATATATTAACTTTAGTTTATGAACCTTTTGCCTCGCAAAAAGTTTTGGTAAATTTGCACCACTTATAATATTTTCATGTTATTTTATCAATCCATATATATGTAGACTGACATGTCTCGTATCAGTCGACAACTATTGATGAGCTGTGCCTCTTTACAATTTTATAAATTATAATTCAATGGTCTGTATTATCGCAATTATGCTTCTTAATTTAATGACTATTGGGAAGTGGATTATGCTTCTTTTAATTTCTAAAATGACTCTTCACGTACGGCTCTATTCATCCTAGTGGTTAATGAAAGGTCATTTTACTTTTCAAATGTTTGGTGTATTGGTTCACCAAGCAAGAAACCGATGGTTTAAGTCAATTTCAAATTTGGTACGGTCAAGATTAATTTTCCCACCAATTTACAAAGCAACTCAAACCAATTACACACGTCTCTCGAGTTCTTATAGAGCTCATGTTTAAATTTTAAATAAAAAAATATAAGTAATTTATATGCACATCATTTTCTATATTTAAAAGAAAATTATTCTTAATGCTTTGTACGATGTTATATTTATGTGAATAACAGTTTGAAATTCTTAAATTTGTATAGATCTAGGAAGTTAAATGAGTTCATTTCAATATACTTTGACCATGAATAGATCTATCATTTTTTCTGATTTTCAAATAAACATTTTATATTCAATTTAAAAATAATTTTAAAACATAAAATTTAATTTGTGAATGAGTCAGTGAGACTACTTTACACATACGCGACAGGAGACTTGCAGTTTGTAGTTGCAGCAAAGCGCATATCATATTTAATGGGCGAGCCGGCATATGATAGCAATCCCAATCAAAGAAGGTTATAGATAGATTGTTTTACTAATAGAAAAAATAGTTTTTGTCTTATTTTATTTGATTTATATAAATATCTCAAAATTTAATTTAGTTTAGTTGGTACAGATTTACACTTTTAGGTTGTATTTTAACAAAAATTTTAAATTTTAATAGTGAAAATTAAGTTAATATGTTTTGTTGTTCTGGTTCAGTTATAGTTTTTCAAAATATACATATATACAAAACCAAGTAAACTAAAGTAAATTTATTAAAAAAAAAATTTAGTTTACTAAAGTAAATTTTAGAATATATGATATTAGTCGGTTTTGATTAATCCGAACTCAATAAGAACCCTATAACTTTGTCATGTCGTATGGTTTATGTACCGAATTCACTTGCAACCAGTGAGATGAGAAGCAATATGGGTTTGACAAAAAGTTCGTTCGTTTTTTGTCAAAAACAATTTAAATTAGCAATCACCTCTAAATAATATTATTTAGTTTAATGTCATATAATCTAAAGTTCGTATAAATTTTTTTTAACTTCATATAATTTGATTTATTGAACTTTCTTAGAATTTGATTTCATTCAATTCTAAATTGCAATTTGCATTACATTCGGTTGAAAATATAAAAATAACATCAATCAGATTGTAAACAAACTAGATTCAGTTTGGAGTCAAACTTTTGGTTCAAATTCTGTGTAGTTCGATCCAACTCATCGATCAGCCATGAGTTAGTAGCCTACTTGTCCACTTGGCTTATGTGTATGTGGTAGTTATTAAGTACGGCCGGGCCATTGCAGTTTTAATCATTTTAATTTTCTTTTCAAACTTTTCAATAAATTAGGATTTTTAGTGACATTTCCTAAACATTGTTGTCAATATCGTAAAATCTTGCCTATTTTTGTTTGGTCTTTCCAAAATGCGTTTCCTCACAGTTCATTTTTTTTTTTGAGTAACCACTGTTCATGTTATTCATTGTTCTTTGTCCAAAGGTGATGTCACATATTAATTTTTAGTTAATACAAGTTAAATAGAAGACAAATAGAAACTTAGGTCTTGATTTGATAGCAAACCGTTAAGGCTACTACTACTGGTAACATCGAATCAGGAAAGTTTTTGGAATAAAATGTATATAATGAAATGGATAGAATAGAAATTTAGTTAAGTTTATTCAATTAAAAGAAATCGTTCTGTTCAAGAATTTATTTTTATTGTGGTTGAGTGCTAAGTAAGATCTCAACTCTAAAACACAACGTGTTTTTCGATGTTGACGTTCGCATTGTATTTTAGTCTTTTAGAGTTATGTAACACATTGTGATCTTTTAGCCTACGCCAAAAACACTTTTTCGTGTTCCTCTCTTTTGGGTATTGTAAATCGGTACTCGTAGGATCGTTTTAGGTATCATTTTAGCAGTATCCTTTAGGTTTCCGTATCTCTTATATATATTCCAAAGCATCTAAAGTTGAAGTTTTTAATACAGAAACAATAATATTAACTAGCATACTTTGGCTAATTAGAAGTTAGAAGAATTACATTGTAGACATCATGTATCATGATTCATCAAGCACTAAACTTATAGCATTTTCTAAGTTGCGATTCATTTATATATATATATATATATGTGTGTGTGTGTGTGTGTTTTTCATAAAACCGAACATTTATGGTCATTTAAAACATCCACAACAAAAACCATAACTGAAATCATAATAGAAAAACTTGAATCCTAGTTCTTCAAGTTTTATAATAAACCTTTTATAATAAATACTTTCCACATGTTTAATAAATATTTTGTTTTTGATTAGCTTATTTAATCAACTATACGTGGATTTATAATTTTAATTATTTAATTTCAGACACTATAAGAAAGTATATCATCTCACCATAAGAAACAAAACAAGTGTTTTATTACTTCGATGAGAAATCGTAGTCGATGTGACTTTACCTTAAGTCGTTAATGTATGTGTCAAACACTCAATAATATATACGACGAGCAAGTGTAGCAAAACCTCGTTAGTGGCTTTTGATTGCTTATGTAAGCTCAAACATCTGTATATGATATGTCCTTTATTACGTTACATATTGATGACATTGGAAGAGAGTCTTCCGTGTTCATGAGAAAACTCCAAAATATATATAATCAGGACTAAAGAGACTCACTTCGAGTAAGGGCATCTCTAACAAGCTTTTAAATCCTTAAAATTTGAGGATTTGAGCAATCCAACAAACCTTCAAAACCTCAAAACTTTTTTTTATTTTTTATTTGATCTCTCTAATTATGTCTTTCACAAAAAATAGTACCAAACTTAATTTAAAAAAACTTAAACACATTAAAATAAAATAAAATAGAAAAATATTGCATAACATTAAATAAAAAAATTCACACAAAATAAAAATACATTAAATAAAGTTCACACAAAATAAAAATACATTAAACAAATTTAACACAAATTAAAACAAATTACATAAAAACATAAATATTACATATATTACAAATTAAAACAGATTATCATGTAATTAAAACAAATTATATATGTATTTTAAATTATCATGTAACTTTTATTATGTAATATTGTGTGTTGTACAATATAAGAAATAATATTGTGTGTTGTATAATATGTTAAATGTATGTTTTATGTTGATTTATGAATTTTTATCATTATTAGTAGATTTTGTTAATATTAAGGACTATATTGTAAACTAATAAATTTTTAAAGATTTTTTAAGGTTTTATTTGTTGGGGTAATGCACCCTCAAATCCTCATTTTAAAGATTTGCTCCTTTCAAAATGAGATGAGCTATTGAAGATGTTCTAAGTATTTAGTGTTTACCCTCTAACCAGTTTTGGGCATTTTCAGGTTTTCACAAATATTCATTCTCCATCCTCTTGTTCTCTAATTGATCCCTTTTTGTTCGTACAAAACAAATAAAGTTGGGAGAAAAAAGTCAAAGGCGTATAAGAGCTGTGCTTGCAAAGATTTTTGTGCAGACCATTTAATTCTTTAGTTGATTTCTTGGAAAATTTTCCGATGTAAGAATCTCCATATATATGTTTGAGTTTTGAAGTCATTCATTTCATGTCTGTGAACTTACATTTCTTCCTCAAGCTCGAGTGGCTCATCGCTTATGAGATCATCTATGAGAGTTGCGACGAATACACACCACAAATATGCAAAACCTAACAATGGAGTTAATTTTCAGTACTATATATGTTAAAGCTACATAATGCTATTCGTTTTTAGTAAGTCATTCGTCAATTTATATAGTTTTAAAAATTTGTCATGAGAAAAATAAGTTATTTTGTATGGTACAATTATCCATTTCACTACACTCACGACACAAAATAAAAACCAAAAAGAAAACTGCATTTTTCCTGGAAATAGTTATTGTGATCTTACGAATATAGTACTGTTTCGTTGGAATTTAAAACAGTGTGACCCAAATTCTCAAGTTCACCCTTGTGATGTAACTTGAAAGAAATCATTGTAAATTCTCAAGTTCACCCTTGTGGACAGTTAACAATGATACATTGGATGTGATTGGTCGGAACCAAAGTGAGAGAGTAGGTGAGAAGAAAAAATTAGAGTAATTAAAATAAAAATAGATTATAGACTAAAAGTACTTAGGCTACTTTTTAGAGGAAGAATATTTTCTTTCAGTAATTTAGTGAGTCTCTCACCTTAGAAACAACGATTTAAAGGATTTGGTTTCGGACACACAACCAGACGATCTTCCCGGTCACTGGTCAAACGGAAACGACGGCCAAATCAATAGAATAAGGAATATTTTATATATCATAATGTATTTATCAATATTTCTATGTATAGTTTTATAAAATTAAGAATAAAAGATTAAAAGTACTAAAATAGTGAAATGGTAATACCATATTTAATAAAAAAAATTTAATAGTAATAACAAAGTATTTAAATCAAATTTAAACAAAAAGTGAAGAAACTACTAAAATAGTGAAAAATCGCCAATAACAAAAATAAAATAATTAAACTTAGCTCTATAACCGTTCTCCTCATTTTCTTCAGATGACATAGTAAAGTCATCGTCAAAATCTAAAAAATCAAAAATCACATAGTTTAGTCATTACATTTATATACAATTAAAAGAAAAATCTGAAGGTTCAATCAACATATACCATTAGATTTTTTGGTGTCTGTGTCTTCATTATTTTTGGGATATTCTTCAGCAAGGGCATTCTCTAATTCACCATAATCAAGTTCACCATTCTTCTTCTTCTTCTATGATCCAAAACTCTGTCTTATCAATATATTCATAGTCAACAGTATCATAGGATCTTTATCTTTTTGACTTGTACATTAAAAACATGTAACTTGTGATAAATTAAGCTAAAGAAAGAAACAAAAAGATTATAATCACAATCACCTATGTTGTAAACGTAAATTGTAGTGAACAAAGACGAGATCACTAAGTCGTTAATGCTCTAATCTATTCCTTTTCTTGGTATGAATCCGCTCAAATACACTCCAATTACGTTCACATCCAGATGAAAAAGTGGTTTGACTAAGAATTCGTATTGCTAACCTTTGCAAAGTAGGAGCATATCACAACCAAAATATCTCCCCCATTCATCTAAATATCAATAGAACTATATCAGACATACACAATATATATAAAGGAGAATGTTCTCTCTTCTTATTATGCTACATCATCTTTTCAATTTTTAATATTGTGACACATTATCAATTTTTTCTTTATTATTTACACTTTAATTCTCATAATAACTAGCATTCTTTAATATAATAATTTTGAAAAGAAATTAAAAAGTCATTTTTTTAGAAAAATGATCTAAAACACTCTAATTTAATAATTTTACTCTTATAAGATTTATTTATATAGTTTAAAAAATTATTTTAAAATAAATCAAAGTATTAATAACTGTTATTATAAGTTATGAACTTAAATTAAAGAGTTTTATGTTTATAAATAATAGATTAAATTTTGTATACATTAATTCAAAAATATTGTGATCTATAATTTAAAACAATTAATAAAGATTAGTTCAAAGAAATGTACATTAATTTAAAAATATATTGCTTAATTTGATATTTTTAATTTTATAATTAGAAAATATTGAATTTAAATAGGTTATATGAATAAAAATATGCATTTTGATAATCAGAAATCGGTGTTCGAGCGAACGAGGATTCGTTCAATAGTGAAATACTCACGAAAGGTTCTAGAAGCTTGAATAACAACTCTGAACTTTGAAATGACATATGAGAATGCATATTATGAGAGATATGATGGGTTATCCCAAAACGTTAAAATGTTCAAGCCAATATTTGAAACAAAAAATAAGTTAAGTTATGTAAAAATTTACAGCGCTCAAGTCATTGACCATACATAAAAAATAAACAGAGAAAAGGGAAAACTGATGAAGATAATAAAGGTTATGTTTAAAACAGATGAACATGTTGTCTGTGGTTCAATCTTTTGCATCTTTATCATATAGAAAAGTCAGATTCAAATAGTATGATGAAGCATGAAGATCCTGGCGTAACATATGATCCTATCTTTCATCAATGATGTTTTATAAGGCTTGTAGAAATTCAATTTTCTTGAAACATCTTCTTTATGCATAATTTTGCTCGATGCATCCCTTCATACACATATGGCAAAGAAGGCTTCTCATCAGCATCACAAATGCGTAGCAAGCGGATAATATGAGTCATAATCTTGACAATTATCAAGCAGTCATTCCACATTCGCTCATCCAAGATAATTAATTTAGCTTCCTTTACTTTTTGTGTTTTGAAAAGCTGATTGAGTTTAGAATATGAACTTGTAACCAAAGCTTGTAAATCTCTTTTGTGTTGATAAAGACTATAGAGCACTGAAAACTGTAGCAAAACGTATTTCTCCAGAGCGAATGATTTCTCTCTAGCCATGTATTTTTCTCACCCAATTTAAATCGAAAAATAGATTGAAAAATACAATAAACGCTTGAGGAAGGGCGATCAAAAATAGTCTTTCCCCAACAAAGAAGAAGCCTCTGTTGAGAAAGCGTAGGTTTTTACAAGTGAATTATGTTTGTTAACTCTTGGATTATTTCTTAAACTTATGTTTGTTGTGTAGGAGAGAACTCAGACCACAGTAATAATGAATCTGATGATAACATTGTTTGTATTGCATAAAGTTTTTGTGCTCCTAAAGCAATGAGGGTTAGTGTTTTCGCAATAAACTACTCACTATGCAGTGATGGATCTTGTCTGGACAGGATTTTGTAGAGAAGGATAATGAGCCATTTTTAAGCAAAAGTGGAAGAGACATGAACAACAAACAATGATACACAAACTTCCACATTTTATTTAGAATAAAAACTTCTACATTAATTGCCTATAAAAAAAACTTTTAGATAATGACTTCAAATTATTTTTGATAGCAAAGGTTATATGATTTATATATCTTGTGATACTACATGATTTAATAATATAAATAAATATATTATATCATACACAATTTATATAATTTACATTTCTTTTATACACTATCTATGTTTTTATTATAAAAAAAAAATTTCACTGCAAATTTCATTGATGCCAATTAAAGATTACAAAATTAATATACAAAATTTTTGAAAAAAACAAAATATTACAAAAGCATATATATGCATTATAAGTGAGAAATATACATCAAAAGAAGTGAATTTGATGATATATTTGTATATAAGCTTTACTATCTACCATATAAATCTATTATTTTCCTTCTCCATATATAATCTTACTCTAATATGAATTGTGTGCGTGGGTACCATCTCTTGGATGACAAAACTCAATGCTTCCGACAACAATTATGAAATATCGACATTCTGATACCAAAGTTTTTGTATTAGTCATTTTGAAAGATTTAAACTTTATTTTTGTCTTGATCCGATCCCAATAAGATTTTATTCATTTGAGGAGAGTGACTACACTAATGATTCTAGGATCTAAAACCAAAGTGAAACCTCTCCACCATGAAGTAGGAGAACAATCACCGGAATTTCCACCTGCATAAAAGATGTAAAGGCTACATCGAACTTACCTAAAGAGAACGAATGAACAAAACCTAAAAAATCACCCATAATTAAGTCACTAATAGTGGTTTGCATATTTTTCCCTCTCGGTTTCAATATTTATTTCAACGATTTGAACTGGAACCCAGTTACACAAAAACGTTATTGTAATCCCGATCATAACCACCACTATCATAATGAAGGTAGGAACTTATCGGTACAAAATCCTCAATAGGATCGACAAACTCATCACCAAACCAATCACAAACATAATCTTATTAAGAATTGGTGCTTAACATCAATAATGGAGATCATCGAAAATTTCTCTAGAGAACAACACGATACACTCATGAGAATTCGTATCTTTTCGATTTGTCATCTCTAGATATTAAATTTTTTATTTAGATATAACATAAATTAAAATAAAAATTATTATGAAGAGTTCGGCCGACGTTGGAGTCGACGCCAACTAGTAAATATTGCAGAAACAAAAAATGAAATTGGAGAAGTCGCTTTGGATGTCATCCTTGCACAGAAAAACAGTTACATGTTTTTATTAATTTCTAAATACTATAATTTTAAAAAATTTAAAATATATCTTCAAAATATTATAATTAAAAATATCTCACACGTTATCTAGGAATCATCTGATAAATAGACAACGGTTTCCTTTATTTAAATTTACTTGTCCATTTCAACATTTTTTTGTCAAAACATTTTTTACCAACTATCCCTTTTTAACATCTTCTTCCTTGTTTCTCAAGAAGATATTACAAAGGAAGGTTGGAACAAAATCTAAAATTATATTATTATATGTTTTGATTTGATCCTCCTTTTTCCATATTATCCATAAATGCATTTAATTGACTTCTTACCATATTCCCCTTAATATATAATACTATGTAGGTTTACTATTCTTGTAATAGAAAATTAAATTTTTAAATCCATTACAAGAATAGTAAACCTATATATTATATATTAAGGGGGATATGGTAAAAATAAATTCTTTAAATGTTCCAATTTGATAAATTATATATATAACCTTTTTTCTTTTACTATATATAAACCATATTTTTTACATATTCTACATTTAAGATTTATTCATTTGCTATTAATTAAGTTCTAAATTTTCAATAATACCCATCTTTTAATTCCATTTTTGAGTTTCTCGTATTTCTAAACCTTTTCTATCACATACTATATAATCTCATATAGTAATCAAGGGTTAATAAACAAAAGAAGGGTACTAAAATCTACAAGATCAGAGAAAATAGAGGACTGGTTATTAATTAAAAAAAACCCACTTGCTAATTGAAGATCATTGTCGACGTGTGAATTAGCTGGCACACAATATTATAATCTTTACCGGTCAATAAAAAACGTGGAAACAAAATTAAAATGGCAAATAAAAATCAAACCAATTATCCAACCTTTTGCTTTCCATTATCGTACGAGAATCATCAACGAGGTACGTTTCTCTTCTTCGCTGCTCCGTCTTTTTCTTCCTTGAATTTTCCAGATTTTTTATTCTTTCGTTTCGTACTTCTGTTATTGGATCAGATTTTTTTGTTTTTTTTTTTTAATTTTCTGGGGATGTCTAAAAAGTATAAATTTGTTCGGAGAGGAAAAAAAATCGCGATTTGATAGGGATTATTTAATTGGATGATTAGTTTGGTTTTATATGTTATTATGATCTTGATTCCCGATAAAATCGCTAGGAAACAAAAAAAATCACAAAAATTGATAATTATTAGAAACTGCGTTGACTTTATTTTGGGGGCTAATTTTGAGAATTTAGGGTTTAGTTTTTTTTTTTGTGTAATTTACAGATTTGTTTTTGTTTGCTTTATGAATTGTAAAGTTTTAATTTTTTTTTTTTAGTATCTGTTCTGTTTTAAGCTCCCTTGGATATGTAATTAGTCAAGACTCTGTTTTGTTGTTGTTTGGTTGGAGAATTTGGATTGGATTATAAAGTTTTAACATTTTAAAGTATCTGTTCTGTTTTAAGCTTCCATGGATATGTAATTGGTCAAGACTGTTTTTTTGTTGTTGTTTGGTCGGAGAATTTTGATTGTTCATTGCAAATTGGGTTTTGTTTCTGTGTGAAAGTATTTGATAGTTGGATTGGATTGGATTTGGTTTTGGGATTGGATTAAGTTTTGAATTGTTGTGAAATGTAATTTGTGTTTATATAACTGTGTTTTCATATAGAAGAACAATGTAAAGATGGGTTTGTTCCAAAATATGCAGAAGCGTTAAGGTATTGATGGAACAACCTAGTGACAAGACTTCTCAAGATCAAGCCCGTGAAGCTCTCATTGCCATTTCTTACACTTCACCTGAGGAAGAGGAGTTTCTAACCTCCACAGATCTGAAACCTGTCAACAATACCACAAACGGAGCTGTCAAAGGAAACACCGATGATGCGGAGAAGCTCAGAGCTGAGTTGATTTCGATTTCGTATGACGAGTCATCTTCACCTTCACCTTCACCTTCACCTTCACCTTCACCGGATGTAGCTGTTTCCCCGAACCTTCCCAACGGTGTTTGTCGTGGATAGAGGTGTAAATATACAGCTTGAAGTCTTACTTCTTTATGCATAAGACTTTGGTTTGGTCTAAAATTAGACCATTGTGATATGTTAACGTTTCTCTCCTTAACTATATTATGGAAAATCAATGAAGTTTCTCTTTTTTTGTGTGTCTAAGTTAAAAGCTTTGATGAGTTTCATTGGAATGATCTTTAAACAAATTAGTACCACACAGATGCAATCTGAGAGAGGTAAGAAACATTGACAAGTGAAAGATTGAAACTTTAGCATGGGTTTTCTTGTTGTGCGCTCTTTCTTTTTTCGAACATTCGGGAAAGATAAAAGGCGAAAGAAACTTTAGTGAGCAGCATCTTCGTCTTCACAGAACTTGGTGTATTCTTTTGGACCCATCAATGCTTCCAACTCCGCAGGGCTGCTTGGTTTCACCTTTATCATCCAACCATTCTCATAAGGGCTTGAGTTGATCTACACAAATGGACATCGACAAATCAGTTTGATCCGCACCACACCATAAGTACACTAAAGTATTGTTCAAAATGTATAAACACTTACCAAACCAGGTGACTCAGTGAGCTTTGTGTTAACCTCAATGACTTCACCAGAGATTGGGGATAGAATCTCACTTGTGGCTTTAACACTTTCAACAGCTCCAAAGCTTTTTTCTTTACTCACTGAACTATTTTCTTCTGGCAGCTCAACAAACACAACTTCTCCTAAATGGTCCTGCACATCATCTATTTTAGACACTAATAAATCTGATCTAAACTAAGTTCTGAGCTATGGTTTTTGTTACCTGGGCATGGTCAGTAATACCAATTGTAGCCACTGAGCCTTCATGTTTCACCCACTCATGTGAATTTGCATACTTAAGTCCTTCCAACACTTAAAACCCAAACAACCAGTAACGAGTTTTCAGACAGAGTTCTAAAACAAGACCAATGCAAAACACAAGTTGTGTAAAAGATGTTTTTTTTCTTTACCTGAGGAGAAGCATCTGGAGATGGAGAAAGCTGGAGATAGATGAGATTTTGAGGCAGAAGAAGAAAGCTTAAAAGCATTTGCTGTGGAGGAAGCCCATATTCTTAGAGCCATTTTTTTTTTCTTGGTTACTTGTTTTTATTTCTGTGTTTGCTCAAAGGAAAGTGGGAAAAAAGTGAAGAGAGCACTTATTTGCTTTTATTTACGTTTGTGTTCTATCTTTAGATGTATGGCAGAAAACGAAGGCCTCATCTTAATGGTGTCGTCGGAAAAAGTGTGACCCAAACCTTCTATACCATTCAGAAGGTTTTAGAATTTAGTCATGTTGGAGGGGAGGAAAAAAGTTGTGGGTCTATTTTTATAATATTAGAACTTATTGGCGTTTCAAGTAAAAATTGATAAATATATGTATTTTTCAGTAAATAGAGAAACGGGTTTATTTCGGCCCAAAAGGTCACCAAACATAAAAACCAAACAAGTTACTTGAGGTTACGTAAACCTTATGATGATAATATCGGCCAAAAATTAGAATATAGTAAACCTAATTAATCCCACATCGTATTAGGGAGAATGTCCCACATCATATGTGAGTATTAGGGATAATATCTCATATCCGATATTGGTAAGGATTTTAAGTGATATATAAAGGATATAGGTCAATCCACTTATTGTCAATTGATTTTGAGTTAAAAGCTCATAATCTAACATGTTATCAGAGCTCGATCACACTATGTCCAATCCGATCCATAGTCAGTTCGATCCAAAAATTTGGCCTATCCATGTCCGAACATACCAAAAACTATAGCTAGAAGTGTCATCATCTCAAGGAAACGTATTAGGGATAATGTCTCACATCGGATGTGGGTAGAAATCTTAAATGATATATAAAGGATATGAGCCAATCCACTTGTTACCAATTGGTTTTGAGTTGGAAGCCCATAATCTAACACATCAGAGACTTTTAAAAGAACTTTTAAGAATCTGATCTCTTATATAATAAGATGAAGCTATAGCATTAGTTACCAAATTGGTTTTGTGGTGTAAACTCATGAGTCTCTTTGTTTGGTATCATAATCCTTAGACCCAATAGGGTTCACTCAAATTATTAAAGGATAAATATATGATCCAAGAAAGAGCCACTCTTCTTCACGGGGAAGAACATGAGTTCCAAAGCCAATTGTTGTTTTTTTTTTTGTCTATGTCTATATGAATTTATAAAATACCTCTGAATTCTGAGAATAAAGTAATTTGAGTCCAAGTCAAGCTTCAATAGGGTTTATTCCTAAGTTAAATATGATTGGAATGTAAAATTGGTAAAGAGAAGTGTTAAGACATGTGTCATGGACTCAGGTGTGTGCGCCATTATGTGTTTTCTCTTACTTTACTCAACTCTTTGATATGCATGTATGTTTTATTCTTTTAACTAGTTGTATTTTTACTTTTTCCATTGGATCAGCTAGATGCTTAATGTTTTGTGAATGTTACAAGTTACAGCCATTACGTCTATTGTATTAATAGAACTTATTGGCGTTTTAAGTAAAAATTGATAAATATATGTATTTTTGAGTAAACAGAAACAAAAACGGGTTTAAATTTGGCCCAAAAGCCTACTAAACATAAAAAGCAAACAAATTACTTGAGGTTTACGTAAACCTTATTATGATAATATCGGCAAAATTTTGAAATAGTAACCACATCGGAGAGTTTTAAGGATTTCGGTGGAAACCATTGAAAATCCGGTGTGGCGTTACTGTTCTCTTCGGTTATGATGCTGAGACATCTTGAGCTTACTTTATCTGCAGACCGTCTTGAGACTGCCCTGAAGCGTGATATCTTTGAAGGAAAGTGTGGAAGCAGTAATACTAATACACACAAGGTTGTTGATGCTGTAATTGCAAATTTGAATTGACTTCACAATTGCTTTGCCAAGAGAAAAATAGAGGATGGTATGATGCACACCAGATTTTGAGTTCTGTAACCACCTTTTCAGAAGTAACTCGAAATGGTTTCTGAAATTTCGATCAAAAAATATTTTCTAAATAAGTTTTCTTGCTACTTTTTTGGTTTCTCTTTATAAGAAAAACTAAGGATGCTGAACAAAAATGAGTTAATGTAGCAAAGAGAGCCTTTTCTAAACAAGTCTGTCAAATTTAATATATACTAACATCTGTTTCCACTATTCTTTGCCGATCTAATCTGGTTTCTTACATTGCAGCTTTACCAGTTCCTTTGGGCATTTTCTTTGATGCAGCTGAAAAATATTTTAAGATGGGTTGTCTTTAGAGATAGAAATATTGGATTTTACAGAAGTAAAATTGGATGTAGAGCAAAAAAAGGTTCATACCATCTTCAACGTCCTTTTGCTGGTAGTAGTGAGGAGCTAACTCAATCAACCACTCTGGTTTCAACTCTGTTACCTGCATTTTTCGGGTTATGAGAGTTTTAGCATACAAGCTAACCGATGAATGAAACAAAGTAAAACAAAAACAGAGATCCATTTATGAGTAAACCTTTGCATGATGAAATATATTTATTACCTGTCGCATGTATTCCTTGGAGGTAAGTACTAGTTCATGATATACAACCCATCTCGGCAATACCTACAATAAGCATTGAGAAGAAGAACTCATCAACATTTTAAGTTTTAAGATTCTATCAATAGTAAGATATTTGTGGTATATGTAGAGTGAGAATTAATTAACCTGAGATAAGCCTGAATTGGGATGTATGTGCACTGTCTGGGGATGCTTCACAGTTCTATATGATCCATTCTTCTGCAGCTTTGCAGTGTGCGGAAAAAAACCTGAGTAAAAACGTAAGAAGTTCATTAGCAGAAGCATAATTGTAAGGAATTTTCAATTTTTAATCAACAAAAATGAGAAGGAGAGTAAGGAATTACCGGCTACGATGGATTTTCTAATTGAATCCAATTCATTCAGGTTTGAGCTGATTTCTATTTCCACTCTTTCGAGAAGTCCCTCCAATTGATCACGGACATCTCTGGCTCTTTTCATGCTCCGAACCTGAACACAAATGTTAATTGGATCCACATTTGATCCGATAAACATAAAGAGACAACTTTGTACCTGAATGTAGTTCTCATAGCACCACTGAGTCGAATAGTTTGTTTCTTTCCATGAACTGTAAACCTTTAAGAGAAAAACCAAGACGTAAATATACAGAGATAGCCTTATAAATTACTGGAGAGAACATAAGAAAAGAGGAATACAGAAGGTTCAAACCTTTAGCAAAGCGATATGGTCACCGACATTCCCGGTGTGAAAATTCATTCTTGCATTGTCGGCATGAACCTGTTTGTCCTTAGGACGGTAGAAGATAGAGCCACCAACTGACAACATAGCCGCAATTGATATTACCTCATCGGAGCACTTATACTTGTCAGAAACAACAATCATCTTCGACAACATTGGGTCAAGAGGAAACTCTGCCATCCTTCTACCAGCTTTAGTCAATTCACCGAGCTTATTTAGAGCACCCAGAGCAAAAAGCAGTTCTAAAGCCTTCACAAGTGCTTCAGCAGGTGGAGGATCCATAAAATCGAAGTTTATGAGATCATGAATTCCAAGACTCTTCAGAGAAAGTACCACACTGGCAAGATTCGTCCTCTGTACTTCTGGAACAGTGTTTTCCTCCAAGTCGTTGTTGTAATTAAACGCTGTGTACAGACGATAACATTTCCCTGCGCTTGTTCTTCCAGCTCGACCAGCTCGTTGAGTTGCAGAAGCCTTAGAGATAGGAGTAATAAGCAAAGATTCCATCCCTGTTCTCGGGTTATATGATTTCATCTTGCTAAAGCCTGGATCAACCACATACTTTATACCATCGATGGTCAATGATGTTTCAGCAATATTAGTAGCTAAGACTACTTTCCGTGCCCCTTCTGGAGTTGGCTCAAATATTTTTGCTTGGAGTTCGCTTGGAAGGTTTGCGTAAATCGGGCATATAATTAATTCACGGATCTTTGTACCCAAACCTCTTATCCTCTGCTTCAAGTTCTCTTCTGCAGTTTCAATTTCCTCTTGACCAGTAAAGAAGACCAATATATCTCCAAGTGGCTCCCTCACATGGATCGTAAGCACAGTAACTATTGCTGCGTCCATGTAATCAGCTTCAGGTGCAGTTGTATAGTTAATTTCAACTGGATACCGTCTTCCTGGGAAACTAAAAATCGGGGCTGTATCAAAGTAATCAGAAAACTTTTCTGCATCCATCGTTGCACTAGATATCAACAACTTCAAATCAGGTCGAAACCGCGCTATATCCTGTCAAATAAAAGAAGAGTCAATCAGAATTTATCTAATCCTGATTACACAAGTAAGAAGAGACATTTTACTAGAAAATCCACTTGCCTTAACTAATCCAAAGAGTATATCCGTTGACAAGGTCCTTTCATGTGCCTCATCCACAATAACGACACTGAAAGGTTTTGCAATCGGTAAGCAAAAACGTTTAGCTGTCCAATAGTAATAATAAAAGATGTGCAAGAATATTCATTACCTATAGCTAGCCAGATCTGGTTCACCAAGCAGCTCACGTAAAAGCATTCCATCAGTCATATACTTCAGAACTGTTTTGTCTGAAGTACAGTCCTCAAATCGAATGGAATACCCAACCTGTGACAAGCACCAACCAAAGTTTAGATTCTGAGAGTGAACCGACAGTTATGTAACAACCAACTACCAGCAGCAAAGTAAGTGGCCAACGTACTTCATGTCCGAGTTTGACACCCATCTCTTGAGCCACACGGGCAGCAACACTCATAGCTGCAACTCTTCGGGGCTGCGTACAACCAACCTGAAATATAATAGAAAAGCATTATGGTACTTTATTTGATAAAGGAACTACTTTACCAGCCTCTATACTTTTGAACCCATCCAACCACAAAGGTCATGAACAAGGGCTTTCTTTCTAAATGAAACTACACTTTAATAAATTAGCTTTTGAAGAAAACAAGGGACAACTTCATACGAAATAAGAAACGGCCAAGTTCCTTCTAGACAAGCTAACAGCTCTCGGCTAAAGAATAAACATACTAATTTGTTATTGATTTCTACACTTACTATACGCTATAATTGGGGCAAGTAGTAGGTTGTACCTTTCCACGCTTTGTGTAACCAGCTTCATGGAGATATTGTGGTATTTGTGTAGTCTTTCCTGAACCAGTGTCTCCCACAATGACAAGAACCTAATAAATTGAAAAACGTTAAAAGAAAAAGGTTTCAAATTTCAATTACATGTAGCAGAGGAGACCATACCTCAAAAAAATAACTTAAAAAATTATGCACAATTCATAATCAAACACTTCAATCTACATCTTCATTTGTATATGACACGGAAATTTGATGCATGCTTTGTTTAGAAGTGGTTCCTTCTCTGTTGATTTTGTATCACTTACACATACTCAAATGTTATACCCGAAAAATACTGTTTTCTTAAGGATTGGTAAAGTGAGCTTCTTGTCCGTTACTGATGATATCAAAAATGGCATTAAAACTTGAATTACCTGGTGCTCTTCCACAGCCTGAAGCAGTTGCTCACGATACCCATAAATCGGTAGACTTCTTCTGACTTCCTGATTCATGAACAAACAGATGCACGAACATGTCGGGATAAGTTTTAGTTTTTGCTACGGATATTAACTCAAAGAAACATACAATTTGAACTTATTACCAAATACATCCTAAAAAAAAGATCTGGTAGTTCAGTTTGATCAAACACAGTAAATGGGAAAAAAAAACCTGAAGTTCCTCTAAAGCTGTTTTCTCTGCCAAATCTTGAGATTCTTTAGCATCCATATCATCTTCATACTGCATAAAAAATACAAGCAGTCAGCTATAACTCGGCATATGACAGAAGGTATCATCAGGTTTAATAGATATCATAGGCAATACATTTTCACCAGCCATCACAGATTCCTTTATGAAATTTATTTGGTCCTCAAACACAAACCTGTAAAAAAACACAAAAACACTTAGAATTCCCAGATTATGGGCCTAACCCATGTTTAAGAACTAACAAGATAAACAAGTTCCAAAGCAGTAGAATAACAATAAAAGAACAAATATGCAGAAGATCTCACTGATAATCGTCTGAGGCTTGATTATTCTTTGAACCAAATTTCAATTTTGCTTTTCCTGCATAACAATATCATTTAAATCATTCAAAGAGAAAACAATGTTACATCGACCAGTGGCCAGTAAAAACAAGACTCGTCAGCGGAAAAGGAGTAAAAACAGAAATTACCAATCTGATGGTCCTCCCAAGCTTCTTGCTCTGCAAATGGATTCATTTTCTCTGTTGCATCCAGGTCCCTAAACAAATAAGATGATTTTAAAACAACCAAAAGGATTTTGCAAAATAATAAAGGTAGATAGTGCAACTGCAAGTAGACTAGAATGTGTTGAATCAAAAGCAAAGTGCTATTTGTCAACTCACCTGTATCGTTGTACAGCAACAGCGAATCTCTTCTCCTGGTCAACACCACCGTCTTGATCATAAGCATCTGGAATTCTATACTGAACTCGGAGAGGTAGAGATGTGTTAGATATATAAGATTTTTAAAGAACCAGGAGGGAGACGGGTCCAGCAAGATGCAAACATTACCTCCTCAACATTATCTTCATCTTGTGTTCTTTTCTTCACGAGATCATAAAGCTCTTTCTTGTATCTATTAAAGATAACAGATCAACCCAAGCTCAATTAATCATAACTAAACATACCCTCTTAAATATGACTTATGAAAAAGAAAAAATTCTTAAGAATAATTCACAACAGAAAAAGGTTATACTCATCAAAACAAGTACATTGCATCAGATAAATATTGGCAATGGCAACAACCACTTGATGCAAGAAAGATGTAACAATTACCTAAACTCACGAAGCTCTGTTTCTGTGAGCTTTTCACCTCCAAAAAGATATTGTTCATCTTCTATCTCATCCCTATGGAGAAAAGAAGAAAACGGGAGAAATCAGTAAACAAGAGGAGATCAATAATAAGAAACAAAAAGTGCAAAAATATATGTCATATACCTTAGTTCATCCAGTTTCTTCTGTTCCCTCTTCTTCAAATATTCTTGTCTCGAGACTTTCCTGCATCAGACCCGACAAAAGATGATTAATAACAAGGACAGCACCAAAAAATCCTACACGGAGATCATTTCTACGAACATCATCAGGAGTGAGTAACAAGGGTTTTTTTTTTTTAATAATTATAGTTAGATGATTGACAGAGTCAGGAATTGGTATTTGGAAATCAAGTTTGCAACTTCATATAGTATTTCAACAGTGGAATAAAACACACGGCACACAGGTACATGTTGACTATTGTTCTTGTCAATGATGCTAGGCAACTATACTTCATTGCTTTCTATTGCTTTCTATCCCTATAGAAAAGCAAACATCACTAACACATAAAGAAGGAAAAACTTCATTACCTTAAGGAATGTAAATCATCCTTCTCCAAAGCGTTTGCTCTTCGAACAGCCTCTTCTGTTTTGCCAAAAAAAAAAGTCCAAAATGAGACTATCAGGCAAAAAAGACAATATTCTAGATCACAATGTATCATAGAAATGTCATGATATGTTCATGCATGAACTATAACAGATCATACCTTGCTCTTTCTTTGACAACTTTTGCTCTGTTAGCTGATCATTAAACAAAAGAAAAGAACATTTCACTAACTTTCACATGTACAATACATCGATAAGTAAACCATGCTAACTACATGCTTCTCATTTGATTGGATGACATATGAATGTGTATGTCTTTGCTTAATTCATTTTCCCTACTCAAACGAAGCTAGATTTGCCTGTTATTAATTACGACAAAACTAATTCATTATGAAAACTTGTACATAATTGCCGAACATACTTAGCCCAGACATACCAATAATCAGATTGAGGCATACCTAGCTATTCAGAGCACAGAACAGGAAAAACATACCAAGAATCAGATTGAGGCATACCTTTCGGGTACGTGCAGTATCACGATCTCTTAAATGCTGCTCCAGTTCTTCTCTCTCCTTTTGGTCACGCAATCTTTCCTCTTCTGACTGTGCCAAGTGTAAAAGATCAACGAAAATTCTAAAAGCACAAGTGTACATCTCCTAGTTACTTGATTTACACAAGAAAAGACCAAGACCCAACAAATAGTTGAAATCAAACATCCTAAGAGTGTCACCAGATATACCTCAGAACCATCATCTTCGTCTTCAGAAACCTTTCTTCTAACGTGCCTATTGTCCTCTCTAACAGTCACCTACATTATTGTTAACAATTTTATCAGATGAGATGCCAAGCTATATCTAACCATAAAGAAAGAAAGAAATTGGAATCTGTCAACTAGGAAAAGAAACTATGCCTCTTCATCACTCTCATCTGACTGTCCACTTTTCTTTCGAAACCTTTTCTTCCCCTTATCTGACTTTCTAGATTCAGAAGCTGAAGATTTTTTCTCCACAATGACTTCGTCTTCATCATCATCAGCATCTAAAAGAGCATATGTTTTTTGCTTCCTCGCTAGCATTGTTGCCTCTGCTTCACGTTGTTGGTAGAGCTGATAGAGGAGTAAAAGAAATTAAGAAAACCAACCAAAACTAAAACTATGCTCATATCCATACATACTTCTCCTAGAAAAAAGAAACTAAAACACATCTAATTCCAAAAGTTCCAAAAGATAAAACACAATAGCAATAAATTTTTACAGCATCTCACTGAGAAACTCACATTCACACCAGTACTTTTACGCGGAACTCTGGCAAAAATTTCTTCCGCAAACGAACGAGTATCACCAGAAGACGAAAACCCGTAATCCACCAACTCTCCCACAAGTTCAGTAGGTGATTTTGTTTTTTTAGCTGCACAAAGATAACAATCCCATTTGTAAACTTTTAGAACTGTAAAGTAATGTTCTTCAAAAGCTCAATGATTCAAAATCAAAACATTAAATTACCCATTGCAATGAGATAATTAACAACAGCTGCTTGAGAATAGCCAAGCAACACCATCAGCTTATCCGAAACCCAGGTCTTCAAATCATTGCTCGCCATTCTCACTGCATTGGAATAACAAAGCAACACCACAAATTTCACATATCTTAACCAATTTCAAATTATTTCATTGCCATACCAATCAAAACTCTAATGAATGAAACTATCTAAGCACAAGATCATAATTAATACGCACATATAAACTCATCCTAAGCATTGAGCGAATGGAACAAGTTACAAACCCCAGATTTGGGTAACTAAGGTCCAGGTTTCCCGAAGCTTACAAAGTGAGAAGAACTAAAGAGTGAGGAGCTCTGTTTTCGAAGCTACTGGTAAGCGCGAGTATATGGAGGAACTTATCGAAGTATTTATCACACCGGCGACGGTGGAGAAAAAAAAGGCGGTGAGAGTCTCCGACGTTGATGGAGGCCAAAAATAAGAGGAAACGGAGGCGGTATAATAAAATCAAGTGTTTGTTGTTTTATCAGATTTCAAATAAAAAGCGTGTGGTTTTACCCATTAAGAGACCGAATCTTTGCTGTTTTACAAGTCTTACAGAATTGATAACAATCACGCCGTTTTGCTTATGAGGACGCCAACAGTGTAACATTTTCCCAAATTTTAAAAAACGGCACGCTGTTTATGCTACATAGAAGCCAACTGTTTGTTGTCTCTAACAACTTTTAATTAAATGGGCCAAACTGGACGAGATGGGCCTTATATAGTAATGAAAGAGAGATTGTTTATATGAATCACAAGCGCAGTAGCGGCGCGTGAATACCACGACATCAGTTTGAAATCATTTCTGTCTATGTGATTTGTGAAGTCAGAAATTTCGCAGGTATTATTTATATGACATCAGAGCAAGCCTTTGACAAGATTCCTCGCTTGATCGCGGATTTCTCGATTTGGAAATTTCTCGATCACCTCCGAGCCAAAAGACGATATGAGAGCTCTTCTTGCAGTCTCCAAGTCGATACCACGAGCTTGGAAATAGAAGAGCTGGTCTTCTTCAAGATCGCTTATCGCAGCTCCGTGTGAGCACTTGACATCGTCTGCAATGATCTGCAGATTCGGTTTTATGTTCACAGTGGCTCGGGGTTTCAAAAGGAGACTCCGCGTCAGTTGTCCCGCGTTAGTCTGTTGAGCGAATCTGCAATACATCACAAAGAATTTAAACCAATTTGATCCGAACCAAAGCCGTACCACAAACCAAACCAAAGACTGACTTGGTTTCGTTACCGAAAGTGGCGGACCAACCCGCCAAAAAATCAGTTAAAATCTCAAATTCTTTGAAGAATTCTGAAAAAAAGGATATATTTTCTCAAACACGGAATCCAAACTGAAAGAGACTATCAAATCGAACTGAATGGTATTGGTTTTCCGTTTCTATATTTTACAACCAAGATATCACCAAACAGAAAGGCGGATTGGGTATCGAGACAACAGAGAGAGGGAGGGAGCTTACTTGTTAACTCGGACATTGCCATCGAAAACAGCTTGACCAGAGGAATGAGCGACAATACACTTGTGGAGCTGTTGCGAAGTGCCTCTTGGATGGTCTAAGACAATTCTGCTATGGAGATCAAGAGTCTGCTCGTTGACACACATATGAAACGTGGTTAACTCCGTGAGCGTATCAGGCCCAAGCTGCTGCACATGAAGATTGTGCCTCCCCAACCTCCCACCAGTACTCACTTCCACAAGCTCATATTCACTCTCTGCCTCCTACAGAGATCATCACATGAATTAAGCATAAAAAATTTCATTTTTCGTACTCAAGCCATACCAAAACATCCTAAAATTTTAACTAAGCTAAAAACTTTTAACCAACTAAGAAAAGAAGACAAAAACAAAACTCACATGAGACTGGAACTAAACTAAACTAAACTATTCATCCTCCTCAACAATTCAATCATAAATATTACAACTTTTTGCAACTCTAGCAGCAACAAAACTAAACAAATACACTCTCCTGAAACATACAACAATAACATTCGTATTTTCGAACTCTATTGACACCATACCGTCCAACACTAATCTAAGCCACAAGAGAACAACAAAACCAACCTCAACAGGAACTAAACTACTGATTCTCCTAAACAATTTAGGAATTCTACTAAATACCAAAACTGAACTAAGCTAATCTGTTACACAAAGAAGAGAATAAGCAAAGGTGGACCTGTCTGACGAAAGTCCACTTGATATGAGCAGAAGCCATGGATTCTTTCTGCAAATATGAATGCTTAACTTTAGCATTCTTCTGAACAACAACTTCCAAAACCGGATTAGTCCAATAAAACCCTTCTTCATCTTTCCCAACAAATTCCTCAACTATACCAATCTCTCCTCCTTCCTCTACTAGCACAAAAACCCTAGGATTCGATACCGGTAACCGTTTCGATTCCCGGTCACCAGTTTCACCAGAAAAGTACCTCAAATAGATCGGATTCTCCACCTTACATCCCGCAGGAACATAAATCACAGTCAAATCCGGTGCTCCCATTCCATTAATCGACCAAAACAAATCACCAGAATCGAAATTACCAATGAATTCAGAAACCCGGTTCGTTAGCTCATCCGGTAAACCAGAAAAGCTTCCGAAGTAAACCCCATCTGGTAAATCTGATGGACCAATAGTCAAATTCGACACAAACCCATCAATAATCACGGCGTTTGGGAACTGGGTTTCACTCAGATTATCTAAAATTTCTGAATTTCGTTGATGGGTCGATACAGGTTCGATTTGAGAATATCGGATGAATGATGTATCGGTGAATCGGAAAGGTTCGTCTTTTCGTGATGGCCATGGAGTTGATAAGAGAGTCTCAGCGGAAGATTCACGGATTCTTTGGAGAGGTAAAGTAGCAGAGGAAGAAGAAGAAGCTGAGAGAGAATCTTCGAGTGATTCAGCTAATTGAAGTACAAAAGGGTCTGAGAAAGAAGCTTGTTGTGCTCGAACAGAAACACTTGTTGAAGTTGTTCTTCTGTTTTGTATGAATTTTGGTTTTGAAGATAGATTTGGTATCAATGATAAGCGGCTGAGAACTGTGGCTGCAGCCATTAATGGATTTCCCTCTGTTTTCTTTTGCGGCGATTCGTCAAGTAGATTCTTTCTCTAATGAAGTTTTCACTTTTCTCTCTTCTTCTTTTTTCGTCTCTATTTATTTTTGATTTTTTTCTAGTTTTTTTTTTTTTTTTTTTTTTTTTTTGTAGTCTTGTTGTGCCTGGGGTTATTGGGTTTCTATGATAGACCCATTTTAATTTTGGACCGGCCCAATTAAATTTATTTATTTCATAAAAATACAAGAATTTAAGATACAAACAAGTTTTTTTTGGTTAAAAAAAAAAAAAGATCCAAACAAGTTTCAATTTTAGAAATACCAAAATTTTGAAGAACGAAAAAGTAGTTAACACAAAATTTAGGTTTAGGAAAAATTCTGAAATTTTAGTAAGAGTTTTTAAATCATGTAGTACTATTTTCTACTTTTTCCTTTCGAAATTTAAAATTTGTGAGATCTTTTAGAATTGTTGAATTTGGATGATAATTTTTTTTTTCTTATAGAATTACCGTTTTCTTTTTTTTTCTGTTTCCGAAGGGACTATTTTTCACTCTTCTGTGATATGTTTAAGATTGGTAGGATCGTAGGGTACATATAAGATTTAACAATCTATGTAAATTGTATAACAAAAAGGCAAAAAGCTATCAACTAGAAAAAGGATAATGAGAAATTGAGAATAATAGCCTAAACTAATGAGTAGCCATTAACTTAGCTTCTTCACACCTAAGTCCTAACTAACTTTCGGACACAATAACCCTTTTCCATATATATTAACATTTGATTTAGATATCAATCAATCTATACAATACAATACAATCTATACACTTGAGCATTTTTAAGAATAGAGAGATGATCTGTGTATAAACATTTATAATTAAAACCAATACAAAAAACTTTTGCATATTAAACCAATTCAATATTTTTAGCTCACTGAAAAAGTTATTTTTATCTTTAGTATTTCTTAAAAAAACTATCAAAATTAATATGATAAGGAATTTGAAATATGTAGTTTTTCTAACCCAACATATCTCGTCAAATTTGTAACATAAAATGATCAGAAAGAACAATAAAAAATAGATAGTACAATGAGAAATGGTAAGAGATATGTTGGATGACCATTTCTCAAATATTTTTCAACAAAATATTTCGCTTGAATAAATAATGGCTCAATTAATCATTCTTTTCGTTGTAGATTTCCTTTAGGTGAAGAAACAAACTTTACATCTAAGAACAATTTAATGTGAAATCAACAATAAAGCAAGTAATAAAGCTAGTGTTTTTGGTTATGTCCAAAAGGTGAACAAAGCGGATATAAGAAATAATAAATACACAATTTTAAGGTTTTACTAATGAAGATTTATTTGATGACATAGACAATTTGCTTAATCAATGAAAAGTTGTTTAATAAATATGTTTTCCAACTCACCATGAGGTGGTAGTAAAGCGACTTGACCTGTTTCTCGTGTTCACATTTTAATTTATTAAACAATTTATAACTAAAAATGCAGTTTCACTCAGTACTAATTAACACATCATGAATACTATTTATGTTAATATAGATAAGATTTCTACAAGCTTTAAATTGACGAATCCTAATCTTGTTAATATACGTAGTCCATGCAAAATGAAATAAACAAATTAGATCATTCATTAACAGTGAATTAATTATTTAATTATTCTTTTTGCCGGAAATAATTACATAGATTTAAGAAAAAAATGTGATCATTAGTTTTGAAATTATACAAAAACGGCAGGTGTTGTTTTTAATTGACGTCGATGGAACTAGCTTAAACCAGCTATTGTATAGGTCATAGAAACGACGAGGTGTCTGCAAAACTACATGACAGACGGCAAGATGCCTATGTGTGAAACTTACAAACGGCAGTAAGTTTGCAAGTCTCAGTGTGAACTATAATTGAAGCTGTTTGGTTCAGGTGGGCCATTGTTGTGGAATTTTGTGGGACGTTTTAAACAAGTAATCTACAAAACTTTCGGTCTGTATTATTATATCATAACCAATGTAAAAATAGATATTATTACTATTTTAATCATCTTAACACTATTTTATTTAAGTTTGTATAAATACTTTAATTCGACCTTTAAGCCTTTTTTTGCTCTCCTATATATATACAATCCCTACCAAACGGTCCAAACTTACATTTTTCCCTCTTCCTCTAAGTTTCAACATCATCAACTTCCAAATTCCAATCTTTTTCTTTAATTTTTCCAAAGAGAAAATTTTAAATTCTGAAGCAAAACCATAACTTTGGTCTTCTTGTTTTTCTTGGTTTCTGATACCATACGCCCTGTTTTATTTTTTAATGTTCCTTGAGCTTTAAGAAACACAATAACAGAAATTAGGGTTTCGTTCTGTGGAAGTTTCACTCTGTTTTGGCATTAAAGTGAGTGAATCAAAGAGCTTATACTTCTGGGGTTTTCAGGGTTTTCTATCAATAATACAACTGAGAGAATCATTTGAAGAAATTATAGATATAGAACAAGATGGTAGGATCATCATTACCACCTGGTTTCAGATTTCATCCAACAGATGAAGAACTTGTGGGTTATTACCTGCACAGAAGAAACGAAGGGATTGAGATTGAGCTCGAAATAATTCCATTGATGGATTTATACAAGTTTGATCCTTGGGAACTTCCAGGTATGTATGTGCCTTCTTGAAAAGCCCTGATTTTAAAAGTTTATCATTTCCAATCTACAATATTAAAAATGATCCAACTTTTGCTTCATTTCAGAGAAATCCTTCTTGCCGAATCGAGATATGGAATGGTTTTTCTTCTGTCATCGCGACAGGAAATACCAGAACGGATCTCGAATAAACAGAGCAACTAAATCTGGTTACTGGAAAGCCACGGGAAAAGATCGAAAAATCGTATGTCAATCTTCTTCTTCTTCTTCCTCTTCCTCGTCTTCGTCTATCATTGGGTGTCGAAAAACCCTAGTTTTTTATCTGGGTCGAGCTCCTTTTGGTGGTAGAACCGAGTGGGTAATGCATGAGTATCGTCTCTGCGACAACGATACTTCACAAGGATCACTAAATTTCAAGGTAACAACATCATAAATCTAACCAAAAAGATGGAAAAATAAAGAAAAAAAAAAACTTTGATTTCTTAGTTAGCGATTGATAATTTTCTATTGGTATTCTTCCACTCTATAGGGAGACTTTGCGCTGTGTCGTGTGGTAAAGAGGAATGAAATTACGCTTAAGAATCATTTTACCAGCTTACCAGAAGTTTCAGATGAACCATTGAGCAACAATGTTGAGATTTCTTGTCAAGCAAGTGACCTAGAAATCAGTTATTGTGACGCAAGAAACACACTCAGGCCATCTCCTGATTTCATCCTTGAATCATCGTTTAAGGTTTAAATCCAAACTCTAAAAAAAGTCCCATTCATTAATCAATGTCTCTGTCTCAAACTCCATTACCCATCTTTTTGCAGGGAAATTCACAATCACAAACAGAAGAAAATTCCGGTTTTCAAGTATTTGCACTACCCGAATTCGAATATCCATCAGAGTTCTTCACAGATTTGAATTTCGACTGGGAAGTGGAGAATCCATTCAGGTTCGATTATCATCCAGATGCTCATATGAACAATGAAGTCATGAACTATCAAATTCTTGGGTAAAGAAAAACTTTATAGTTCACTAGACTTAATCTCTAAACCAAACACTCCAATTGGATCAAGAACCATTTATTGAATATATATAGATTTGTTCGTGTGTATAGATATATTAGTATAGATGCATATTATAAAGTTGAAACTACAAGATTCTCCTCATCATCAACTAGTAGTTATAAAGACACTTTTCAAAGACTTTTTTAGGTCACAAAAGTATGTATAACTAATGTTGTATATCTCTATTAACTACATAAATAAAAATGAATTATTGGATACTTTTATTTGAAAGTTGAGATTGGTTTTGTATTTTTAATACAAAGCAGCAATATAAGGGCTACAAAAGACCAAGACATCATCAAGACTAACCTCAGTTTCATCTCCAAAGATAGATTCTTTCCCATCTTTCCTCTTAGCATATGACAAACCCAATCTTGATTTAGCCATCCTCAAATCACCAATCCCCGAGTTCGTATCCGGACCCGCAAATCCACCCATCACGGGAGCTAAAGGTGGTCCAATAAGAAGCCCATCAGCTCCAAATTGAGGCCCTCCGCGTGCATAATCGAATAGAGCCGCTCCACTTCCTCCAACCTTAGGAAGGACGATCGGGTCATTGCAGTCTTCAAGCCAATAGAAGAGGAAAGAGTCGAATGTATCGTAATAATCATCAGTACTTCTATAGCCTTCTGGACTAAATCCACCAAACTTGAAAGGCTTGTCTTTGGTGTAAGCTATGATAACACATGGACCTTTGAAATCACAACGTTCGTGGAACTTTGTTGCACTAAACCCATCAATGCTTGCCTTGTAGCAACATTTCAATTCTCTTCCTAATAAAAAAAAATGTTATAGAATTTGAAGAATATTAGATTTCTATGAGTTCTACTTACACATATAAGTAGAAATGAATTGTTTGCTTGCGATAAAAACTCGAGAAAGAACTTCAAATGAGATGAAGAAGGCATTAAATTTATATACCCTTTAGGAAAGTTTTGTTTACCAACGAAAGAGAGAAAGGAATTTGAACGTCGTCATGGTAGATCGGTTGCTGTGGTGGCCGGAGATCGTTTGTTTTCTTGCCGGAGTTCCAACCGAATAGACCGTTGTATGGACTTATTCTCTTCGAAGTCTTGAAGGTTAGTGTATGAATTGTGTTTGAGATGGCACATGAAGCCATTTTCTTGCAAATAACGGCCACACAAACAGAAGCAACTAGAACTAAACTAGACAAAGACAAAGCATTAATAATTGTGGTTTTCAAGAACTTGTGGTTGTCATTGTTCTGCTTACAAACAATTGTCCAATCCGGTTTAACTAAGAACTGAACCAAACCATATTGAAATAACCAATTCGGTTCTTTCTTTCTATACAAACAAACCATTACCTAAATCACATCTAAGAAAAAAAAAAAAAAATTAAAACTTCAAAGTTTGTCAGATTTTTTCAACTAGCACATATAAATTTGGCTACATAAATAAATACTAACCGTTTATAACCAAACCGAGAGATATTCAATTTTTCTATCCCGTAAACCAAATAAACTGCAAAAACCGAACCAAACTAGATCGAAAACCAGATTGCACACTTCTAGTTCTAACTTAGTAGCTTTGTCTCAAACAAATGGTTTTCACTTGGAAAAGCTGAGAGAGAGACATGTTTCCTTCAAACCGAAATGAAGACAATTATCCTTCACAAGATTAGCTCGACAAAGTTTCAATCACGATCACAAGTTTTTGTACATCGTGCAATATCTTTTGAAGAAAAAAAATTCCCGAGTATAAAAAGCTTTGAGGAAGAACCTAAGCAATTATTATTTTTTACTTACAAAGTAAAACTTGAATTTGAGATGATCTGAGATCTCTTTGAAACCCAAAGAGAAGCTATTTCGATTTTCAAGAGGTTGCTCCAAAGATACGGATTCGCTGCTGAACCAAACCTCGGCAACAAGGACAAGTGACTTTACTTCCACCATTGTTGTTACTCGCGAAGAAGCTATCGCTGCAACTACCACACACAACTTGATGCGCACAAGGAAGGAACACCACAGAGACTTCATCTTTCATACAGATTATGCATTCTCGATCATAGTTTGCTTCATTCTCGTAAGACCCTTCAAGCTTATCGAGTTCTTCAAGTAGCTTAGCAATGTTTTCTCCTTGAGATTTTTCGGGTTTCCAAACGTTGTTGGATAAGTGGCTTGAGTCATTATCTGAAGAGGCTTTGAGCCTAGAGAGTTCTTGCTCCAGTCTTTGGTGATCGTCTTTGTGTCGTTGGAAGTCAAGCTCGATTTTTAACCGCAGAGTCTCGAGCTTTCTTTTGTTGTGAGCCTCAGCTGCTTCTTTTGAGCGTTGCTCTTCCTCCATTTGAGCTAGAGCTTGCTCCTTTGCTATCTGCTCTTGCCTCCATTTCGCCTGCGAATTACATATTAACCAAAATATTTTAAAAAAATTGATAGACTAACCATGCGTGTTTGATTGAGATAAAGTAGATTAATAATTCAATTATCAGCCATCCACGACAGTCCAAGCAAGTCTTTGAACACAACTTTGCAGTAACACAGATAACGTACCAGCGAAAAGGTAACGAAAAGAAAACAAGGACCACCGTGTTATGAGAAAAAGCTAACCCATTAAACTTATCAATAGGTATAAAATACATCTGGCTGAGTTCTACAACTCAAAACTGCTTCTCCAAGATTGTATTCATGTTAAATCTAGATTCCATATACACTAGCAAAAAATGTGGCAGATGCAGACTATACCTCTTAAATGATCTTTGAAGTTGTATGGCATCGGTAACGGACTACCATCTAAGACATGACCATCTTGGCAACTAGATGCACGCCTCAAATGAGACATGAGTAAATATTTTGAATCCTAAGTAAATGTACTTCCAACAATTCTAGAGTCAAAAGTTGTAAGGATCTAGAAAACTTTCAGGGTACAAATGAAGGTACTACATGAACCAACGACAACGTACCTCAGTTTGCTTTTCATCCTGTGTGATCTGAGCTAAAGCCATATAAAGGGACTTAATCTTTTCTTTCTCAGCTGTAATCTCATCCTGCAACTTCAATTTCTGCCTCTCCCATGCCACAAGCTTCTTCGAGCATTTTTTCTCCTTCTTTGTTGCTTCCGCGCACGCTTTATTCGATTCTGATGCACTTAATTTGGAACCCTCCGTCTCTGCTCGGATTTCTGCATTTTGATTTTCAAGCGCTCTTGCAATTGCATTTGCCTTGTCAATTTGACTACAAGCTTTTCTAAGAGCATTTTCCATTTCGGATAATTTTTTCACGGTTGACTCTTCAATAGCTTGTTTCCCCTTTTTCAACAATTGGATTCCTTCTCTTTCACTACTCAATGATTTAAGCTCGGTCAATTCCTCGCTGACCTTTTGGGCAGCTTGCATTGCCTTCTTCTGAGCCCAGTCTTTCCTTTCCTTTAATTTCTTCTCGAGATCCTTAACCTGATGAAGCAGATTGACTATCACACCATCCTTATCCTCCTCACCCATTGATTCCAGATCATCATCAAGGTTCAGATCCCGAAATTTCTCCAAAACCGAACTAAAACTTACTACTTCATTACATGGCTTCTCAAGAGTCTCAACACGTGCAGGATCGTTATAAGGAACGCTACCACCACTAGTTTCAGACTGTATCTCCTTCTGCTTCATACTAGCACGAAACCCAGCAGCAAAAGCTGCAACATTCCGCTTCAACAAAGACTTCATCGATGGCGAAAGATTAAACCTCTTTGGACAAACAATCTCTCTCTGCAGTTTCAACTCGTGACCATTAATAGAAAACCCGTTACCAGAAAACTCAGGTCCTCCACCAGTCCCAAAATCCCAACCGCCATGGAATCGACACAACGCAGGTGCCATAAAACCAGCAATATCAAGAGTACTACTACCACCACCATCATCTTCTACATTACTATCATCCTTAGTACAACAACTACCCCTATTCCCCGGAATCGGAATATCCAAAGTACTTGCTCTACCAACATGGAGCTCACTCATTAACAAACACCACATTGCATCAACTTTACTCAAATTAGGCTTAACTTGTTGCAACAAGTAAATCATACCAGCTAATAAATACTCCTCCAAATCTTTCAAATCCGTAAAACCAGTCTCCGATTGATCTTCACCATTCCCATTACTATCACTATTCAAATAAGATAATGAATTATTCAAAATATTTGTCAAAACATCTAAATCACCATAACAATGACCATTACTCAAAACAGCTCTCAAAGCAACACTTTCTTCATAACCTAATTTAACAAGCTTCGAAATAGTTTGGTTATATACAAAATCCAAATGTTTCAGCAATATCTCTTCCAAATGTTCCTCTGTACAATCATCCCAAACGTTCTCTTCGAAATTGCTTCCGCTAGGGTTTGAATTGATACAACCAGAATCAGTGAGACCTGGATGATAAACAAGGTTTTTGAGACTTGATTCAGCAATTGATTGCGATAGACCAATTCTGTTGATCAAACTTAACGGCGGGTCGGATCTCACGGCGACGGGTCGGATCCTCCGGTTTGCTCTTACAGGCTTCTCCCTCACAGTACAACCCATCGGAATAAACCAAAATCTGAATTAAAAAAAAGAGAGATTTGAATCAGAAAATATTAAAATTGAATTGTTTTACCAACCAAAAAAAAAATGATCAGAAGAGAAATGGAATCAATTATTAGAAAAAAGGATTGATAAATAGAGATTTGGAGATGAAGATAAAGAGATATGAAAAAACTCACTGATCTGTGATAGCTGAATTTCACGGCTGAGAAGATGAGTTTCGGTAGAGAGAGAGAGAGGGGAAAAGGTTACGCGAGAGGCAACTTTGTTCGATTTCTTCCATTTCTGGCGGCGCCAGAACATATTTATGGGCCTTAGGCCCATTTTATGTTTATGACCGATTTTATTTAGCCCAAATATGCGAGACTAAACGACTGCGTTTTTCCATATCCTCGTCCTAGCCAAGGAATTGAATGCGGAGGGAATATCCTGAATTTTGGTGTTACATTATTTGTTATATGCTCTATATTTTCTAGATTAGTGCTTTTGTGATATATATCCATTTTGGAACTTATTGGATATCCCTTCTATAAATATTGATAAAAAAATTAAAACCTTAAAGATATACATTAAAATTAAAATTAGATAAAAATAAATTGCAGTATTCATTCTAAATTTCATATTTCAGTTTTATTTTCTTAGTTATGAAGTTTAATTTAAGGTATTTGAAAGAGACAACTTCAACATCAATAGGGTATTCAACAGTTATCTATGGCAAGAAATGTTTGAAGGCATTACTTTTGAATTCAAGTATAGAGAACATAACGCTCGTGGAATCGTCATTTGAAGAAAATGTTCATCATAATCGCATATACTACAATAGTCATATCATTATAATAGGATTCAATCAATTATCTATAATGATGTAATAGCCGACAAAAAAAAAGAGAACATAACACTTGTGCTGATACAATAGCTAGGAAAATTCTTGATGTAACATATCAATGGTGTTTGTATCATAGTTGTCCATCTTTCTTAGTACATGTTGTAAACAATGATTCCGAGATGGTATATTAATAAAGACATTAGAAGGGGAAAAAATAGTTTCATAACTCATGTAGAAATACAACTTTGTAATTATAATATATATAACAAATTATATGGTTTATATGTGTTTCAAAACCTTTATATTAATATGCGTAGATGCAAATATTTATATTTCCAAAACAGAGCGAAGATCCAGGATTCTAAATTTTAGTGTTTGTGATTTTTTTTGTTTCTAATAGATATTAAATTATTTTTAATATTTTTTTTGTTCGGTAAGCTTACGAATATTTAGATTTTTCAAATCGGATCAAAATAGATAACTGATCGAATCAGATAACACATATATTTTTTTCCAGCCCTCGGCTTGTCCTATCTGTTGGTTTGCTTGTAGGATAACTGTTAGGGGTATAGAAATCCCGTTTATTGTTTGTTTTGGTTCACTATTTGAATCTTGGTTTGGATAGAAAAAAAAAGTAATCAAAGCTATTTGAATCTTGGTTTGAATTCGATTCGGTTAGAAGGTTAATTTGGTAATGACATAAAATAAAATAATTTACTATTTTCTGAAAATTTTCTCATTAATCGAAGAAAATAGTATATAGGTATGAAGCAAGTCACCAAGAGATGATATGGGGCTCAAACAAAACTAACCTCGTCTACATATAGAGAAACCGCCAAATAAAAATTTAGACATATGTTATTATATTGGATCCATACTTGACTCGACAATAATGAACTTATTTAGCCATGAAAATCCTTCAAGAGGAAACAGATCCACACACATCAATAAGGGTTATGGTAATGTATCAAACAACCAAATGATTGTCAAAGGAAGATTAAAGCATACATTTACATCTTCGTTACCATCAAGGTTCATAAAACACCAGTAGATGCCCAAGAAAACTTAATGATAAGAAACTAAACAACGCATAACATGTCTCGAACTAACAAACAAAACAAATCTCACACCGATCTGACAAATAAAGACAAAAAAACATGTGGAAACCAAAACAACCGCACCAAAGAGACTCACACACCAGAGGAACATATGTTGTACCGATGAACCAATCTAACTAGGGAAAATGATGTAAAAATAGAGGTATTTGTGCCGTTTTCGATAACAGAATCACACTGTTGATCTTCTGATCTGACATCTCACCGTCGATCTTCTGATCCGGTACCTACCACTTCAAATCATCCTCCAGCTCTTGTCAATCAGAGAAAATCGAGCATCTTGTCTAAAATCATGCAACCATAAATTTGAGAACGAAAAACTAAGAGGAAAAACGGGAAGTGGGAGACCGATAGTAGGGCTAAGGAAACCACCAACTGCTGGTCTCTGATAAGAAAAATGACCATAAAGATTTAAAATATTAGATTTTTATTATAATAATTTACTTACTATTGATAAATTACTTAATATTATATTTATAATTTAAAGTATGTATAAGATTATGACAATGAATTTAGGTTTATTGAGTTTCGTTTAGTTCGGTAACAACAAAACCGTTTATAAGTTAGTCTCAGTTTTTTTTGTTTAGTTTGGTTTTCTATTAAATCTACTTATTTTGTCTCTTTGATGGTTGATCAAAAATATGTTCCATATCACCACAGTTCCTATCACCACTATCATCAATATAAATAAAAACATTACTAAGGGAAAAATCCCTGGAACCAGACTCGAATTAGGGTTATTGAGAGTTTGCGAAATGATATATAATGGTCTGGGAAACTTTAATTAAGATATATAGGTGCATATTACTCTGCTCTTTTAGACTTTACAGATTCAATTTGGGGATGTTTTTTTTTCACGGAGGAGAACAAGCAACAAGAAAATGAGCATTTATGTTGGGTTTTGATTTATAGATGTTATCAGGAACTCAAAATTAACGATCTATAATTGCTGAGTTCATATAGTTATCTTTACCTCTTGAGAATTTGATGAAATGTCATTATTTGGAAGCAAAAATAAGGGAGATCTTGCCCAGGGTAAGGATACAAGGGGAACGAGAAGGATGAGGAGACCATTGTGGCTGAGGAGAGAGATTGGACGATTTGAGATTGAAGAATAAGAAACATGCCACTAGTTGATATCAACGGCGCCCCGTGACATGCACATACAAGCTTTTGATATCAACTCGTGGCTGTCTAGTGAATTTTCTCTCACTAATGTTTGTTTTTTTCTCTTTTGACGAGTGGTGATAGGAACTGTTGTAATACATCTATTATATAATCTAGAAAGTATTAACCCTAATTTATGGTTTTAAATTAATGTCGAAACTTTTACCGTATCGGAAAATGGATGTGTTTGTAGGGCATGGGCTGTATAACTTTGTGCTGACTATAAGTGTTTTGAAAATTTGTAGATTTTGGTGATATATATTCATTTATATATTTGAATGTGCAGTGATATATGTTGTGTGTTTGTATTGGAAGATCGATCCAAACCAAATCAAGGTAGACCGAGTTCAAAAAAGATCTAGAAGATTGTTGATAATTTTATAATATCTTAGTTTAGGTCATTTAGAATTTGTGTGACTTTGATGTAGTGTTATGATACATTATATGAACAAATAGTGTGCTTCTTCCTTTTGTATTTTTTTTTTTTTTTTTTGGTTTTAATCCTTTTGTAGTTATTCTCTATGGCTTGTGTTATATTCATAGAATTTACCATATTCTCATATAAAAAAAAACGAATGAAAACAAAAGGGCTTTTTGTATGCATCTTCTTCAGCTGAGCCATCACAGTTTCAAGTAAGACGTGGACAACTCCATAGCCGCACTTTAATGGCTATCCAAGCCTCTCTAGAGACGTCAACGTCCAAAATATTCTATCATGACCCTTTCCTTTGTCCTTTTATTCTTTCTCTCCCATTCCTCCAAATCCCACACACATATGCACATGTAGATGCATATATATATATATATATATATATAAACATGCATACATTTTGTTGGCTTGGTGATGATGGAATGAGATTGAGAGAAATTCTTATGTGTGATTGCTTGCTTCTGGAAATGGCATCTTCTGTTGATATGTCTTTTACAACTTCTTTGGACAAGATGTTTGGATTTCCCACTGTGACCTCAAATCTCTTGTTCCCTAACAAAATGAACCCTTTTGTCCTATTTTGTCACATCCACATACCTATATTATATATTGCTTCCTTTTGAATCAGAGTGTTTATTCATATTTATTGGTATTGAATGGTAATATGGTGTAGTATTTTCTTCCTTTTTATATTCATAAGAATCATTACATTCATCAAACTTTCATATTTTTACGTTAGTTACGTACATTTATCAAAAATTAACTAGTAAAATTATATGTCAATAATCTATTGAAAAATTTAACGTAATAACTCTATTCAACAAAAGTGTTTTGGAGGTTCATCACTTTATTCTTATGCTATTCATTTTGATATAACATCTAACAAAATTAACTTACAGTTTTTCTTCTATAATCATATCAAATCACTAATTTTCACATTGATCACTTTTTTACTTCCAAAATATTGTCTTTTTCATGTAGGGTTGTTTAGGCATTAATCATGGTTTTATCCGGCCAACATTTGGCTTTTAAAGTTGGATGACTGGATCCAAAAGATTTGCCTTTTTTTAAGTTTAAAGTTTCGTCATATATTTCCCAGCAGCCACCACCAACATTGATTGCCAATGCATGATAAAGATTTGAATTATTTCGACAAAAAAAGTATATCACTCAAGTGGTAACACTACTCGCAACCCCATGCATGTTTGTTAGTTTGTTGGATATACATGCCTTTGGCCATCCATAAACGCCTTTAAGTATATATGCTTTTGGCCGTCCATATATAAACGCCCCAATTTTTATTTTCTCCGTTTCTTAAATAATGTCGTTTTAAAATTATATTTTTGTTTTACAAAGAGTATCGTTTTGTATTTTTAATGCAGATTTTTAAAATAATTGTCAATTTTGTCCTTACTATTTATGCTTATTAAGTAGATAGAGAAATTTATGTAGTGTATTAGTAAAAAGTATAATAGAAATTTATATAGCTTTCTTAATTTGTGTGCAAAATGGTAGAATGACTCTCATTAAAATAAGAGGGAGGATAAATTTTGGAGATTAGTCTGGATTTCGGCTTACAATCACTCCAATTTCCAAAAAAAGAAGAAAAACTAGATTGGACTTGAAATTTTGGATTGAGCAGCTTAGAGAAAATTAAACTGAACTAGAACTTTGATTCAGTTCAACTTTTTTTTTGTCAACATTTTGATTCGGTTCAACTTGAAAGAAAACAAATGTTCGATTCAGTTTGAGATAAGATTATTGATTTCGAATTAGAAAAAACGAAAAAACTAAATTCGGTTTGGTTTAAAAAGAAACAATATTCAAAACTATAATTAAGCACATTCGCAAAAAAAAAATCTATAATTAAGCACATAATGGCAGTTAGTTTGGTAAATTTTGATACATTTCGGTAATTATGAACTACAGAATACTTTCAAACTAACATGAAATTTCATCGCTTAATCGTATCTATGTAGGGACAAAACATAAGACTTAATTTCGTCTCTACATAGCAACAAACATTTAAACGTATAAAGTAGCAAACTATTTACTAAAACTATTGTACCTTTTCATATTCCTTTGGTTGTAATTTTCTATCACATCTATGTAGACAATGTATTTTTTTCATGTTGAACCATCTATCTTGTATAATATACGAGCTGTGTTTTAAGCATATTTCGTCTGATGTGTCTGAGTGTCTCATGCTTGTCCACTCTTTAGAACTACATTTATTCCTCATGCAACAGTTTTAGATGAGAATACTCTAGTTTCTTTAAGCAATGTGTGAGACCGAGACGACAGGCCAAAGCCATAAGCTATTTAATTATATGAGTATATATCATTGTGCTCTTATACAGTATTTTCATATTTAATTATATGAGTATATATCACTTGCTCTTATACAGTATTTTCATATTTGTCTCCTTCTTCAGTTCTAAATCTTTTGTCTTTTGTATTTCTTATGATAAACTTGAGCGTTCCTATTAATCATACATTTTCAACTCCCTATAAACAAAATCTAGAAACTTAAAACAAATTGTGACTTCCAAATAGAAATACGTTCTGGATGCGGAACTTAAAAGCTCTTGAGCAAAACATAACTTGGGATGTTGAAAAATACTATCTTAAAAACAAATTTGAGTTATAAATAGGATTTTAAAGATAAAATATAAGCTTGGTGGTAATGTAGATACATCATACATTCATATATATATATATAAATTACAATTCGTTTCTCAATGATTTATACTACAAAGAGAAGTAGATTTTATGAAGAATCGATAATGCTCACACTTTGTGACAGATTCAATGGATTTGATAAAATGGTTTCAAGTTCAGAGAATTGGTCGGCTTTTTGCTTCAGAAATAAGAAGTTGGCAGCACTTGGTGAGTCTTTCCTGAACTTTACTCTTGTTTACCAATCTCGTGCGTCGAATAGCATGATGCGCTAAAAGCGTAAAAGGCCCAAGATATAAATTTAGTGCTTTTTTTTTACTAGCACCTATGCCTTCGATTGGTTAATTGATAGTATGTCGTACAGAATATATTTAAATAATCATTGTATGAAACTTTGTTCGTGTTAAAAGGAACAAAAAAAGATATATATAGCTCGACACTATTTTTTTGTAACAACTGCAATTATATGTTATTGAGAATGTCTTTTCTCCTTATTTTTGCATGCATATATAGATAAAGTTGTAGAATCATTTAACCGATCAACTTGATCACCGAAATGATTGTGGACTGATCTTGAAACACCCTGTCCCAGAAACCACTAAATCGGAACCGGATAAAACTACAATAAACTACACAAAACGAACATTTTAAAAATTTTCTGACAACTTAACTGAATAAATAAAATCTACTTTATTTATTCCAAAACACCAGTCAAATCAGACTAACAACCTAGCGGAAGCGAATACTAAATAATCTATCCAATAAAAATAATTAAATAATAAATGACACTAACAAGGACACTGGTCATGTCATCCACCCCACAGCCTTGGTCCCACGAGTTCCAACAAGACTCAGTCCTTACCTGCATCACATACTATGGTTCACTGTCTCCCAAGTAAATCATTTCCGTCTATCTCTCCGATAGACTCTCCGTGCTATTGTTTACCCACCACTGAGTAATCAATATCACTCACCCCGTCTATTACCACCAATAGACATACAAGATGAAACTCCAACCGCCATGGAGTACCACTTCTGAAATGTCGACTAAGCCCCAACTTGGAAAACTTTAATGACTGCTCATTCCGCACTTGAGCAACCGCTATCTGCTTAACCAATGCGCTAGGCTACCACTATAGCTCCTACCTGACACCTCGATGATTGGATTATGCTTCTAGAACTTAGCGAGATTCTCCTGCATATCCGTCTAGATCATCTCATGATCTCTTTCTTTTTAGGTAACCTACCACTTTTAAAAACTTTCTATTCATGCCAGTTTTTCATTTCTAGAAACTTACTATTTCGGAAAACTTTCCTCTTTAGGAAACTTCTTTTTTCAGGAAACTTTCATTTTCAGGAAATTCTCCTAATCAAGAGACTCCCCGAACACTCCCGAACCTTCTCCAAAATTTCTCCAGATCCCTGTAACATCTTAATAACTTTACCGGCCTCACCGGTTCACACCTTTTTGCCTCTTATGGCCCCTCGTCTAAACCATCCTATCGGCATGCTTCCAGCTACAACCCACTCGGTCGCGTCAGAAACTACAGCTCCTTAGTCTAAGTTATACGACTAAACGTCGAACTCACAAACACAGCTTGGTTCTTGATCGTCTCATCGATAAGGATTCCTCATGCTGCCCTGGATCAACCCTAAATGATGTCTACCACAAGATCAACACCTGACCACTGACAAGATCCCCACCTGGATCTACCATACTTATACAACATGATCCACCTTAAGGATTTACCACGCTATACTGCTAAATCCCACAACAAGGGTTTATACAACTCTCCACCATACCTTCCGGTACCTCGGAACAACACCTTCCCACAAAGCAGACAACTCATGTGACACCACTGGAACTAGAAACGGTACCACAACTGGTATCGTCTCCCAAATATTGGGCTAACGATCCCAATACAGCTCCCTTCAAGATCTGGTCTACCCTGCCTGAGCCTCACCTTGCGCCGGCATAATATCATGTCCGACCATATGCTCTGACTAACCGTCACCCTCTGGAAACTCAACCCTTGCATGCTCACTGCAACGCTCTGCCCCACAACCTCAACGGCTCCACCGCCCCTGCCTGCTCTGCCACCTCGGCCAACTTTGCCGCTACAACCTCTGAGACCTATCTCAGCTCTGCTTGCTCCACTAGCAAACCCCCTTGGATGTCTAACTACAGACTTACCATGGTTAACCACCTGCAACACAACTTTATACTAATTTACCTCAAAAAATAGCATAACAACAAAACGAGTCTTACCGTGGAACCCTATTACCGGCTGATAGATGACATGACCCTGTAACTCAAAACATAGCTACAACTAGCTAATAGTCCTAACAAGCCAAAGTGTCCTAGAAACAACTCCGCTCTGATACCAAATTGAAATACTCCGTCCCGGAAACCACTAAACCGGGACCGGTTAAAACTACAACAAATCACGCAAAATGAGCATTTTAAAAATTTTCTGACAACTTAACTGAATATATAAAATCCACTTTGTTTATTCCAAAACACCAGTTAAATCAGACTAACAACCTAGCGGAAGTGAATACTAAATAATCTATCCAATAAAAATAATTAAATAATAAATGACACCAACAAGGACCATGGTCATGTCATCCACCCCATAGCCTTGGTCTCATGAGCTCCAACAAGACTCAATTCTTACATGCATCACATAAGGATATACCTCAGTATAAAAGATACTGAATGAGGCAACAACTACACAATAGCTAACATTCACCAATGCCAGCAATCAATAAATACAATCATATCAACAAGCAACACATGCTATAAATAACAGCAATAAACATTTATTACTCTTAATGGACCATCAACAAGAACCACAGAAACGAGGACCACTCCAAGTCCTCAGACTAACTACAGTCTAACACACAAGTGCTCACATTTGCTCACAACGATTTCATTTATGGTACTTTCCTTTTTAAGAAACTTTTCTTTTCAGGAAACTTTCCTTTTTAGGAAACCTTCCTTTTCAGGAATTTCTAGAGTTTCTTAAATGCCACAGCAACAAAACTGCAACCTCCCTTCCTCACCCATTGAAAATCAACCCCTAGATGTCCTGAAGCTACGCCCAAAGTTTCATGATGATCCGACCATATATGAACTCGCGATGTCTCTTTGAATCTACGTTGGTCCAGATCGCATCTGAAACATGATACCTCACGAAAACGTGAATAACTTTCAGAATATTAATCCAAATCCAACTCCGCAAATTGGTACATCTAGATCTAAGGCTTAGCTACAACTCTATAAATTTTTGTTACTTTCGAAAATGAGCTGCTAGGTCGAACCCCTTTTCTACCATGCCCTATCAGTTCTGTCTCTATCTTCTTCTTGTTCAAGCTCCTTTCTCTCTTTCAGCCATACTCAACCTATATCTTTCTCTCTTTGAAGGTGGCCACGAAAATTATGAGAAAGAATTAGGGTTTCTGCAAATTTTAGGGTTTAAATAGGCTTAACTTTTTATTCTCCAAAATTTCTCTTAAGTCTCTCAACTTTTCAATCTTTCCAATTCAGCCCCACAACTCTTTAAATTATCAATTAAATCCGCTGACTACAATTGATTTAATCAATCTAGCCCCCAAACTTCTAATTCTCTAATTAAAATCCCTAATTAATGGGTTACGGATGTTACAGGTCCCGTTTGTGGGTTACGACGAACTCAATCTGGATTTTGATTTAGATTCTATATTCTGTTTGCACATTGATTAAAAGAATCTTCTTTTATGTAAATTTTAAATTTGTTTTGTATTTGTATCAGAATATTCCACATCGAAACTTAGAAAACTGTAAAACTATTATGTGAGTGTGTGGCCGTCTTTTGAGCTAGCTTTTGAATATAAGTTAGACTCACACTTCTGATATAGTATCAGAACACACTTAAGATATTGATTGTGAAGTCCATCCGTGGTTGTCTAATCCCAAAAACTTCATGCTTCATATGTCCATCATAAACATAGGAGAATGTATTATAATGTCCCATATCAAGAATATATAAGTGTATAATAATTCTCCATTCTCGAACTAGCTTTTGACTAGCTTTTGAGTATAAATTAGACTACACTTTTAGTAATACGTCTTTCTGTTGACATAAATATTGCCACTAATTAGACATCAATCATCTTTTATTATATTACAGACACATCCATAAAAATACAAAATAAGATTTTTAGATGGAGATCGTGACTCACCATGTCACATGTGAAGTGTAATTGACATAACACAAGATAATAAAAGAAAAAAAAAACAGAAATGATTTTTTTAGAAAAAGAAGCATAAACATAAGTGATATTGAGTCCATCAAATAATTAAATAATGGCATACCGAAACTAAAATTGTTCTTGATATGATATCCAACCACATAAATCAATATTATTGGTTACCCTGTACCCACTACATTTTTCTATATTTCTTATGAATATATGCATATAAATTTTTCACTCTTATGAATTAGCCTATTGGATGATAATAGATGAATTCAACGAACTGCCAAACAATTAATTGTAGGTTTGGTAAAACAAAAGAGAGAGAAACTATGTTTCCACTGATTGGGTAACTGAATTTTCTGTGCGCATGGCTCACGCTATGTTTTTTTTTTTAATTTTGTTATTTAAACACTGAATTTAGTTTATGCCGATCCTAGTTTTTGTTCAACTTAGCAATGACATATATACAATTTCTTACGAGAAAAAATGGAAAGGGTTACTGAATATGAAAAAAAAAATATTGAATTTGATTGGAGTTTAGAGTCATTCGTATTAATAACATCATTGTAACATGTTCATATCCTAATACTATTATTATGACAATACACTTTAAAAAAGAAATTAAAAAATATCTCTATACTAATATTAGGGAAGTACATTTATAAAAAAAACTAAGAAATCTTAAAATATTACATAAAATACTATTGTTAAAATATAATTTTAAAGAACAATTAAAATAAAACCCTTAAGGATATAAATATCAAATGAAAATCTCTACAATTTAATTCGTTTTAAAAAATAAAAGTATTTTAAACTTTTAAAAATATTAAATACCAATCAAAAGATTTGATATCTAATTATATTATATTAATTAAATTTTAATAATTATACTTCACCTTTCATGTTTGTTTTATTCAATTTTGTAAAAAGTTAAATCATCACATCATCCATATTAATAAAAAAAACTTAATTATTTTCTGCATATGTTGTGATTCAAATTTTCAGTGGTATATTTTAAAGAAGGGAAAATACCATAAAAAACCTTCAACTTTACAAATTTTTCCAACTAAAACCTCAAACTATTTGTGTTTCCAAAACAAACCTTCAAGTTGATAAAGTTTTCCAATAAAAACTTCAAACTCTTTTTTTTTCCCAAAACAAACCTTCAAATATAAAGTTTTGCTTACTTAAACCGTCAAGTTCTTAATATTGATCCTAATGAAGGTTAATTGATGGTCAACGATAACTCCACAAGCACATATTAATTATTTGTTAATTTTGTCTGTTTTGAATAAAAAACCTAAATGAAATAAACTCAATCTTGAGTCTGATTGAGAGTTAACTGACAATCAACGATAACTCCAGTTAACACAGCAGACACCTGTTAAATATTTGTTAACTCTGTCAATTTTGAGTACAAACCTTAGATGAATAAATTAATTTTCTGTAGTTGTAAACCCATTTTTTCCTTAGTAAATAACTAAATAACAACAAAAAATATGTAAAAAATGGACAAACATTATTAACAAATAGTTAACGGGAGTTATCGTTGACCCATCGTAAACCTTCAATGAGGCTCAATATTGGGAAGATAAGGGTTTAAGTAAGCAAAAATTTATACTTAGAGGTTTGTTTTGGAAACAAAAATAGTTTGAGATTTTTGTTGTAAAATTTTAACAACTTGAAGGTTTGTTTTGAAAACACAAATAATTAGAAGTTTTAGTTGGAAAAAGTTATAAATTGAAGGTTTTTTATGGCATTTTTCCCTTTAAAGAAACCTCTTTCTTATGCCAAGATCTGGAAGCGTTTTAAATTTTCTCTAGGTCATAGATCGAAATGTGACCTTCCAACCTAACACCAAACACTTTCCTGTTCCACATTACATCCGCTTTGTTGAGAAGACATATTCTTCAGCATGCACTTTGGAAAGTGGGGGATTCACCTTTCTTTGTCATAGAGTGGAGGGCTTCTTTTAATTTGGATCTTTCTTTCTTATAGAAAACACCAATCTGGGGACAATACACCAAGTTCCTTTCGATCTTATCACAGACAAAGGGCTCAGCTACATATCTCGACCTCTAGGAGTTATGATAGACACCAAACCTTACTCAAGCATCAGTTCAGTGGAATTGAAAGTTGTAGTGGATTCGACGAAACCTCTTCCACCAATAGTTGAAATTGAAAGATAAAATGGTCAGATTCTGCTTCTCTTGGTTACTTACCCTTGGCTACCTCTTTTGTGTTCAGTATGCAATGAAATTGGTCTCAAAGCGGTATTATGTCCGAAAGCTGCCAAAGAAGGCTTGGCAAAGAAGAAGAATGCCAAGCTAGTCACTGAATCCAAAGTTTTTGGAGAAAACAACCCCGCTTTTGTTCTATCAAAACCCACCACCTCTCAGCCAGTGCATGTCCCTATAGAGTCTGTCCTTGCTGCTACCTCTGCTGTTGACCCTGCAGACCCAATCCCAACCATTGCTCCGGTTACGAATGTAACTCTTTCTCGAATCTTAGTTCTACCCTCACCTAACACTTTTGTTCCTTCATTTGATCAAGACACAGCAGTTATAGCTAATATATCTTTGTCTTCATTTGTTTCTCCTAATACTTCAGTACCAGACCCAAAAAAACCCACCTCTCAAGAACTTGAAGTTGCTGTTATCCCAGACACCTCATTGGCAGTTGCGATTGTGAATGGAGGATTAGCAATTGAAGAGGCAGAGCATAACACTGAATCTGATCCTTCTTTCACTCCAGCAGTCAAGATAATTTCAAGAAAATGGATAAGGAAAGTTGTTAATCCACTATATGTAATCTAAAAAATGCATATGACATGCTTCCGCAAGACTCAGAGGTTTAAAAATCAAAATCAAAGATGGATATAGTTGCTTTGCAGGATCATCGTTATTACAATAAAGGACCCCATCATCTTCTTCTTCCTCGAAGCAAAAGAAAAAGAAGTGTAAAAAGGGAGTTGTCACCGCAAATAATTGTATATATGTCAGATAATTTCTTTTGAAACGTGCATGGCTTAAATAAATCTTTCAACCATAGTCATTTGGCGACTTGGATCTATTCTAGAAAATTTACTTTTAGGGCTCTTTTGGAAATGCACGTTGGAAAATCGATTCGGAATAATATTTTTGTCAACAATCAGAGCATGATGGTCGCTTTTAAATAACTACCAGTTTTCAGTTTTCGAAAGGGTATGGATCATATATAAGATGACAACCCGAGTTTCTCATCTTTACTCTAATCACTCATCTTGTCACATAAAGATTTTTACTCCTCCTCCCTCTTTTGGAATGCGTCCTTTCAAAATTTTCAAGTTTCTAGCCAAACTCCCATCTTTCATTCTTTCTATTTAAAGCGCATGGGAAGTACTTGGAGATCCAGTTTCAAATTTGAGAGATTTATGCTATAAACTCAAAAGCTTAAAAAGGCATCTAAAATCTTTGTCGAGAGAAAATTTTAGTGACAATGAGAGGAAAATTTTAGATGCTACCAGTTTGCTAAAATCTTTGCAGTTTTTTCCCTTGCTCGTCCATCACGTACTAATCTTCACCAAGAGAAAGTAGCTCATGATGTTTGGCTTGCTCTACGGCGTGTTGAAGAATACTTCTTTAGACAGTGTTCCTGAATCAAATGTCTAGAAGAGGAATACCTAAATACTAGCTTCTCCTAAAGAGTTACCCAAGCTCAGAATACTTTAAATGCGATTAAGTATTTATTAAAAGAAGATGGCTCAAGAATTGGATCTCTTCAAGAGGTTCATCTGTTTGCAGTTGCTCACTATACCAGGATTCTATGCATGATTAAAAGGTCTCACTGTCCTTTCCTTCCGTCCTACCTCTCACATCTGGTCTCATCTACTTACCATGTTCTTCGAGCTTCTCTTCTGCCACCTTCATTCTCTGTTGATCTGATCAGGACCACTATGTTTGGCATGCCACTTAGCAAAACTCATGGACCTGATGGTCTTCCTGCGGAGTTTTTCCGAGCATCATGGTGTTTTTAAGGCTTGGAAGTGGTCTTTGCGGTTCATAACTTTTTTAGCTCAAGCTTCATGCCGAAATGCCTAAACTTAACCACACTTATATTAGTCCCAAAGCGCCCGAGTGAAGAAGAACTTAAAAGATTTTAAACCGATATTTTGCTACAATATGATTTACAAACTAATATTCAAGTTAATTGTTGACATATTAAAGAAGTTTCTCCCTCATCTAGTTGAGCCGAATTAAACTGTTTTCGTCAAGGACTGCCTTGTTCTTGAGAATGTGTTGATGGCTACTAAGGTTATCCAAGGATACCATATAAGCCCATGTTATCAACCATAATCACTCTCAATATAGACGCCTCAGAGGCCTTTGATTATATTAGGTGAGATTTCATCTTATTTGCTCTCGAAGTTTATCATCTTCCAGCCTCACTTATTTGTTGGATTAAAGCTTGTATATGCTCTCCTTCTTTCTCTCTGTGAGCATAAATCGAACAACTTATGGGTATTTTAAGAGACGTTCAGGGCTAAAAAAAGGATACACTCTCTCTTCTATTCTCTTTTTCTTAGTCATAAAAATTCTCTCACTCATGCTTAACATGTTGTGATTGATGGCATATTTGACTACCATCCAAGATACGAATCTGTTCAATTGACCCATCTCTGATTTACAAACAATTTACTCAATTTTCTGGATGGTTCTGAGAAATCAGTGGCAGGAGTATTCTCGTTCTAACACAGTTCAAGAAAATGTATGGTCTTCTAGTAAACATTAGTAAGACATTGATGTTTAGTTCTGGATGCAAGATCTACTACTGGAAAGAATTCAACATTTTTTCTCCCTTCAGCCATCATCAGTCCCGGTAAGATATCTTGGACTCTCGCTCTATTCCATAAAACTTTCAGTCTCAGATTTTGACCCTCTTATATCAAAGATCTGAGCAAAATTGAGTTGCTGGTTGCACCGTCATCTCAGTATGGCAGGTAAATTGCAGCTATTCGCAACAAGTATTGTAGGCTTAGTAGATTTTTGGAGTGCAACTTTCTTTCTTCCAAAGCAGGTTATTAGTAAAATAAATAGCGTATCTAGTTCTTTTCCATGGCATGGAACATTGGATAATGTTACATGTGCCCGGGGCTCTTGGAATTTTGTCACTTTCCCCAAACAGGAAGGAGGACTGGGACTGCGCTCAGTTGCTAGCTGTAATGAAACATGTGGGTTGAAGTTAACTTTTGATTCTCTACTTTAGGGCATGGTCTATTGGGTTTTTTGGATTCGCCAGCGGTATCTCTCTCGTTCATGTTTATGTTCTCTAAATGAGGATAACCTTTCTTTCTTCTGAATGTTTCAAAAGATCTTAAAAGTTCGCCATAAGGTTGTATATTTCTTGCGCATAAAAATTGGTAATGGTGAAGATACATACTTTTGGTGGGATCCTTAGACTCTTTTTGGTCCACATGCACCTTTTTCACTAATTATTTCCCTCTTCTCTCTAATGAAAAACTGTTTATCAGATTTAGGTTGGAATCTTTCTCATGCCAGATCATATACCCACCTCCAACTTTTCACCTTCATCACTAGTCTACCCCTCTCTACATCTTTGGACACTCTTCTATGGCTGCTAGAAGAAAAACACTCAAGAGTCTTATCCTCTAAGTCGGTCTAGAACTCTATCAGGCTGATGAAACTTCAAGTCACCTGGTACTCTCAAGTTTGGCATCAGGCAGCAGTTCCTAATCACACAACTACTGCTTGACTACTTTCTCTCAATTGAAACTCCACACTAGATCGAATGTTATCATGGGGTTTAGACGTGGAGTATATTTGTCTACTATGTGGTTCAACTCCAAAATCAAGAAATCACATGTTCTTTAATTGTCATTACCCATCACATATTCTTTAATTGTCATTACCCATCACATATTTGGATCATGTTGGTCCGCAAGCTTGATATCTCTGATCATCCTTCATCTTAGGATCAAGTTCTCCTAAGCCTGTGGAAAATTCCTTCCAACAGGAAACTTTATATTGCTATGCTTCAAGGGTGGCAAGCATGTGTCTAAAATATGGAAAGAGCGAAATCGCCACCTCCATATTGGTCTCACATCTCCTCATGAAATCATCTACCAGGACATCCTCTCGGTAGTCAAAAACAAGTTAGTTGCTCTCAAAAACTTGGGTTCAAGTCTCGGTGACTTTCACCTCTTGCTTTGGTCCACGACTATATTCCTCTTCGTTCCCTTTAATATATTCTGATTTTTCTACTTTCTTTTTCTAGTTATTGGTTTACGTTTTGTGTTCGATTCCCTTTATTTTGTATCTGTCAAAACTTTTAAATTAATGAAAAACATTTAACAAAAAAAAAGTCTCATGTTTTTTCTTCCCAATAATATCTAATATGTGAATTAAAATTCAGATGATAATACAATAAATAAATTACAATATAGTGTATTCGTCGGACACTGTTATTAGTAAAAATAAATGTAATATTACTAATATAATCTTATGATTTAAAAATAATGCGTGTAATGGTTAAAAATTGTTAATACATTTTTACTAATTTAGTATTGTATATCAATTTTATATTTTTACTAATGTCATTTTTGTTTTTAATGAATTCAAAATTTTAGTTATATTTTCAGTGGTATTTGTTGTAATATTTTATATTTTTAAGTTTATTTTTTAAATAATAGTATTAGGATATTTTATATTTGTATAAAAATGATGTATCATACCCCTATCCTGGCCAAAGATTAACTTATAATATAATACATCACTTTTATAGTATAATCTTTGTAATATTCCAGACAAAATAATCTTTGTAATATTTTGTATAGTGTGAAATTTAGCTATTGATTATAAAAATCTATCAAGATTAAGTGAATTTTTCATTTATTATAAATTTGAAATCTAAAGTATATAATACACGAAAACCTCTATAAATTAATAATGTTAGGACTTTAATATTTTATTAATTTATCTTGATATTAATTAATTTATAAATTAATATTTATTAGTTTATAAAAAAGTTTAAGAAATTAAGATAACAAAATTTACTATGAAATTTAAAAAGCGCACGAGTTTAAATATATAAATCACATAATAGTAATATTTTGTAAGTATCAATCTTGAAATCTCGTATTAGGCAAATCATATTGAGAAAAAGTAAAATATTGAATTCGTCATTATAAAATTTGTTTTGGTGGTGCAATGCTAAAAATTTAGATGAATTCACTTTTAAAATAACATTCATAAATTCAATATATTGATTAGTGATCTCAATGATCATAAAAATAGATATTCATAGTCTCTTACACTACCAAAATGAAAATGATATATGCCTATAGATCAAACTAAATCGTGGTGTTAGTATCTGTAACATTAAATTATAATGGTATAAACGATGGTATTATTTATTTACAACTGATAATGCTTATAAAAATAGTTATAGCTAGCATTTAAAATTATTTATGTTTTTTTTTTCCAGTTCGAAACCATAACACTTGCAAATGTGTTGTTATGCAATAAGAAAAATTAGAAAAATGAAGGAAATGAAGGAAACTTCAAATATAAGAAAATATTATATACTTATCTTACCTATATTTGTATGTATTTGTAAAATTATTAATTTATAATACTATTGGGATCATATATTTACATAGAGATTTCTATAAATATATTATTTTAATATCTTATCGACTATTGCTCATTTTTATATTGGTCCGACTTAGGACTAAAATTTTTGATTATTTATAGTGTTTATTAATTTATAGATGTTTTACTGTATATGGAAGATATATATATATATATATATACATATTTGAATATATGCACAACATAATAGATTCAAAAAAATTAAGAATGCATAAATGATTCAAAAAATTAAGAAAATGACGTTTGGCCAAAAGACTTTGAAGACTAACCGAATGGTGACAAATGGGACAAATGCCAAAAAATGCGGTGTGATTCTAACAGCAATAAAAACATATACAAACACACACACACACATATATATATATATATATATGTATATGTTTTTTTTCTATTAAAACCGTCTTGCACTATGCGAAACGGTCTCTATTCAGATAATGACCAAAAAACGTTTTTCCTTTCATTCTCTCTCTCACCATTAACTTTGTAAGCACATTTTTAATCTCTCACTGGTTTCCTCACCACCACCCATATTCAACGTCTCCTCTGACATCATGGCCAACGCTCTCGAACAGAAACTCTCCATTTTTTTCCATCTTCGAGGAACTCATGCATTGCCATCTCCTTCCACCCTTGCAAATCGCCTCCGTTTCCATGTCCTCCTCAAATTCCTCTCCGATTCTGATCTCTGACTATCCCACCGTCAGAATCCAAAGTTACCAGTCTCCTAATGTAATGGTTCTTTCTCGTTTTCACCTTTTCAACAAGTTTCTCTCCATTAAATTTTGCCTTCAAAATACCTACTCTTGCTTAAATACTAGAATTATCTCCAGATCTCTGTTTTATAGAGTTGCATGTCTAGTTCAAAATTACGACCGCTGATCTTTAAGATCAATTCTTTTCCATCTTGAAAAAACAACCAGAATTAAATTTTGCCTTCAAAATACCGACTCTTGCTTAAATAGTAGAATTATCTCCAGATTTCTCTCTTATAGAGTTGCAAGTCTAGTTCAACAGATTACAACCGCTGATCTTTACTGATCAATTCTTTTTCATCTTGAAAAAACAGGCAAAAAAGTGAAAATCGTTCTTGCTAAACACCTGGTAAGGAATATTTACGCTCAATTTCTTATCAGATTTTATTTTTTTCATTTTTCCTTGCATCTTAGCCATCAAATTTCTCATATTTTTTTTCTATTCTTGTAAGTTTCTTGCCGGAATGGTGTCCCCACATAATTGCTCTTCTGAGATTCAATCTTCTCAATTTTCTCTCGAGTTTTGACGAAAAAAGTGGGACGGAGGTAAGTAATGGTATTTTCTCCAACCGGAGTAAGTATCTCTTTTTTCTTTTTTTCCAAAAATTTCATGATTTTTTCGTTATCCAAATATCTTTCCTTTTTTTAAATAATTTAAAAGTTCTGGGCCAAAACTCATACATTTATCAGAGTCAGGACCAGGTTTAATAATTTATTCCTCTCAACAAGAATCGAATTTGTGCCCTCCTAAGTGCCTAAGTTTTAGCTTTCTTATATTCAACCACTAGTCCAATCCCACCTTGATAACTATTTTTCCTTGAACAAACTATTTTTCTATAAAACATACAATTTTTTCAAATGTCATGCTATTTCTTCTATAAACATGTTTTTTATTACTAACATACTTATACTTTTACAAATGAGATGATATTCCTCATAACATTAACATAGTTATTATACCATATGGATGTTTCTATCTCGCACCAGATCCACCTCCATCATAAACACCACCAACTACAAACAGATTTCCGGATTATTTGATCCATAAATAATACAAGTGAGTTTTGTAAAAACTAATCAAAAATCAATTTTATTTTATAAAGTTTGAATCAATTTATCAAACATTCTGAAAAACAGAGGATCTGTCATGATTGAGATGTTTTGTTATTTGAGAAAATACTATACTATTTTTTGGCGGAGGAGGCGCTAACGCCGGTTCCGGAGGTGTTGGATATGGTGCAAGAGAGACTGGCATTATTCATTCAAAGAATACTTGCAGAAAAAAATAGATAAATCTCTATTCTCTCTAGTTCTCTATATCTCTCTCTCTCTCTATATATATATATATATAATGGCTTTCCTCTTTGTAGATGTTTTTAACGCCTTGGAAGAAGACGACACAACAATGATACAAAAAGAAACAAATCTAACAATTTTTCTTTAAAAACAAAATAATTTTAAAATAATACTTATATTTTAAAAAAATGAAGATAATGCATATTTGTTTCTAAAAGGAAAAAATTTCAATGTTATAAACTTCAGAAACATGTGAAGACTACCAACTTTGGGGGTACACCGAGCCAATTTTGAAGTATACTCGATCAAATCAATTTTAGACAAAAGGTTATTTTAGTCATTTTTACTTCTTAGAAAACATTAGGGTTTAAAGAAAAATTGGGTTTATAATTGGTCAGCAGTAAATCTCGAACCGATTTTGAAGAATACTTGATTAAAAGAAATTTGGACCAAAGTTATTTTGGTCATTTTTACTCCTTAAAAAAGCATTAGATTTTCAATTTTTTTTTTGGTGAAAAGTCAATTTCTTAATTTTATCTAGATTTACCACAACCGAAAAAATTTAATCTCTCTCATTCGTTGCAAGTGAGTTTGTGAGAAGCCCTATGGCATTTCAGTTTTTGGTTTAATGGGTTTCGATTGGTCGGTGGTAAATCTCGAGTTGATTTTGACATGTACTCGGTCAAAAGAATATTGGACCAAAATTATTCTGGCCATTTTACTCCTTAGAAAAGAGTTAAAAAAAAAAATTGGTGAAAGATCATTTTCTTATTGTTTATCTAGAGTTACCTTATTTATCTAAATTTCTCTATATTTTTTATTTTATTATCTTGCTGACAAAAAAAAACTATCACTGGCTGTTTATAAGTAAAATTCAGAATTTATTATAAAAAAATCATTTTTCTCAAGAGTTTCTGTTTGCCTCTTTTCCCTCTAGAACATAAGATTCTTAATTATCATTTTTCCCCCAAATTTTTATTTTCTATTTTTCAATTTTTCATTTATATTACTCTCTATTTAGTTGATAAAGGCAAGTTGCAAGAGAGGGTGCGTGTTTGCCCCACTCCTCATATATAATAATAATACAATCTTGAAAGTTTTGGCAATTTACATTCCTCTTTCCTAACACCCCAATACACACACACATGGAAACACACACCCCAAACGTTATGTAACTGCAAAAATATATCAAACGAGATTCCACAATCTGTCAGTAGTCAAAGAGCTTCATGTTGATGGTGTGACCCCAAAGTTAGTAGCATTCACATGTTTCTTAAGTTTCAAGCATTGAATTTTGTTCCTTTTAGGAGCTATCTTCATTTTTTTAAATATATAAGTATTTATTTTCCTTTAAAAAATAACTAAAATTATTTTCCTTTTCAAGAAAATTGTTAGATTTGTTTCCTTTGTGTATCATTGTTTCTGTAGAGTTGATGAAAATGAGGAAATGGGAGAAGAGGAAGTGAAGAACACGAGAAGTGTCTTCTTCTTCTTCTGAGGCAATAAAAACGTTCAACAAAAGAGAGAAGCCATTATTATTATATAATATATATACATACATATATAGAGAGCTATAGAGATTAGAGATTTATCTATTTTTCCTAAGTATTCAGTGATTGCAATAATGCCTGTTCCTCTTGCTCCATACCCATCTCCACCGGCTCCGGCGTTGGCTCCTGCTCCGCCGGGAAATGGTATAGTCTCTTCTCAAACAACTCAACTTCTCAATCAACAATATCCTCTGTTTTTTTAGAATGTTTGATAAAGCTTTAGTTTGATTCAAGCTTATAAAATAAAATTGATTTTTAACTAGATTTTACAAAACCAATTTGTTTTATACATGGATCAAAGTTTTTTTTTTTTTTTTTTTTAATTCGTAGGTGGTTCAAGTGGGCAAAGCCAGTTAGTGTGTTCAGGATGCAGAAACCTTCTGATGTATCCTGCCGGAGCAACCTCCGTCTGTTGTGCCGTTTGTAACGCCGTCACAGCCGTTCCTCCACCAGGTAATAATAATCAGTTAAATCAAAACATATATATATATATATATTGGATTAATGAAATTTGAGTTTTGTATATAATTTAATTGGGCAATGCAGGAACAGAGATGGCCCAGTTGGTGTGTGGAGGATGCCATACACTTCTAATGTACATTCGTGGAGCCACAAGCGTTCAGTGTTCTTGTTGTCACACTGTTAATCTCGCCCACGAAGGTTTACATTAGATATACATACGTGCATTTTAATCTTTATTTTTGCTGTTTTGAACAAAAAAAAAAAGGAAACAAATCTCTATATTTGCTGTTTAATTCAATTTTTTATTTATTTTCTTGTTGGTTGTGGTTTGTGGATATAGTAAACAAAAAGAAACCGAAACCAATACAAAACTAGTTTTAAGATCGAGTTTGGTTTTTTTTTTTTTTTTTTTTGGGTTAGGTTTGTGGATCTAACCTAAAGTGAAACTAAACTAGTCTCCAAAATATAAAACCGAATTTCTATTTTATTTTTTCGAGACTAGTTTAGTTTCACTTTAGGTTTAGATCAGTTTTGAGTTATTTGTATTGAATAACTCTCTTGTGTTTGCATCTGGAATCAGCGAATCAGGTAGCACATGTACACTGCGGAAACTGCAAGATGCTACTCATGTATCAATATGGAGCAAGAACTGTGAAATGTGCTGTTTGTAACTTTGTCACACCTGTTGGGGTTAGTAATTCTCTTTATCCGTGATAAATCAGTTTTAAATCAGAATTATTTCTTCATTTTTCTTTACATGAGAATGATTCTTTATATAATGTTTTTGTGTTTTGGTTGTTATGGTTTTGATATTGCTTGTAGGGTTCAACGAGCACGACTGATCTGAAGTTTAACAGTTAAAAGTTTGATCAACCTATCAATTCATATATTGAGTTGAAAGCAATATAGAGGAAGAATCGAATCTTTTTCTCTCTCTCTCTCTCTCTCGATCAAGAATCCAGCTAAATATGTTATGTTCTCCGAAGTAATTTAAATATGTAAATCGTTGAAATTGTTAACTTTGGTCTCTTTATCCCTTTGTATAGAGCTATCTCTCTTCAAGTTTTTTTCTTTGTGTCTTGAGAAAATTTTGATTCACCAGTTTGTAAGAGTTATTCGGGAATAAAAGCTAAACTTTTATGGATGAAGAAAATAGAATGTTTTAAACTCTATGCATCGACGTATACAAACAATGTCGTTTGCAATTATACAAGTTTCAAAAAATAGTACAACAACTATATATGGACTAAAAACATATAGTCTAGTGCTGAACGTATTCAAGAACAAAAGATTTCATTTACAATTTGTATTATAGATTTCACAAGATAATACAATAATATATGGACCCAAAACATGTATTTCTATTAGTTTGTACTAATGATATTTTTGTCACTAGTTGGTAGAAAATTGACAAAATAAAAAACAGTACGATGGATAAGTAATAAATAAAACAAAGACAAAAGAAAGCTTTGTCTCTTGATTTGACTCGAGTCTGAATAATTCCATGCTAATCCTGTCTTTTGGATAATTGAGATCCATGGAGTTCACGGGTTCGCCTATGATTTTATGATATTTGGTTGGTTTAAGACTTTAGGTGTCTTTCGAAAGTCTTTTCGTTTTCTTTGGGTTGGGTCACGGCAAGATTAATGACATAAATTTATATTAGATGATTTGCTTGGAGATTTCAAATCGTTTTTTATTTTCTTTTAGGGGATAAGATTAGTTTCGTTTTCTTGTCTACTGCTCTCAGTCGAAGAAGATCCACGTGACTTTGAGATAGATATCTCTTGAATTGTTTTGGTTTCTTTTGGAGTTTAATGCTCTTTCTTGAAATTAATTAATACTAGTGTTAGTGCTTAGAGATAAGGGTAAAAAAAAATTCAATAATTTCGGCAGCCAAATCTATCTATACACATTTTCTGTCAGTGTCACATCAGTTACCAGAAACTAATGGCTAAAAGCCTAAAATCTCTGAATCTCTGACCATATCAAATACTGTTAACGTTTCATTTCCATTTATTTTGAAAACCCTTACATCAAAAACGTTTCATTTCCAGCTTTTGTTCCTCACCAAAACGACAGTTATAGCCATTTAACACAACCTACAATATGATGCCTATTAATTAACTAATTGCAAATATGCTTCAAACCTTCTTTTTTTTTTTGTAAAAACCCATGTCAACAAAATATATTTAAAAAAACAAACTAATCAAACATTATTTTCCCAAACCACACATTAAATTAAAATATGACTCTTTGATTAGTCGCCTAATTTGAAAGAGAAATATTTGCATTAAAAATCAGCAAAACTTTTGACAAAAAAAAACTTCGCAAAAATTGTTCTAGAAATCCGAGCTAAACCGTCAATATTAATGTTAAACTTACAGTCAATGAAAATAAAACAAATTAAAAAATGTTGTTTAAAATTAGAAAACATATTTTGTTCTAATAGAAATATCATATAATATTTTTCACAGAGATTTATTTCTTTTTGTCTATGTTATGTTAAAAAAGATAAATGTTTATGTTTTGCTTAAATAAAAAAACATAGTAGAACATATTAACGAGATGCAACGGAGGAGGAACGGTTTCGGCTGACGCAATTGAAGGACAAGGCAGTGGCAAGGGACGAAAAAGAAGTCTGCATAATCCGGGATTCCATGACCCTGAATTGAACAATATAACAAGCGTTGAAAGAAAAACAAGACTTAAAAACTGAGACGACTTAGGTAGGCGGAAAGCCGAATTGAAGAGGAGGCTTATAAAGAGGGGGTCTAGCTTGTATGAAGGTACTAGAAAACTAAATCTGAGCTTTCTGAAACTATCTTATCTTATGGTATTATATATGATCATAACCCAATCTTCTTGTTGCAGACACAATACAAGCTAGAGATGGACAAAAGCGATGGAGTGTTTGGATCTCAACCAATGGGTGTGCCACCGGCTCAGCAGATGTCTCGCTTGAGCATCTTTTAGAAATACATAACATACATTTTTTAGAAAGAGAAGTGGCTAGTAAAAAAAAAAAAGAAAAAGAAAAACTAAAATGACAAGATATTCATATTGCATTTTCGAAAAAGCCTAATCTTAAAAAAGGTGGGAAGAAAAACTTAAGGAACACAAGGGTCTTCCAAAAGTGTACACAACATGTTGTTGTTGTTAATGATAGGTTACGCCTTGACCTTGGATAACTTGTCCAATCCGATATGCAACATAGTCGCCATTGTCAACTTCTCCTAGTATCCTTAAAGCCGCATCAGGACTCACCACCATTACCATCCCAATTCCCATGTTAAACGTCTTTCTCATCTCACTCTCTTCTATACTCCCACACTATAATAACCAAACAATTAGTTATACATTTTAAAAGAGATTAGTACAAACTATTAATCTATAATAAAGAGATGTTTTGTTGATGCTATCTATGGTTCTCAAACTACCTCTTGGATAAACTTGAACAAAGGTGGAAGTTCCCAAGCATCAGTGTGAATAACAACACCCAAACCACCGGGTAAGACTCGGGGAATGTTTTCGGTGAAACCTCCTCCCGTTATATGAGCTAACCCTTTCACTCCTCCTTTGTTAATAAAGTCAAGTAACTGTGAATGTGAATATACAGTTATGTGATTAGGACAACAAATTGGATAATGAAATGTTTTTTTGACCCAAAAAAAAAACACAAACCTGTTTGACATAAATCAAAGTAGGTGCCATTAGAGCTTCACCAAGGGAAATTGAACCACCAGGAAGTTGATCTTTAAGCGAAAGGTCACTTTGGGCCACTACCCTGAAAACGATTTTCCAGTTAAACTACTTTTAGTGCCAATAAAAAAAATAAAAAATAAATAAATAAATAAAACTCAGATTATAACTAAAAAAACATACATTCTTGCTAAAGAATAACCATTGGAATGAAGTCCACTAGAAGGAAGACCAATAAGAACATCTCCAGCCACAATGTTTTTCCCGTCTATAAAAGAATCTTTCTTCACTTCGCCTATTGCAACCCCAATGAGATCGTATTCGCCTTTAGTATAAAAGCCAGGCATCTCTGCAGTCTCTCCATTTACAATCGGATTGCTGACAACCATCCACAATCCCTTTAATGACCTACAAAGCAAAAGCATAATGTTTGTTCAACATCTCAATATCAACGAGATGAAATTGAAAAGCATTGAATGAATGAATGATACCTTTTCTGCAAGATCTACATCGAGACGACTAGTACCAAAGTAATCAAGGAAACCCAGTGGCTTTGCACCACAAGTAACAACATCATTCACACTCATAGCCACCTGAAACAACCAAAAAGTTAAAATCCTATATTTGTTTTTTTTTTTTGCTAAAATAAAAGTCCTATATTTGTTAGCAAGTCGATTCCAATGGTTTCATGAATTCCGGTCTCAAATGCAAACTTAAGTTTAGTGCCTACACCATCCATACCTAATACGACTAAAGAATCACCTGCTCAAACCAAACGAACAAGAGAAAACTCTTAACAGTCAGGTGAAAATTTTCAGTTTTTTTTTAATATATATATATAGCTATATATTTTTTTTTTTACCTAGAGGAATGCCACCACTAAATCCGCCGATCATAGGAGCCAACTTTTGGATTCGTCTAATGAGCTCAGTCCCAGCATCGATATCCACACCGGAATTTTTGCAAGTGAAGCCATCATCTGTTTTAGACATAGATAAAACACAAGATTCCCTTCTTGTTCTCGTCTTCGTCTGAGGACAGACGATCGACAAAGGTTTCCTTGACGATGCAACAGAGGAGGAACGGTTTCGGCTGACGGAATTGAAGGACAAGGCAGTGGCAAGGGACGAAAAAGAAGTCTGCATAATCCGGGATTCCATGACCCTGAATTGAACAATATAACAAGCGTTGAAAGAAAAACAAGACTTAAAAACTGAGACGACTTAGGTAGGAACTGAATAAAGCAAGAGGCCAGGCTTATGAAGAGGGTTTTAAAACCCTAATACCCCGTCAAATATTTTTATTAACATAATTTTTTTTTCAGTGTTAAAAAACAAAAACTGTTATTTTAAACTTTGAAAATATCAGTTCCTATCACTTTAATATTTTAAACTTTTACAATATCTCCACTAATACCTTCACATTTTTTTCTCTGTCATACAATTTAATTTATTACAAACTAGTTGCAAAAAATTAATGACCATGTTTTAGTGAAAATTTTAAATTTTTATCAAATAAATATTAATAAATATATTATGTGATTTAGAAAAATTATCTTATACTATTAAAAGTGAAGTACAAATTTGGGAAACCCTGTTACCAAACACCCAATATCTTAATCTTACATCCAAACATCTCTTAACTAATTAAATCTCTACAATCATTTGCTTATATAATATTTCTCTACAATCCTTTCCTTATCTAATATTGTGATTTTAATAGTATGAATTATGATTCTCATATCATCTTTCTTTGATATTATTTTTAAATTATTTTAAATTATTATATAATACATACGATTAATAAAATTTTAGATTTTTTATGCATATGTTGTGATTTAAATTTTTATAAACAGATATATATATATTAACTCAATCAATCAGAAAAAAATATGTGTTCAATATCCCATATTGGTAGAGATGTCAATTGGATCGGTGACATGCATGATAAGTTTAAGTAAATCTGACATAAGACGGGTATAGACATACAATTTTATGCACATTAATTAGCGGGCATCATGAACAAGCCCACAGTGGACGGCGGATATATCAAACTTTTTCCGCGAATTGATGTGTCGGCCGTAAGTTTATATATATAAATTAATAATTGTATATAGTTGATAAAATATAATATATGATTATTTAAAAATATAAAAAAATTTATGTATAAAATTATAACATTTACTAAAAAAGAGAATATTAAAAAAAAATTTAAAAGTTTTTTTATTTTATTTTTAAAAATATTTAAATTATTTAAATTACAATAATCAAATATTCGGGTCTTGCTGACAGTAGGGAAGAGTTGGACATAAAAACTACTTACACAAATTTAAAATAGATATATAAGCTAACTAACCAATAACACTAACATTTTATAATTTAATGAAGTTAAAATTACATATAAGTAAGAAAAAATTATAAAAACTAAACAAACAAAATCTAAAAATTTATAAATTATGTGAAAAACTGACCACAAAACATTAAACAGTAAAATATAAACATTTGTTATAATGATTAAGAAAATATTGACCCGCGGTGTACCGTGAGTTCTACTCTAGTTGTTGTTATATAACCAACCAGTTTCCCACTGGTTTCCCAATGTGTACCTTAAACCGTCCATGTTGTTCTTATTTTCACATAGGATCGCTTGATCCATCCATCATCATCAACATCTCTGCTATCATGGTCCTAACTAAAGAGGATCAACTTCCAATTAGCAGTCTTACATCCATCTGCCCAACATTGGGTACCAATCGATTTATCTCTTTGGAATCTTTGGATGACTAAGTCGAAACTTAGGTTTCAAACGACAAGCTGACCCTATAGATCTTTCGATCCCTTCAGACAAAAATCTTTTTGAGAAAGTGAAGAAAAGCACACCATAGCGGCTGAACGTGGTAGCAGGGTATTCTCGATGAGCAGCCTGCCTTTTACAAAGCCGTCTGATTTGGAAGAATTACTTGTGGAAGAATACACTTTAGCCTCTTGAGTAGCATCTTTGAAATTGCCTTGTATAAAGGGTTGCAACATGAGATAGGATGGTAATCTGATATTTCTGTAGCTCCTGGCTTTTTAGGGACTAGAGTAAGAATGGTGGCATTTAGTGCTGATGGTAGAAAACCTGTGATGAAGAATCTTTCAACCGCTGTTACACATTCACTACCAATTGTTGACCAAACTGCTTTCATGAATGCAGATGTGTATCCATCCGGCCCTAGTGACTTGTTAGGATAAAGCTTTAGAATGGTTTGAGCAATTTTAGCGGCTGATGGAGGAGTAGACAGCAGAGTTTTCTGCACTTCCGAACACCTGAAAGACTGAAGAGCAATAAACCAGGCCATAGTCGAAGTAGTCTGAGGCAATAGATGAGGCGCCAATATCTAAGAAAAGTGTTTGAGTGCTAGTTCACTCATTTCCACTGGGTCTGTTAGGATTATACCATCCGAAAGAATGAAGTATCTGATGGCATTATAAGACAATCGAGCCACAACAACTTTATGGAAGAAGGAAGTATTCTGGTAGAAGAAAGGTGGTTCTGCTAAATTTTGAGGTCCGGGTTGGGTTTGTTGCTGCCAGTAAGTATTTTTGATCGTCGGCGGTGGAATTTCAGAGTCCGGATCGATGAACTGGAGGAGATCATATCCACGAAGGAGTGACCGCACCTGAGCACTCCAGGTAATGTAGTTCATGAGGAGAGTTTTGTGAGGTTAACATGGTTAACCGACACAAGCGATGTTTTGGAGACGCCGGAATTGACAACATCGGCGGATGTTCCAGTGGATTCAATCGACATGTTGAGAGAGAGAGAGAGAGAGAGAGAGAGATAAGTGTAGCGGAAACAAGAAGTAGAGAAGAAGAAGCCGTGGAGAGCCGGAAATTTTTTTTGAGATCCCTTTAGAAGAAAGGTGGCTCTGCTACCATACAGAGAAGGATAATATGATTGAATGAATATAGGTTACATCATGTACAAAGTATATATAGAGAGGAGACCTTTATAACCTAGTATCTATACGTAATATACAAGAAGATACAATAAGTTAATGAGACAATATACTATAAGATATTTGTATATCTCTATAGAAAGACCCATGTGAGATTTTGTCTGTGTAGACTGCATACATATTTAATGAATTTGGAATCGGAGCACATGTTTTTCTTCTCCTGTCGATAGTTCAGTACTTGGATTGGTTTCTAGATGCTTCAAAAATTGTGGGAAGCCAAAATCGAGGTTTTGTGAATAGATTTTACTTACCCAACAGGAAAAATAATTCAATTTTTAAAGAGATGAGATTTACATTTTGTTTTTTTTTTACTGCAATATTACGAATGAGTTGAGTGCTATCGAATTGCTTCTTCATTGATCATGAATGTGTTCATTGTTAACTCTTTCAGAAGAATGAATTTAACAATACTTTACCGGATCTAGAGGAGGTTTACCTGGAGTTTTGAAGAAGAGGTAAGCTTATATCGATCGGTTTTTTTGAATTTGGTTACATAATTTCTTTTCATAGTCCAAGGGCCTACTTGCTAATTCATGTTGAAACATTTATCAATTTGGATGTCTCCCTTTTCTGATTTAGTGTTATGTAAAAATCAAGAAACCCTGGAGGTAAAAATCAATGCTTGGAAGTTTACAGAAGATTATGAAAATTCAAACCAGATGTATGCATTTTATTGAATACGTTTTAGAGATAGCACCTAGTGTATATTACGACATATACTAAACACCATATATCTACGTGGGTAAATTTTCGTAGATGTATATTATGATACATGTCTCCACCTTTTATTTTTTTTTCTCTTCCTCCATTTTTCTTTAATTAAGGATTTCTAGATAGTATCTCATGATTACTCCATTTTTTCTAAATAATTGTTTAATAAAGATCTCTAGATAATATCTCACAACTCTCACCCAAATATTTAGGGATGTGAATATCACGATTAGATATATCACGTACCAGAATTAGATTTTCTCATCATCATATATTTACAATCATATTTATAAACTTACTTCAATTTTGGAAAGAGCTCTCCACAAGTAATTAAGGAACAGCCTCAAAGTATATATTTCCAAAGTTTCGAGGTATCAAGAAGCATTCTCCAAAGATAGACTCCTTTCTTTGCCTGAAACAGCATTTTATGAGAATAATTGTACACTCTAGTATGTCCAATGCAGTGAAAGATTTTTTTATATTTACTACTAGTTTCTTCTTCATTATGCATTTTCACTTGATGATTTTATTCAATCAAACCCTTTACGTTACTTCCATATGACCACAAAATTATTATTATTCCAGTTTGCTTTGTACGAACTTGGATCGATTATTAATCATAGCTACATAAAAATTAGAATCATAGTGAATTTGTTTACAATATGGTTGAAAAACATCCCTACACGAGTTGATGGGTGATTTTGACGGCAAAAATGCAAGGAGAGCTATATTTCCATAAAATAATTTTTTTTCTTTTTTTAATAAAATTTTTATGGAATTAGAAAGAATTTTATGTAATTTAAGTATCATTTTTATATTATTATTATTTACTAGGTTTTGAACCCACACTATTTTAGTATATATTTTATAAAAATTATATATGATCTATAGTATTTATCAAAATATTATTTTTCTATATAGTAATTGATAATAATATATATCTAGTATTTGAAAACAAATTTTAGTAATTTTAATCCCTAAATTTTTTTAAGTATAATTAATTCTAATATTTCAATAAAAATAACATAATTTGGAAAACTAAAGTAATGTAAATCTAGAAAATGAATTTCATTATAAATAGTCAATTATTACTCTTTGATATATTTGTATGCTTAAATTAAAAGAAAAGACTTGACTTAAAAACGGAGACAACGTCGGTAGGCACTGAGGGAAGCAAGAGGCTGCATGAAGAGGAGGCTTATAAGAAGGTTTTAAGCAGGTGATTCTTTAGTCGTATTAGGTATGGATGGTGTAGGCACAATATTAGATAAGGAAAGGATTGTAGAGAAATATTATATAAGCAAATGATTGTAGAGATTTAATTAGTTAAGAGATGTTTGGATGTAAGATTAAGATATTGGGTGTTTGGTAACAGGGTTTCCCAAATTTGTACTTCACTTTTAATAGTATAAGATAATTTTTCTAAATCACATAATATATTTATTAATATTTATTTGATAAAAATTTAAAATTTTCACTAAAACATGGTCATTAATTTTTTGCAACTAGTTTGTAATAAATTAAATTGTATGACAGAGAAAAAAATGTGAAGGTATTAGTGGAGATATTGTAAAAGTTTAAAATATTAAAGTGATAGGAACTGATATTTTCAAAGTTTAAAATAACAGTTTTTGTTTTTTAACACTGAAAAAAAAATTATGTTAATAAAAATATTTGACGGGGTATTAGGGTTTTAAAACCCTCTTCATAAGCCTGGCCTCTTGCTTTATTCAGTTCCTACCTAAGTCGTCTCAGTTTTTAAGTCTTGTTTTTCTTTCAACGCTTGTTATATTGTTCAATTCAGGGTCATGGACTCCCGGATTATGCAGACTTCTTTTTTCGTCCCTTGCCACTGCCTTGTCCTTCAATTCCGTCAGCCGAAACCGTTCCTCCTCTGTTGCATCGTCAAGGAAACCTTTGTCGATCGTCTGTCCTCAGACGAAGACGAGAACAAGAAGGGAATCTTGTGTTTTATCTATGTCTAAAACAGATGATGGCTTCACTTGCAAAAATTCCGGTGTGGATATCGATGCTGGGACTGAGCTCATTAGACGAATCCAAAAGTTGGCTCCTATGATCGGCGGATTTAGTGGTGGCATTCCTCTAGGTAAAAAAAAAAATATATATATATATATATATATTAAAAAAAAACTGAAAATTTTCACCTGACTGTTAAGAGTTTTCTCTTGTTCGTTTGGTTTGAGCAGGTGATTCTTTAGTCGTATTAGGTATGGATGGTGTAGGCACTAAACTTAAGTTTGCATTTGAGACCGGAATTCATGAAACCATTGGAATCGACTTGCTAACAAATATAGGACTTTTATTTTAGCAAAAAAAAAAAACAAATATAGGATTTTAACTTTTTGGTTGTTTCAGGTGGCTATGAGTGTGAATGATGTTGTTACTTGTGGTGCAAAGCCACTGGGTTTCCTTGATTACTTTGGTACTAGTCGTCTCGATGTAGATCTTGCAGAAAAGGTATCATTCATTCATTCAATGCTTTTCAATTTCATCTCGTTGATATTGAGATGTTGAACAAACATTATGCTTTTGCTTTGTAGGTCATTAAAGGGATTGTGGATGGTTGTCAGCAATCCGATTGTAAATGGAGAGACTGCAGAGATGCCTGGCTTTTATGCTAAAGGCGAATACGATCTCATTGGGGTTGCAATAGGCGAAGTGAAGAAAGATTCTTTTATAGACGGGAAAAACATTGTGGCTGGAGATGTTCTTATTGGTCTTCCTTCTAGTGGACTTCATTCCAATGGTTATTCTTTAGCAAGAATGTATGTTTTTTTAGTTATAATCTGAGTTTTATTTATTTATTTATTTTTTATTTTTTTTATTGGCACTAAAAGTAGTTTAACTGGAAAATCGTTTTCAGGGTAGTGGCCCAAAGTGACCTTTCGCTTAAAGATCAACTTCCTGGTGGTTCAATTTCCCTTGGTGAAGCTCTAATGGCACCTACTTTGATTTATGTCAAACAGGTTTGTGTTTTTTTTTTGGGTCAAAAAAACATTTCATTATCCAATTTGTTGTCCTAATCACATAACTGTATATTCACATTCACAGTTACTTGACTTTATTAACAAAGGAGGAGTGAAAGGGTTAGCTCATATAACGGGAGGAGGTTTCACCGAAAACATTCCCCGAGTCTTACCCGGTGGTTTGGGTGTTGTTATTCACACTGATGCTTGGGAACTTCCACCTTTGTTCAAGTTTATCCAAGAGGTAGTTTGAGAACCATAGATAGCATCAACAAAACATCTCTTTATTATAGATTAATAGTTTGTACTAATCTCTTTTAAAATGTATAACTAATTGTTTGGTTATTATAGTGTGGGAGTATAGAAGAGAGTGAGATGAGAAAGACGTTTAACATGGGAATTGGGATGGTAATGGTGGTGAGTCCTGATGCGGCTTTAAGGATACTAGGAGAAGTTGACAATGGCGACTATGTTGCATATCGGATTGGACAAGTTATCCAAGGTCAAGGCGTAACCTATCATTAACAACAACAACATGTTGTGTACACTTTTGGAAGACCCTTGTGTTCCTTAAGTTTTTCTTCCCACCTTTTTTAAGATTAGGCTTTTTCGAAAATGCAATATGAATATCTTGTCATTTTAGTTTTTCTTTTTCTTTTTTTTTTTTACTAGCCACTTCTCTTTCTAAAAAATGTATGTTATGTATTTCTAAAAGATGCTCAAGCGAGACATCTGCTGAGCCGGTGGCACACCCATTGGTTGAGATCCAAACACTCCATCGCTTTTGTCCATCTCTAGCTTGTATTGTGTCTGCAACAAGAAGATTGGGTTATGATCATATATAATACCATAAGATAAGATAGTTTCAGAAAGCTCAGATTTAGTTTTCTAGTACCTTCATACACGCACAGACCTTGCAAGAACATCAAGACCGTGCATCAAAGTATTAGCGATGCGCGAAACACTAATAATAGTTTTAAAGGAGAAAAGCAATAAAAACACATACGTGCAGTAGACCGCATCAGCACAGCAAGAGAGTATCTGAGATGCCTCGGAAAGTTCGCTGCTTCCAACAATGCAAGCGACTATAGAGAATATGCAAGCAACTTGGCTGAGGCAGAACATAAATCCCTGCAAACGCACAAGATTGGGAGAATTTGTTTATTTTACATCAATGTATAAACTCCGTAGGGAAAAGTAAAAAGAAGGGAGAGTACAATGATGCAATTGACGCATTTTGTAGTCTGGATGTTGAATTCATCCTGGATGACAACATGCATTGGTCATTGAAGATATGATATTTTGTTTGTTCATCCTTTTAACATGCTGATCAACTAATATATCTCACCATATTTTATGAGGTGTTCTATACATGTTGTACACATAGTATATTATATTATATAGACAAATGTGTAAATAAGTTCATTTCTACATCAAACACGCAAAATATCATTTATTGAATAAGTTTTTTCGCGTTTCAATTTTGGAGTTGTAACTAAAACTTTGAAAATGCTGAGTTAACGAGAGACACATGACTTTTGCGTTTAAGAAAAGAAAATCAACATATAATCATTAGGAAATACTAGGAGTCACACAAAAATAAAAGATCATTTGGAATTAATAGACCTCGAAGAGTTTCATAATAGAAAGAAATTGACAAATTGTTGCTAACTGGTTTAAGACTTTAAGTTAGGGCGTGACGCAGGGAAGCTTCCCAGGTGTTGTAAACTTTGGAGTATGTTATGATGTCGCCACATGGCATACGTGGACTTGTCTGTGAGTGTGCTTATTTCTTTCTAAACCTATACCATAGAGAGCCCACACGCTTCTAATCATTTTTTGCTTTCGGTTTACCACAAAACTTAAAAAATTATTAGCCTTTTCAAAACAATATAAACCAAAATGGGTATTCATTCAATGAGACAACCAATCTTTGATCAGAGACCCTTCTTTCAGTAGTTAATCCAAAAGCTTATTATTTACAACAAATAAAAATATAATATGACACGAATCTTCATAAAGTTTTATCTAGAGAACGGATGTTGATGTTTCAGAGAAACGAAGAGAAGCTGAACGTACCATGATGAGTTTCGATTTGCTATTCCAACCTCTTTGGAGAGTCATCTGGCTTGACCTTAAACTAAGCACCTGATAGATCACATTGCGGTAAGTTAAATAAAGCCTTGTTCACATACTAAGTAAGAAACTTTGTGATTAGAAAACAAATCTTTAGAAGTGGTTATCAAAGGATTGTTTTGATACTGTAACATCCCGGTTTCTGTAATATAGTGGTGCATGACGAGAGCTTAAAAGATTTGATTTGGCTACCTATATCACCAAAGTGCACATATCTTTTCCGTCACTCGTCTAGTTAGAACTCCAGAGTTAAGCGTGCTTAGGCTGGAGTAATATTAGATGGGTGACATACCGGAAAGTGATTGTCGATACCGTGTGAGTGAGACCAAAACACGGAGAAAGATCATGTGGTGATTTGTAGAGATAGTAACAAGTCTTTAGAGCCTCGTAAAAATTTAATGCACCGGTCCCACATGCCTATAGAAGGCGTGGAGGCCCACATGCCTAGAGAGGGCGTGGGGTTCACGGACCTACAAAGGGCATGAGGTGCTCACGGACGGTAGAGGTCGGATCGTTATAGATACCCTTCCCATGAATTCCAGAACCTACCCCATCACTCTGCGACATCTACGGTTTAAAAGATCTATTATTTTTAAACGTTTAGGGAGCTGCTACTCATTGATTTGCTTTTCTTAATAATTACCTTATAGAAAGTTGTAAACAAAAAAACTGCCGCAGCTAATTTAGTGAAGTAATAAGAGAGACTATTAACCACTAAAAGAAAATAACAAGATTGCAAGATATTAAAATTATTGCAAAGGTTAATATTTTGTTGTAAACAATAGAATTGCAAGAAAATCACGACAAATTTTATATGGTTGCTGATTGAGCGTTGCAAAGTCTTATTTTTTGCATAGATGTTGCAATATTTGTATTTAAATAGTTACTCGCTATATTTGTCGTATTAATGCGACAAACTTTTTATCGCAAATTTGTTGTATATTTATGACGCATATTTGCAACTCTATATTGTCGTAAATCATTGCTACATAAAGCTTCTAGCAAATACTATTTCAAATTTGTGCTACTATTTTTCTAAATTATATTTGTTGTAGAGATTTTGAGACGATGAACAAAGATTTTTTTTTTTTTTGCAATATGGCCACAATTTAACTGTCCATTGATCGTAAAGATATTTGCAACATATATGTTTCTCATGCTAATTTTTCTATATTTTTATTTAAAATATAAGATAAAATTTATTAATTATTAAACTTTGAATTTGATGATTAAAAATAATTACAATAAAAGTATAAATATATTAAATAACTAAATATTGCATAATCCAAACGTCATAAATATCAAAATATTTACAAACATCTAACAATAAATAAAGTGAAAGCTAATAGATTTTATTTTGTCTCTCTCCAAGAACCTCCATAGCATCTTCCATTTTTCTTTCTACAAAATATCAATTTAAGAAAATTATAATAATTGTCAGGAAAAAAATGAATTAAAAAATAATGTTGCTTACACCATTTGGACTCAGTCTAGGCATCATTGAAGCACATAATCCCGTTTACCCAATTCCACCGTTAAATACTATAGGATTCATGTAAAAATATATTCTAAATAAACAAAGTTAAAAAATATAAATAAACAAACTCATAAAAAACACTCAAAAACAGTAACGAATGATCTATGTTTATATTTTGTTTGGCTAATCAAAGTCAAACCCAAAAACCAATCAAAAACAGAAACACAAACCCGAGAAACTCCATGTTTGGAGAATGCTTCTTGATACCTCGAAACTTTGGAAATATACAGCTTGAGTCTGGTTCCTTAATTACTTGTGGAGAGCTCTTTCCAAAATTGAAGTAAGTTTATAAATATGATTGTAAATATATAATGATGAGAAAATCTAATTCTGGTACGAGATATATCTAATCGTGATATTCACATCCCTAAATCATGAGATACTATCTAGAAATCTTAATTAAAAAAAATGGAGGAAGAGAAAAGAAAAATAAAAGGTGGAGACATGTATCATAATATACATCTACGAAAATTTACCCACGTAGATATATGGTGTTTAGTATATGTCGTAATATACACTAGGTGCTATCTCTAAAACGTATTCAATAAAATGCATACATCTGGTTTGAATTTTCATAATTTTCTGGATAGTAAGTTTTTTTTTTATGGAATTAAGTGTTGCAAAAATGTTACTAAAAATCTCGAAAATATAGTTGCAAAAGTGTTATAAATTTCTTGCAACACAGTCATAATTCACTACCATGGAATATTTCTTGCAAATTTTGTAAGATATTTTCATATGTTGTAGAAATGTGACAATATTGTAACGAAATTTTGCAGCAGAATTGTTTGTCGTGATTTTGCAAGAAATTTATTATTAAATTATAACATGTATCCATCAATGCAAAAAAGTTGCAAAATATGTTGAAAAATTGTAATCGAAATAAACATAGCAAAATTATGTTGCAATATCAGATTTTTCTTATAGTGAACTGGCTTCAGTTATAGTCTTTTCAGACTTCTCAACCTAATTATATCTCCAAACATGAAAAGGACTTGTATTACAAACAAAAATAACTTCTGTGGCAAAGTTGCAATTCTTGAAACTTGATAAAACTTGGAAGTCTCCTTATATCGCCATACGTTTTGACCGACATCAAGGATGTGTGTCGGTGACATAAACATCCAGATCCGTTTCCAAGTAGTTCTGCTCAGCTACAAGCCTCCAAAAGCCCCAAATTGTAACAACAAGGTCCATCTCGTATTTGTACCTAATAAGACTCAAATTATAATAAAAAGACTCTAAAACTAATATTTATATCATGGCTACAAATCATAAAAACCATGATATATCAACTCTCCCAGACTTAGTTTTTGCTTGCCCTCAAGCAAACAGAAAACCAAACTCAAGGAAGAAGTTTGAAAACATGAAACTCATTAATGTCATCAGAGCACCACACATCACATTAGCTTTAGTAATCCACTAGAAATTTCTTACCTGACCAAATCCAGACCACCCTGTAATTCATCGCAAGCATTTGTAGCTTTCCTGATACTACCCACAACTCCACAACATAATCTTCTATAAGCCTTTCATCGCTGCATTTCATCTCTAATTTCAATGCCCAAAATCTTCTAAACTCATTGTCATTCAATACCAAAACAAGACGACTATACAACACTTGGTACTCTTTCTCTCCCCAGATTTATTATTTTCTTATTATGATGAACTTTTTTTTCTTATTTTTTTATAATTCAAAGGGGTAAGCGAATAATGGTATCACGGAAAAATCCTAACCTCGTTGCGGTTTTTGCGTGATCATCTCTTATATCCATGTAAAATAATGAGGTCACAGGAAAATTTCCTACCCCTTTACACGGAAGATAATCATTTCATCTTTTAAATATTAATTGATTTGATCAAGGGAGAGGAGTACTATTTATATACCACAAAAGTTGTATCATGTCTGGTATGAATAAAAAGTCAAGCCCATAGAACATTAAAATCGCGGATGAGATTAATTGCTTGTGCCATAGTACGAGGATTTCTGTTGGAAGTATAGGAGTTTCAAGTCAACCGGTCAGCCTTTGATTTTTCCATTATTCTCGATTTAAGTCAGGGTTGAGTCAATCGTCACTTAAACTTTTGCAAAATGTGGTGGTTTCCTCGGTACTAATCACTGTTTTGGACAAATTTTGACTCAATAAAACAGAAATAATGACTGACTCTCAAAAGAATAAATAGAGTTAGTAACTATCTCCTCCAGACTTAAACTACACTGTCCCTAGTGTAATTAAGCTTAAGGAAGGTGAAAGAAATAAATAAAAATGAAACATGAGTGAATTGTTATGTTAGAAAATCATGACCTTTTTGTGTGTGCATGTCAATTGACACACACCAGGCGTGTCGGTCGACATGTTGTCCGTGACAAGACAATGAACTTCCACAGTCATCTATCCTTGCCATTCAAATGCGTTTTCTCACAAGATTTCATGATTAAGAGCTCAAACGCAAGTCAAATAGCAATAGAATGGCATAATATATCAAATCCAAACAAGTTCCAAGCAAAATCAAAAGACAAACTGACTCAAGTGCAAGAATAAAGATGACTCAAAGTTAAAAAGAAAAAGAAAGAAAATACTAGAACCAAATGTCTGAATCAGCAATTAAACGTAGTCATCATCAGAGGCTTGAGGTGTGTGATGGTCGAGAGGAGGGTTACGAGAGCGAATGCGGGCTGGAGTAGGTCGAGTGCAAGTCGCACCAGCTGCTATAAGCTGCCACATACTCCGCATGGTGCTCACCATGTACTTCCTGAACATCAGACCATCATCCACATAACCTGCAGGTGGCTCGAGAAATGCAAATCCCGGAGTGGAAGGGGCTGGAGATGGCTGCACAAACTCATCCTCAACAGCTGAAGGTGCAGCACTAGAAGAAGCTCCACGACGAAGCTTGTGACTCGAACCCGGACTAAGCATCCACATCACATGCTTGAGGTAGCCAAGATCCATTGTGAGGTGCTCGGTCTTGCGAGTGGTGTTGGAGAAGATGATGTCAAAATGACTAAATATTGGAGTCAAGAGACTCCCCACATGCTCAAACTACTTCTTGCGGAAAGCCTTGGTCTTCAAAGAGACGAGATGATGAGAAAAGACAGCCCCTAAGTTCAGGTCTGGGTTAGGCACAGCATACCTCCAAGTCTCAAAAGGAAACATGTGATGAATACCAAGCAAGATGAGCATGAGATCTGACTTCCGTGCCTTGGTAGGATCAGAGTTGCACAAGATGGTTCTCACAATGAGGCGCAGGACATACCTAATGGTGGGATAACGGACATCCGTCTGCTTCGAAGAACCGGTATCATACTCACCATTTCCGATATCCGACCACAAATTCTCGATGTCGTCCCACTCGATGTCCAAGGTGACTTGAGTAGCATCTCTTCTAAAGCAGTCCAAGTCACAAAGATCCGTAAGGGTGATCTGGTATCGTACACCCTTACACATGAAGGTAATGACTCCTTCTTGTGTCACCTTGGCATTCTCATTGGCGTAGTAGACCTGACAAGTCGCCAAAAACTGTTCGCCATATCCGGATAGAGCAGTGAGCGATCATATGGCATAATCCCAAGACCCATCCATCGGGTGATGTGTGAGAATAGTACCCCATCAAAAAATTTATTAACACATATGTTTTTTTTTCAGTGTTGAAAAACAAAAACATTAGAAAAATTGTTATCTTAACCTCAAAGTATTACACTAGACTTTAATAATTTAAATCTTGAAACTATTCTACATTTTTATTCTGCCATAAAATTCACAAAAAAATAGTTGCCAAAAAATTAACTAAAATATCCGATGAAAATTTATGATGGAAATCCTATGAATTTATAACAAAATAGTTTTGTCAGAATTTTCAAAAATCAAATGGCTAACATATATATATTTTTTAACAGATTTTCGACGATTGCTCAAAAATTTGTCAGAAGTCTAATAGAACTATTTTGTTGAAAATTTGTCAGATTAACATCTAGGTGGAAATTTTGTCTATTTTTCAGGTAAATGTTTTTTTATTGTAGTTAATTTTACCTCATGATTTTTAAAATTCATACAGCTATAAATCAGTCTATTGATATACATATTTTCAATGGATTTTTGACGGATTAGGATTTCATCAAAAATTTCTTTAATTATTTGGTAACTTTTTTGAAGTGAATTTTACATTAGAAAAAATGCGAGAAGTATTTCAAGATTTAAAGTGTTAATAAAAAAATAATTTAAAGGTTTATAGTGCTAGTAAACTACCTTCGAGGTTTAAAGTGGTAGCATTTTATATCTTCAAAGTTAAAAATGCACATTTCCTTTTTCATTCATTACATCACAAAAGTTTTCCAAAGTTGTTCCTTTAAAAGGAAACTAGAGTTTTGGATAACATTCAAGGTTGATGATAGTTAGGAAAATAAAAACTTGCACTGTGCAGTTTAGGAAAATGTATGATTATACTTTGTTAATATATATAATCATAAATTATTATTAGTGTTTTAGATTATATTTATTTTATGTTTTTAACATCTTATTTATATATTATTATTATTATTGTTGTTGTTGTTGTTGTTATTATTACTATTTTTATTATCATATATGTTTGTGCCGTGCTAATTAAAATTACTAATATATAATTACGTATGTACAATATCAGTTATATCAATGATAAGAAATTTGATCCAAATCCGCCATGACTCATCTTGATCTATTGACCCAAAATTTTAAACAAATACCATATATGCGTGAATCATATTTAAAACATAAAAAATATTCAAATTAGATATTATATTGGAACTAATTGATAGAAAAAATATTTGTTTCCATTTGTGATGAAATTTACATTTGTATTAGATTAATATGCATACAAAATTTAAAATCTATGAAATTAAGAGAATAATCAAAAGATGCTAACATTAAATCCGTAATCAATATAGACAATTTTTGATATATATATATATATATATATATATATATTTGAATAGTTAAAATTTATAAGGATGAGTATATGAATATCTAATTAATACGAAAATATATTGGGATCATGTTTTATAATATCAAATTTGTGTAATATAAACAAATCCCATCTTGTGCGTTTGCAGGGATTTATGTTCTGCCTCAGCCAAGTTGCTTGCATATTCTCTATAGTCGCTTGCACTGTTGGTAGCAGTGAACTTTCCGAAGCTTCTCAGATACTCTCTTGCTGTGCTGATGCGGTCTACTGCACGTATGTATTTACTTCATCTGATTCTTTAGTTATCCTTTTAATCTATTAATGTTCACGCATCGCTAATACTTTGACGCACAGTCTTGATGTTCTTGCAGGGTCTGTGCGTGTATGCAGGTACTAGAAAACTACAACTAGAAACTAAATCTAATCTTTCTGAAACTATCTTCTCTTATGGTATATATAAGCAAAAACCCAATCTTCTGGTTGCAGACACAACACAAGCTTGAGATGGACAAAAGAGATGGAGTGTTTAGATCTCAACCAACGGGTGTGCGACCGGCTCAACAGATGTCTCGCTTTGATCAACCTGTCCCTCCTCAAGCTGGATACCCTCAGTCCTACCCACCGCCGGGTCAAGGCTACCCTCCTCCTAGCTATCCCCAACACTAAGTAACTTAACCGATATCTTCATTTCTTGCATCAAAGTGTTGTTGTTACTCGGTTTTGATATTCCTTTGCAATTATTGGTACTCGGTTTATGCCTGAAAAGCTTTGGTATCATTTGGTTTGTTGATTTCGTTGGTATCTTTCTCTCATTTATCTGATGAACCAAGAGTGTGTGTGTGTTTGCCTATATGGCTGGGTTTGTGTATTTTTAAAAATTGGCACTCTGTTTTATCTCATCCAATTCACTCGGACTATGTCACCGGAGTTGTCCAGCTCTGTAGTAGTTGGTCGTCAGTTTTATAATATAATTCAATTGGAAAAAAAGAAAACAATAAGACATGAGCATATTATATCACAAAATAATTTTTCAAGGTACGATTATATCAAATTTGGTAACATTTATTTTTACAAAAGTTTGATGGTATTAAACAGTACATGAGCATGTTAATGCATGGGAACCGGAGTATCATTTTAGTGATTAACAATTTTCGATAATTTTAAACTAATAGTAATTCAATCAATTTTCTTGAAGTTTACAAATTCGTCATCATTAACTATATCATGAAAAGTATTTGAAAAAGAGATTAAATTTGGGAATATTTATTTTTACAAAAGACTGTTGGTATTAAAGATATAGTGTACATATTGGGACAGGATCGTATATATTTGGATAATGACATAAATTATATTGTGATAACTATAAGTTTAGATGTCATATTCCGACAAAAAAATTAGGAGAAATTTGTGTCTATCTTTAGTAGAGAAAGTTAGTTTGATATCTAATTCTACATTGATCTTATCTCTTAATAGTACATAAGCTTGTTATTGCAAACCGGAGTAGGTTGTCTTTTTTGTTGTTGTTTCAGAACCTGATTGGTTTTGAATCTTTAACTAAATTAATCGATTCTTTTAAATCCAATTGGCACACGAGGGTGGACGTGGAACCATCGAGGATGGCTACATTGCTTTTTATATGCCTTTACGCTTTCTAGTCAAAGTGGGTCAACCAGAAAAAATTGTTTCATATCATCTTATATGATGGCACAAATATATTCTGGTTGATTATAAAATCAAACAGGTTTATCTAAATTATTTATAATCACACTTTTTTACTTGTTTTACCAATTTTATTACAAAAAGATAGTTTGTTATTCTTTGAAATTACACTTAAATCGTTAATGATTTTTACTATTTCAATGTAGGTTATTATAAGGAAATATATATATATATATATATATATATATTTGAAAAGGCTTATAAATTTAAAAATTTTGTGGTAAACCGAAAGCAAAAAAATGATTAGAAGCGTGTGGGCTCTATGGTATAGGTTTAGAAAGAAATAAGCACACGCACAGACAAGTCCACGCACGCCACGTGGCGACAGCACAACATACTCGAAAGTTTACAACACACGGGAAGTTTTCGCTCATCACGCCTTACCTTAAAGTCTTATTAAAACCAGTTACATACAACAATTTGTCAATTTCTTTCTATTATGAAACTCTTCGAAGTCTACTAATTTCAAATGATCTTTTATTTTTGTGTGGCTCCTAGTATTTCCCAATGATTATATGTTGATTTTTTTTCTTTTACGCAAAATTCATGTGTCTCTCGTTAACTCAGCATTTTCAAAGTTTTTGTTATAATTCCAAAATTTAAAGCGAAAACGACTAATTATATTTTGCGTGTTTGATGTAGAAATTAACTTATTGACAAACCATACAATGTAATATACTATGTGTACACTTATAGAACACCTCATATACATGGTGAGATATATTAGTTCAGCATGTTATAAGGATGAACAAACAAACTATCTTATCTTCAGTGACCAATGCATGTTGATCCAAATTCTGAAAGCTTTGCATAACCTTTAAATAATTTGTTAAAAAAAAATTTGTAATTTATTCTATAAGTTGAAGATTTGACGGTAGTTCCAGAATAGAAAATTAATTTAAAATGAAATGAAAATTTATAAAACATTTTAAATATAATAATATTATCAAATAATACCAATTTTTTTTATATAAAAATAATACCAAAATTAGACTGTCTTTTTTTTATAAAGGAAAAATAAAGTTGACTATGTCACTACTAATAGAATGATCGAATATACACTCAAAACTACAAAAAAATAAAAAAAAAATGTAGTGTAATGGTTTACGTATAGTGCTGTGTAACCATCCAGATTCAAATCTGCATAATGAATATTGTTAAAAATAAACAAATATTATTGACGTATGTATTATTTTTAAAAACGTCTAAACAATGTTTATTAAAATTAAAATGGGATATGAAAGAACAACATCTCCATTAATTTGCTTAACAAGAAAAGGAGTCTACAACTTTATAGTAACTCAAAATTTAATTTCATTTTCTGGGATGGATTATACAATTTTTCTTCTTCTTCTCCTTTTTCACTAACCAATAACCACTAACTATTTTTTTATATTTACATCCATCTCCCACCAAACCCCAATTCTTAAAGAAAGTACAAAAAAAGAAAGAAATTTTAAATTAATTATATATATATATATATATATATTCCCATTTCAAGAAGAAAAAAAAGCCCTATGTCCTAATTAGAGAGGCTAAGATGATTCATCAAGAAGTTGAGAAACTCCATTAGATTCAGACCAAAGCCTTTGGTTCAACGCCACTTGAAGATGATCAGGTATAAACTGCGTACGACAAAGTGGACACGTCATCTGATTATAACCCATCATCCAACGGTCCAAACATCCCCTATGGAATATATGTCTGCAGTTCGTCAGCCGTCGGATCTCGTCATCGTCTTCGAAGTCATAGAGACACACTGCACAACAGTCGCATTCGGGTCGGTTTAGATCCGAGAATTTACCAACTGGCAAGATCTCTCCAGCTAATATTGCTGCTGAGTCTGGTTGGTTTGAGGTTGGTGGTGGGTCAGGCCATGAGGTTGTAACCTGGTCAGGTTCCAAGAAGTCGGGTACACCTATGATCCGGAACATTGTGGAGATTAGTTTTCGGATCAAACCTAAGAAAGAGAGCAAGTAAATGAAGATTTTTGGGAGAAGAAGCTCGGAATAGCCCACCGGAAAACCCATTGTATCGCTGTGAAATAAGAGAGATGGAGAGAAAAGAGAAGAGAAGAGAAATAATTTGGATTGTGATGAATGATGATGAAAAGATGGAGAAGGGTGGGATTTATATATATATATATAGTTGGGTGTTGTTTATGTGATGTGACCATATTAGATGTGATTATGTTACTTAATTAATTAATGTATTGTTAATTTAATAGTAGTAGTTTTTATTTGCGTGTTTTTCTTTGGTATTTGATTGATTCATTATTTTTCTAGATGAAGGATATAGCGAGGAATGTGGTCATGATGATGTTTCTTTAGGTTATTAATTGACTTTTTAAATACCGATATAGTATATAGTATATATATACACATATTTTTTTGGTAAGGTCCAATATAGTATATTCCAAAAAATTAATTGACTTTTTTCATTGCAATATAGTTTTTTTTTTGGGTCTTCTGCATGTTAAAAATTTTCATGAAATATATATATATTAAAAATAAATTTTCAGTTACAACACAAAAGTCATATGTGGGTTGTGACAAAAGAGAAATAAACTCATACACTGTGTAGCTAATTAGAGTTGACGTCTTCTAGTGCGACTTTTATTATGTCCGGGTCATTGTTTACAGTTTAAATGACAACGATATTATCATATTAGTCTGAATTTTGATATAAAGTTCTCCAATGACAACGGTCGTTGTTTAATCTGCCATTCCACTCTAAGAATTGATCTTTGCTTATAAGCCAAACTAATTAGATTCGTAGTTAAGTTAACCCTTTTGCAAAGTAGCTAGCATTCTCAATATTAAAGCCTCCAAATATATGAAATGCTGAAGAAAAAAGGAGAGAGATTAAATGATTATCGATAAAGAAGATAAAAGTGATTTAAAAATATATATTCGTCTAGCTATAGTGATTACTGTATCTAAATTTAAAATCTAGTTTTGTTTGAAAGTTCTATAAAGAAATATATATATATCAATGTATTAATGTAAAGGCACATTGTTAGGTTCATTTCATTTCAATCTGTCTGCACCTCTATTGAGCAATACTATGTGTGTATTATGCATTTATATTTCCCTTTTAAATGTTTTTTTAACGAAATACTTATATACAACAAATCATAAAACAAAGATCATAACAAAAATACATTGTATTTTTTTAAAAATTCTACCAGAAAATATTAATTAGCTGTTACGTTTTGGTATAGTTACAATGATTGATGGAATTTGTATTGAAATCCAAATGAATGTTTGCATCTTCACATGATTCGTCGAACTATATCATTAGTATTCGTCATTTGCTATTATCATTCTTCATCTTTACTAATATTGTTACGACCTAACCTTAATTAGGCTCAAAAACAAAACAAAAAATTAATTAACAAGGTAGAAAAGTACTCATATAACTCTTCAATTTCGATTTTGATTCCGGTTTTAATTTCTAAATATACTTCTAGAATACAATATTACGGGATCAATTTCTAGAGAAAGGAGAGTCATATGGGAATCTGACTAAAATGTATGAAAGAGCCAAAGCAGCACTGACCCACCTCACACCCTCTCCATCTTCTCCTCCAACATTTCACATTCCTACGTTTAACACTTTTTGTTTGCAACATATATATATAATACAAACACTTTTTGTTTACAACACACACATATATATAGATATATATCTGCTAAGTATAAATATGTCAAAAAATGTATGCATTTATGTAAATTGAAAATGTTTCTTTGGATGAATTTTACCAAATTGTTGGAGGTTTTATATGTTTCAGTATATTTTATTAATTTCCTCGACATTTATATTGTACTTTGGAAATGTTGAATCCACCACATTATAAAAGATGCGAGCGTAAAAATCATTAGGCTATTTCTCTTCTACAAAAATTTAACTAGATCAAGTTTACTACACACTCATGTATAGGCAAGAAGGGTTAGGGAATAATTAATATATTTCACTAACTGCAGTTTTTGGCGTTACTAGTGAGTAGTGATATATTAACATTTAGACCAGCTAAATCCAGCCAAGATTAATCCCTTTTGTCTGGACAATTAATTTAACAATATAAGTAAATTTACTGTCTGCTGCCCAAAAAAAAAAAAAAAAAAAAATTACTGTCTATTATTCGCTATTGTATTGGTTCTGAACGTAGAGATTACTATAGTGGCAACATGTTTTGCTTTTGTTATTCTTTGCAGGATTTTAATTCTTATATTAAAGAGATGCAATAAAAAAAAATATTACAGGAATTGTGCTTTAAGTTTTAAAAGTAGAGAATTAAACATCTTTAACTTGAAACTTGTCTGCTAATTCAACGGAAAGCTACAAAATTCATTCCAGTTTTGCATGTCAGACGCTGTCGTTTTTTATCAGTAAGCGACCAACTAATCACTGTCATTAGTTTAAACAAAGCCAGCTAAACCATAACTAGTATATATCGTGTCTTTTAACCAAATTCCACATTTAATTAAATGATATTATTTTGTCTCTGTTTATCTTGGATCGAAAAACCCTAGTTTAAAGTTGATACTATCATAAAATTAAAATTAAAAATAACCGAGCTCTTATTTTACAATACTAATAATTAATTTCTAATAATAAATAATTTTGTTTATAACGGAAAAAAAGAGAAGAAATCACATTATGTTAATGATTGGTCATGTAGACTGACTTGGACCACGTGGCTTTTTCTTTTCTAAATGCCTTTTAGTGAGGAAGAAAATTAAAATAGTTTCCATTGTATATTCAAAATATTCATCCGTATTTGTCAGACCGTACACATTGCCTGTGTCTGTGTGAACACGCGATTAATGTTTAATAGTGTAATATATAGTATTTAAAATTTTTTTTGTTGAAAATCGCTTCCTATTATCTGAATTTTCGTATTTAACAATATAATTTGTTCTATTTTATTTTATTTCTGTAATTATCATTTTCAACGTTAACTATGAAGTGGAGTATCTAAATAAATAAAACCATCGTATGAAACAGAGGAAGTAGCTTAAAATTTTGGAAAATAGTTTTAATAAAATTATTGTTGGTGTGATAGAAACAGCTTACATAATTGTTTATTGTTTATAAAATAAAAATTTAACGAAACCGCTTAAGGATAGATCAAAGGCTAATTCTTTATTTAATACACCCTATGTTTAATAAAGTTAGATGTTTAATATTTTGCATATATACAAAATTGTTTTAAAAAAAAACCTAATACAACTATATTCTAAAAATAAATACAACTGTTTCATTTATTTTACTTCTAACTAACAGGGACAAAAGATAAAATATTTCATACCAAGTTAAATAAAAATATTAGACATCTATTTTTATGAAACAACTTCTTTTTCTAAACATATTTTTAAAATGGAGAGCACTATATATTTTACCATAACTCTGTTATAAACAACATAAAACTACTAGATAATAATCAAATGTTTCTGTTCTAGATATGTTTATCTAACCACCACAAACACAGTCACCATTAAATTTTTAAAGTCTAAAACCGAATTTTATGTATTTTTAATCAAGTAAGATGGTAAATCTATATAATAATAAACAGTAAAAGATATTCAAAAAAGAGAAACTGAAATAGTAGTACAAAGACAGCTAATACAAGAACTGAAGCAGCGAATCTATTGTCTCCTCCTTCTAGCAGGCAAACTAACGTGCCTTCCATTCACCTTATTCTTTTGATTCTTTCCCCTGTTTGTATATTTAATCAATTCTTTTTGTTTTAACTTATCTTTTCTGGCATTCACAAACAATTTTTATTGTTTTTTATTTATTCTTTTGCTCACATTTTTGCTTTTCATAAACTTGAAGCCTGTAAAACTGTATTCATCGGACTTGGGATAAGAACGGGTTTAGTCACTTTGGTTTATCTTAGATATAAAATATTTACTTAGCTGTTTCAGACAAAAACTGATAAATTTATTTAGTTGACATAAAATTGCATCAAGGGAAAAATGATAAACGAATATTACCAAATGGTGATTCTGGATGTGAAAGAAAATTATAAACGAAGAGTTTGGAAAATTTTGGTTGTTATAAAAACAATTAATAAGACTTGTATTATTCATTAAAATTTATAAGGTTTTTTGTTGTCAACTATAGTATAGTATTTATTAATTTACATATATAAATATTGGTCTTAAAAGATCTCTATGAATATTTTTATCAAAAAAATATGTATATAGGTTTTTGTGGAAACGATTATCTTATTTGGCTATGTCTACGTAAAGTGACAAATTACTTTTTCATTAAACCATATTCTTATAGCCCACCAAACATGTAATTTCTTTAATTGATCTGACGAAATCATTTTTAAATCTGTAATGTTGGTTGTTAAATTCACCTGTGTTGTTTTAAAAAATGAAAAAGCTTCATTTCTTGTCCCTTTTTACGTTATTATTGTCTTTCTTCTAAATCAAATTCTTACTTTTTGAGATATAAAATTCACTTGTCGACAGAAAAAGAGATATTTTTATACGGCCAAAAAAGGATTAAATTAGGCCATACGTTATAAGAACCCACTTGGTCACACGAAAATATTGGGCCTTAAATATGGGCTACAATGCTTCATTACATAGGCTCATGAGGCTAAGAGACCAAAGTTCAAAATTATAAAAATATCCTTAGTATCAATTTAAACCGTTTGTTTCTTATGCATGCATATGCACAAATTTCTGAAATTTTGTACCACATACTACTTATTAAAATTCTTAAATGAGTTTTTTTTTTCATAACTCGTACAATAACAATAAAATTGATATGTAATTAGCTACCCTATATATGTTACATCCCTTTCTTTTATTGATTGTTAATCATCAAACTTTCATGTCAAATTACATCCAATCATTATCAAACGCATAACAGAACAAACATATGATATTACTTAAATATAACAAAAAATAATGATGAGATGGAATAAAACAAAATTGGATGATGTTGAAAGAATAATGGTCTCCACACAGTATACAAGTACAACCTCACAAAATAAAAGTCGTCATCAAAGTTCGTCATGGGTGGCTCATGATGCATTTGGGCTTGGGCCTACAATACAAACAAATTCGTTGAATTATTTACTCGCTTCACACAACAAAAACATTTTCCTTTTTGCCTCTCCAAAAATATCTTCTTCTTTTTTTAAAGGATTTTTTTTTTATAAATTACGTTCCTTTTTTTTAGTTAATTACATTTCTTTTCTAGCTTACAAAATTAATAAATTCAGAGTATAAGCAGATATATTTACGAATAATAGCTCTAAATACTAAATAAACCATAATAAACCAAGCCAACATGTTTGAAATTTGAAACCAAACTAAAGACTAAATCGAATTAAATTGAAACCAAATCGAGTTACGATAAACTTTATTTTGAATTCAGATTTTAGAAAATCAATACAACCACAAACAAAATCTTTATAGATTTGCTCACACCTAATTAAACTGTTCAGATATTAATGGGGCAATGATTAATTCGAGAAAAAACGAGCATCTTTGTTAGTATCAAAGCTCTATATATTCCACAGCGATAACGATAAACCCATCGATAAAAATCACAGAAAATATAATAACAAAAATTATTTTAAAAAAAAAATCTGCACTAAAATCTAAGCGTTGTGCATTTATCACTTCTGGCACTGTCCGATGCCTCATGGCATCAATTACAATCACGAGGCTCACAACAACCTTCAAAATCTCGGGTTTACGGGTCAGGTTTAAATCCGTTAATTCCGGGTTTTGACCCGAAAACCCGACCCTGTTTCCCATCTTCTCCCTCAACGGTTATGCTTTCTTCTGCAGTGATATCATCATCAGTCTCTCTCGTCTGAACCCGAATTTTCGACCCGACCCGTTTCCAAGTTCGTTTTCGGATCCGAAAAGGATCTCTAAGTCATGGACTTCTCAACGTCTACAACGACATCTACAGCTACGGCGGCGAACGGTTACAGCTCGCCGCGTGACTCTTCATTCCCTTCAAGCTTCACTAAGTTCAACTCCGCTTTAACGGCTGGTCTTTTAAATCCGATGTCTCCTCCGCCGTCTCCGGCGATGCTCGACAAAACACGATCAAGTCCAACGCTATTCGAAATGATGGCTAGCGAAGCTGATGCAGTAGGTAGAGTTCCAGTTCAGATCCAGAACGGCGTACTTCCATCTCCGTCGTCATCATCATCTTCGGCGGCGGCGGCTACGGCTGCGAGAACGACGAATGTGAATCAACTCGTGATTTCAGCTCAGGATAAACAAGCACTTGCGATGCAACGGATTTCGGATCTTCTGGTGATTGGGAGCCCCGGGAATCAGTTTAACGATCCGACTTCGAGTGATGTTAAGCTAACTCTCAGCTCTAAAGATGGGATTAGTATCACTATGTGTGTGCATAGACAGATTCTTGTAGCTCACAGTAGATTTTTCGCTATGAAATTGTCAGATCGATGGTCTAAGCAGCAATTACCGCCGTCGTCTTCTCCGTATATTGTTGAGATCTCAGATTGTGATGACGTTGAGGTTTATATTGAGACGTTGATGCTGATGTATTGTAGAGATCTAAGGAAGAAGATGATGAGACAAGATGTTTCTAGAGTTCTTGGTATTTTAAAGGTATTGTGAGAAAATTGTGATAACTCTGTATGCTGTGATTGAATCATTGTTACAATATTTGCAATCACATTGTTCCATTGTTGTTTGTTCACTCAGGTTTCAGCAGCAATTGGGTTTGATGCTGGGAGTGCTTTCATGTTTGGAGTACTTGGAAGCAGCACCATGGTCAGAGGATGAAGAATATAGGATTGCTTCATTGTTGTCTGAGTTACATCTTGAAAACGTTGGAGCAACAGAAGTTTTGAGAAGAGTTTCTGTAGACGCTAGCAATGGGAGTAGTGGTGGTGGCAACGATGAGGTGCTTTTGAATCTTTTGCATATTGTTCTTGAAGGAAAAGATGAGAAAGCGAGGCGTATATGAAAACTCTTGTTTCCAAAATGCTTAGAGAGAATTCGTCTGGAAATGATCTTAGGAAAGAGTCGTTTTTTTTGGCTTGTGACGGGTGTTTGCATAAGCTTAAGAGGCAGTTTCTACAAGCAGCAGAGTCGGATTTGGAGAATGTTGATCAGATAGCTAGACAAGCGGATAATCTGCATTGAATTTTGGATATTTTGATAGATAGACAAATCGCTGAGGATTTTATTGTGATGTGGGTTTCTCTTTCTGAGCTATCTGAGGTACACGGCAAAGTCCCCGTTGTTCATAGGTTTGAGATTAGCAGAGTAACAGCAAGAATCTTTGTAGGAATTGGGAAGGGACAAATCCTGACACCTAAAGAAGTTAGATGTTTGCTACTGAGGAAATGGTTTGACACCTTTCTATGATGATTTTGGTTGGATGAGGAGAGCGTCGAAAGGGCTTGATCGGTATTTAATCGAGGACGGTTTAAGCAATACCATACTCACTCTACCTCTTGCTTGGCAACAAGAGTTTTTCCTAGCTTGGTTTGATCGGTTCTTGAACTCGAATTTTCGGTTTTTTTGCACACAGAAATTGAGACAGTAACGTATCACTACGGAAAGAGTTGATGAATGTTTTTCAATCGGTTTTCAACTTAGTGTCGTTATGCCCAAAGAGACCAATTCTAAGAAATATCAAAGAGGTATATTCTTTGCAAGGTTCTAGACCTTATAGTAAAAATATATACATAAGAATAAAGTTGGGTTAGATAACAAAGGAACATAGTATCATATACCAAAAGCATATAATATGCCCACATTGTTATCTCCATATCATAATCTCTTATGGACACAAAAGCATTGGCTTTCCCTCTCATATGGACCACAAATATATGTAATTATGTGTTCCACATCCAAAATTGAATTATTGACCATTACTTAGAACCAAAGGTTACAGGTTATGGTATGCAAACAAAACCATGTTCGAATTTGGGAGTTTATGTTTGAAAGGTTCATAAGTTTTTTTAAGACATGTTGAATTATTTGGAAGTTTTATCGGAATATCGTTGATTTCACTAAGAGATTTACGAGGATGCACCGCAAGATTCAAGGTTTAAGAAAGTAACACTCACTAGTCACTTCTAATACAGATCGTTCACTTTGCATTGCTTTTATCTTTTGGTTTCTACTCGTCTCCCATGGCGAGTTCAAGGGCGTAATCGTCTCTTTCCTGCAGTGTAATATCGATAAAACTGTTAAAATCGCAATGCCGATAAAGATTTAAAGAACTTAAATCATTTTGGATCTTGATGATAAGATGATTGGACCAAGGTTTTCATTTTGCTCAGAGAACTTACAATTGGTCCACGAGCGAAATATCTTCCAAATTGTAGCCAGTAGACCTGTGTTTCATAAGATTAAGAACTCTGTAACTAGAATGAAATGAGAGAATACAAGTACTGTTGTGGCAGTTCTTGGATTTTCAAAAGAGTAATTTTTTATAAGAAGCTACCTCGTCCTCGTCTTGTGTTTCTACTTCAAGGTCAGATGTAGGGAAACCCACACAAAGAAGTGCATACCCCTGCATGTATAAGCTACAGAACTCAAATGCAAGATAAACTTGAAATCAAAGATATAAGGACCAAAATCACTATGCTTTGTAAAGGATTAGTACACCTATTACTACCCTCAGGGTTTAAAAACCTATGCTTCAATCAAATTGACTTCTAAAAAGAAAAGTTGTTCTAACTAAAATATGTTGACACATTCTCTAAACGCTAACAGTTAGATAAGTCTTTGACACTGTATAATGTCAAGCAAAAAAAATCACTTAGGAAGATGCGACCTTGCAATGGATAGATTGGTTCTTTTCATTAATTCAATAAGAGTTGGTCCTAATTTTTCAAAGACATAGACTCTAATCATCACAAATTGTCTCCATAGTTCCAGCCTACTTGTGTTTCTGGCCACATTACAATTCTACCTCCCTACAGCGTAAGGTAAAGGGATATTATTACCTGGGACTTTAATTCTGGTGATATTCCCAATGCTTGTGGCTGCCTCAGCTCTCCAGATTTTACACGTACGGCACAACTAGTACAACAACCTGCCAGCATAAGATTGTAAAACCGTAGAAAAGACATAACCAAGTTTGAGCGCTTAGCCAAAGCATACTTTTAACATGTAAATCTCACAGGAACATTTAGACTCTATTTTTCATGCATATGGCTCTAACATAACACCATTAGTGACTGGCTTATCCTAATCATCTACATCACCTCTGAAATTTCGAATATCAGATACATTTAGGCGACAAGGAAAACATATAAACACACTTTAGAAGATCTTAGCAAAAAAACTGAAACGGTTCGAGAGAGATCAGTACCATGCCTACAAGCAAAAGGAAGAGTAATGTTCTGAGCTTCAGCTGAGTGCAATATATACTGATCCTGCATTTCACATAGATAGGATTATGTCAGCCACAATATACAATGTTCAAACGTAAGAACACAAAACTACGAGCTGATTCATATTTGTTTACACCAAGAGCTCCACATGCAGAGAGATCTCATTCTTATTTCCTCCACTTACACGCATTTGAACATCGAAATCGAAGAAAAAGAGCAACTAAACCTAAGTAGAATCTAAATTAGATTAGCTAGAAGAAACAGCTCAATGCCATAGCTATACAATACTTGAATGTCCACACTCCAGAGCATACATTGCAAATCTGAAGCATACAATTCAAATTTAACTAATCCAAGCTATGAACATTCTCTAATTGCAACTTATTTTATAATACAGCAAAGATATAAGCATCATAATCTCGTATCTCATGCTAAGGATGTGACCAATTGTGTAGCTAAATCGGATATGTTAAGCCATAAGCAGCAATCGCAGCAAAGAACATCAACATTTTCTCAAATGGATCAAAAATCTCACCTCTGGAACCTCGAATTCATGAACTACTCCTCGTTGTCGATCGTGAACGGTGACTTTGTGCGATGGAACAGCCAACGATCCTCTATCTGTTGGACTGGAGATTTCTACAGGAATTCGGAACTCACACGTTGTAGCTCCTCGAAGGAATCGGCGATTGATCGGAAAATTTTGTCGCTGAAGCGAAGTGTAAAATGTACAGGGCAAAACCAGAGCCATAGTTTTGGGGATTTTGATTTTCGCGGGGCTTTACTAGTCGAAAGGTTGAAGAAGATAAGAGTGTTTCTATGACTCGGCGAAAGACCAACCATTGGCATAAACCGGAAGGGATTTTGGTTTTGTTATATCCGGTTTACAAACAACAAATAATCATCTAAGCCTAAACCGACCAATTGAACCACTAATGTTACACACATACTTTCTGGCTTAGGCTTGGATGGTAAAGGAAGTAATTAAATTAGGTGATGAATCATACTTAACCGGCCAATAAAACCGGCAAATACACCTATTTCCCGGCTTAGGCTTGGAAGATTGATTAAACCCATCCGGTATAAGCGGTGCGTGTAATAGATTTCAGATTAAGCCAGCAAAGCATCTCTACGTGGCAGCTAATTAGAATGCTGGGAATTGAATCATGACACGTGACGACATAATAACACATGTCATTAATTTGAAACATTTGGACCGACGAAGCTATTCATACATTTTGTATAAATCAGACACGAACTATAACATGCAATAGTAATAATTTGAAAAACAGATAAAAAAAAACAAAGAAAATGCAATCGGCGAAACAGAAGCTAAGAGATATGGCTAGTACAGCCAAGGAGAAGATTACCATATGTCAAGCAAAAGCCGATGAGAAGGTTCTAATCAAATTATAAAATTTAATAATAAAGATTTTTGTATTAGTTAACGATTTGTTTGATTAATATTAATATTAATTATGTTAGGCGGAGAGGGCGACGGCACGGACGAAAGAGGAGAAAGAGATAGCACATGGCAAGAGCTGAAGAAGATGGCTAAAGAAAGCTAAAGAGGCTTCAGTTAGGGATATTTTTTTTCCTCCCAACTTAGTTACATTGGTTACGGGCATAATCGTCCTGGAGCTACCTCTGTGCCTCCGGCAGTAGCGGCTGCTTATCCTCCCGGAGCTACCTCTGTGCCTCCGGCGGCAGCGGCTGCTTATCCTCCCGGAGCTACCTCTGTGCCTCCTACGGCGGCTTATCCTCCCGGAGCTACCTCCGTGCCTCCATCGGTTTATCCTCCGACGGGGCATCATCATCATCCTTACTGATCAGATATAATCTTTGTTTTTATTTCTTGGAACTTTTGTAGTGATTTTTAGGCTGGTCTTGAAGTTAAATAAGTAAATTAAGGTTTGACTTGATGTTTGCGTAAACGTTTGTTGATTGCAAAAACGAGTGGCTCGAAGTATCACTTACTCGAGAGAAAGTTAACACATATATATAAACCTGGAAACAATAATCTTTTTGGTATTTTCATCTGGTAATTGATAAAAAAAATTCAAAATTTTTAAACAATTATAGTAGTTATTCATTTTTCTTTTTCTTTTGTTTTTTATTAACTAAGAATTTTTGTGTTTAAATCCGTCAATTATAGAAAATAAGATGTATTTTTGTGATAATATACTATAATAACTCTACTTTTAAACTAATTGCTAGAATAACTTTCTAAAAATAGTATAATTAGATTTAATTTGTAGAAGCTCTTTTAGTCTAGTGGTTATCAAGGATTCATTAATGTTTCAATTTGGGGTTTGAATTCAATCATTTATTCAATGAATTCATTAATGTTTCAATTTGGGGTTTGAATTCAATCATTTATTCAATGAATACAAGCTTATATGAGATTTTCAACGTGGTGCATGTGAAACCGTTTAGCGTGGATGGCATGTCCGTTGTAAAATCATCATTGTAACAGTTTTTAAAATTTGTAATCGAAATCGAATACTAATAAATCAGCGGAAACAAAAAAAAATAACCTTAATTTTTTGTTAATCAAATTGGAACTTCATATTCGCAAAAATGTTATTTTGATTTAAAATAGAGTAAATATTTACAATTTTGAAAATTTAAAAACACAACTGAAAATTTAAACAATATTCACCTACGATATATGAGAAAAAATTCTACCCCTTCTTCCCCAAAAACATTCCACCGACACACCTCTCTTCTCTTCATTTCGCCGCCGAGTCGTCGTGTCATCGTGATTTTCGCGATTTTCTTCTTTTTCATTTTCGTTGTATTTTTTTAGTGGTTATAAAAAAAAATCCCACATCTTCTTCAGCAAAAATTTTTCACTGTCGTGTCTTCTCCTCTCACGGTCGTCTGTGTATATAGAAAAAATAGATTAGAAAATCGTTAATACTTAGTTCTCTTGTGTATTTTCTTATAAATACTTTTTTAATCCATAGGTTCATCTGGACTTTCGCTTCTAACTAATCTCCTTTATACTCAGTTTTCTTTTCGTACTTGCTGTAGATTAGGTGACCAAATAAAATTGAACCCAGATCTTGAAACAGCTACATATCCAATCCCAAAATAGTGGGATATTACCACTTGATTTTTCTTATAAATACTTGTAATCTCATATCTAATAAAATCATTCAGCCTTATAATCTATTATATATGGTATTATAGCTTCGATACCTAAACGGCTAAATCTAACATTTTAATTTTTTTTTTTCGTGGCCGTTAATCATCTTCTTCAACTCCACCATTCTCTGTTTCAACGTTACTTTATTTTTTCAATATTCTCTACATCTTTCTCTTTTCAGTATCTCGCTCTTCTCATCTATTTCTATTATGATTGTAAAACGAAATTGTCGCCATTATTGGATCTACTTCCCTTCTCAATATCAATATGGGAAATATATATATATATATAATAATAATAATAGTTATATTTATATGTAAGTTTTATGAATTTTTATCCACACAATTAGTTATTTAAATATTAATATTTAAAAATTATATATACATATATATATATATTATGTAATATTATCATTTTGACTAAATTTTAAATTTTATTTTCGAATTCATTTTATAGTTATTTTTAAAAATTTATTGAACATATCAATTATCCGATAAATAATAGATGTAAACAATTATTCGGAGATCAAATAACATGTTAGTTCCGGGGTCTTTAGTCCTTAATTTCAATCATATCAACTTGGCAATCATTGGAAATAAAAACTAATAAACATCCATAAATTAGCTTTTGCATAATCTATTAAACATGATTTTAATAGTGTTTGTAATTCAAAGTTGAATAACACTAAATTTTTAAAAAGTTAAAACTAAAAAACAAACATAACTAGTAACACCCCTTTAATAGTCAGCAATATAAATGTGCTAACTTGAAAATTTAATATTCATCTTAAATTCTTGATGAACATGATATGATATGAGAACAATGATTGTTACAAAATATCACTCCTAATTAACGGTAGGTTGAAATGTTTTTAGCCAATTTGACATTTGAACATGATTGTTGGATTGACTCGTTTTCATAAGATGATAACTTTTTTCTTCAAAACTTGTACATATCAAGTGCACTAGTTGGATTATATGAACCATATTGTGTCGAGTTTATAAAATGTTGGTTTAAATATGATGTGTAATAATTTAAAAATATGATGTGTAAACTATGACAAATAAAAATTAAGAGAATACATGAAGATCAATGTTGTCATCTTTAAAAAGTCGGCCTGTGAGAAATTTTAAACATGGTTTTTAATGTGTTGATAAACCCTTATTGCTAATTAACTGAATATGGCTAAAAACATCTCTAATACAGAAGTATTAATTTCTCTTTTTATTCCCTAAGATTTTATCAAACTATTTATTCGAGAAACAAAAACTATTTTACTGTGGCTAAAACATTTTTTTAGAGTTTATAAGATACATTTGATAGTATCTCAAATATATAAGTATATTTTTGTATAATTTTTTCAAGAATAAAATTTAATAGGATTTTCTTTTTGCTAGGTTTTAGTTCAAACTGATCAACATTTTTTCATTGAAATTATTTTTTTATTTTTTGTGGAGTAGAGTTTTAAAATAATCAATTAGTTGAAATTTGATAAAAAAATTTGCAAGCAATTTATTTACTTCGAATTTTCAAATAAAAACTTGAAAATCAATTATATATGGCATATTTGGTCGAGTTATATAATACTTATTACATACTAATAAAGATAATAAAAAATATTGTTTAACAAGAATAAATTCCAGACTAATAAACTATTGTGTTCTAGTTGTCACTCGAGTTTATTATCAATTAACCAATTTTTAGCTAGTGTGAAATTGAAGATGGTAGAATCGATTTATAACAATAAGTATATATTTATCTCTATTGTTTTAAAACATCCAAGTGAAACACAATCCTCCAAATTATATTCATAGATCATATGAAATGGAAATAAATTATGGTCGCGCATTTCATCTCTTGACCTATTTGACCATATTACTTGGCCCATAAAGAACGGCCCATTTATTATAGAACCAAAACAACTCGGCCCATTAATTAATAACCATCTCGTACGGTTGTTTTTCGCTTAAACCCTAAGTCTCCTCCAGTCATCATTTCTCAGACTCTGACCACACTGAGCCTTCAATGGCGAAAACCCTAGCTCGTTCCACCGCTTCACGCGTGACCAAACGCTTCTCCTCCACCTCCGGAGCCACCGCTCCTTCCCCTTCTTACCTCCTCTCCCGTCGATCTACCCCAGCGATCTCTCATGCCGTTGGATTCATCTCTTCCTTGAACCGTTTCACAACGATTCGAACTCGAATGGACAGGTCCGGTGGATCTTACTCGCCGCTTAAATCCGGTTCGAATTTCAGCGATCGACCTCCCACTGAGATGGCGCCTTTGTTTCCTGGATGTGATTATGAGCATTGGCTAATCGTTATGGATAAACCTGGAGGTGAAAACGCTACGAAGCAGCAAATGATTGATTGCTATGTTCAAACTCTAGCTAAAATTCTCGGAAGGTTAGGGTTATGCTTCATGATTATTGATTAATATAATCGTAATTAAGCTTTGTAATTTAAAAATTAATCTCTTTGTTGTTGTTTATTTAGTGAGGAAGAAGCTAAGAAGAAGATATATAATGTATCTTGTGAAAGGTATTTTGGATTTGGTTGTGAGATTGATGAAGAGACATCAAACAAACTCGAAGGTAATGTATCTGAAACACATGTCGGATTTTTGAGCGATGTAATGAATGGTTCTTGATTCTTGTTTGTGTTTGTGTGCTTTCAGGACTTCCTGGTGTTCTTTTTGTTCTACCAGACTCTTATGTTGATCAAGAGTACAAAGATTACGGAGGTTAGTTACAAGCTATGTTTAGTTTCAGTGATTTCACAGTTCTTTGTTTGTTCTGTTCTGTCTTATAAACCATCAAAGACTTAAGCTTTGAACTTAGGATTCAGACACTGTTGAAGTGGATTGAATTAGACATCACAATCTAGTTTTGTGCTACCTTTGTGTATTTCATTAGTTCTTTATAGAGAAGCCCAAGCATTTTAGATCTTTAAAGTAGTGTCTCTGTTTAAAGTAGTATGTCTTTGAGTTTGGTCAACTTGTTAATGAAAATCTGCAATTACGAATTGCAGCTGAGCTGTTTGTGAATGGAGAAGTAGTCGAACGACCTCCAGAGAGACAGAGAAAGATCACGGAGCTAACGACACAGAGAAGTAATGATAAACCAAAGTACCACGACCGGACTAGATATGTTCGAAGGAGAGAAAACATACGTTGATGAATCAAATTTAGATATCAGACGAAGAAGTTGTTGTCCAATGTTTGTGTCTGCAACATAGCTCGTTTCTCTTTGTGCTCTCTTTATCTAATGGCTTTGTAGCTTTGTTTCATTAGAACTTGGATGGAATAGGACAATTATTGCATATACATATGTTGTTCCCCTTCGAACGATGTCTTTTTAAATTATGAAAATAAATATTTAAATAAATTTTCCCTTGCCTCTTTAACCAAATTAGGCTTGGGCATAGAAACCCGAAAACCGAACTGAAATATTCGGTTTCAAAACCGAATTGAATATAAAATCTGAACGAATTATTAATGTTTCTGTTTGAATTATCCGAACCAAAAACTGAACATTGTATCCGAAATAAAATATATATCCAAAAATATTAGTTATAATTTTATACCAAATAATATTAATTAACAAAAATATCCAAAATAGCCTAAATATCCAAAAATCCCTAGTTATATTTGTCAAAATTATAATTTTTTGTAAAATTTAACTAATTTTTATTAAAATTGAACAAACTTTTAGTTTTTTTCTTTCTTTTCAAAAACTGAATCAAAACTGATCTGAACCCAACATCTACCTGAACCAAAACCAAACCAAATAGTCATAAAACCTGAATGATACTAAACTCTTCAACCTGAATTATCTGAATCCAAAAAAACCGAACCAAATCTGATCCAAAACCTGAATGAATGTCCAGACCTAAACCAAATTATTGAATTAAGAAGTTGGGTGTGTAAAAGTAAAACTAGTTTATTCGGATAAACCGTTAAACTAACTCCTCCGTATTAGGGGACACCGATTCTTTCTTTCCGATTATTATAATTAAACCGGGTTGACAAGTTTAAACCGTAACTTAACCGGTTTCATTACCTAGCTTATAGCTCTGTCCTCCACTCAACAAACTTGTTTAGGGTACGCCGTACACCATTTACAGAGACACGAAACAGAGAGATTTAGTTTTCCATCCCAGAAACGATCCATTGCGTTAACGACGATCTGATCACTTCATCGTCAAAGGTAAATCCCATAACTGTTATCTCGTTTTAGCCTTTACAGTCTCTGTTTATGAATTTTGGTGCCAGTGATTGATTTACTCAAGAGTTTTTTTATAATCGTGATTTAACTGAATTCAGTTTAACGATGATGCTCTTCCTTTAAATTCTTGATTCCAATAAGTATTTCTTGATTTTGATGGAGTTTTGATTGCAGGCAGATATGTGGATATTCTCAATTCTCTCTTGCTTGATCTTTTCTTGGGAAGATTGTTTATGAGAGTATTATAAGTCACTACATTTGGTAAGCTAAGGTTTGCTTGCTAAACGAAGTGACTTATAATAATCTCATGAATGGTTTTTTTGTAAAGATTGCGTGAACGAGGACTTGTCTGCAATACAATTGTTAGATGGTCAATGTGATAAGGGTAAGCTAGAGAAAACATTTGTCATTTGCAAAAGAGTGAATTGGATTCTTGGCTTTAGTATAATAATCATCTTTTGTCTATTGTTGTAATACTTTCTTTTGTGTGTGTTTGTAACTCAGGAAGTCTCAGCCTTTTGGTCCTCTGTCTTCTCGGGTCGAGAAAGCGCGAAATTGAAAAAAATAAATCCCATGCATCTTCCACATTACCATCCTTGAACGTTGAAGGCTTGTAAAATGGAAGATGCTTGGGATTTATTTTGTAGTCTCCTCCTTCTAGATGTTACAACATAGACCATAATGATTTTTCAAGCGTTTGGAGAAATGGGATTACTCTATTTAGAAGCATGAAAGATTGACTTATATCATCGTACCATATATGAGAATTAAAACTTAATTTCTTGCTTTTCAAGTTGGTAACTTTTTTCATATAGGAAGAGAGGAGAAGATGTTCTATGTGAGTCTTTGCTCCCACTTCATGTATCTATGGAACAAGATTCCACCGCAGATTAATCTTGTTAAAGACAGAGTCTGGGGGAATCTGGCTGTCATGAAACTTCTCCAAACATCTAAGTCAAGACATGAGTGAGACCCTATCTTCTGGTGTCTTAGTTTTAAATTTTCTATCTTCTCTTAAATGTATTGATAACTATGGAAAAATGAATGAAAACAATTTTTCTGAATACATTAGTGAATCATCATCATTCAAAACAAAGCTATGTACACCTCTCTAAACCTTTCTTGTTCTAACTATCTCCTTTCTTGCTCTACAGTCATTTCTCATCTTTGGACTAGACTTAGAGAAGACCACTTGGTCTCTATAACTTGTAAAGATTTTTGGAAAGCTTGGTTGACTTGTTATTTATCAGTGTTATATTTCACTAGTTTTTGTAAGCAAGGTTGATTTCTAAATGAAGTGACTTATGGTACTCTGATTTGTTGATAGGTGTTTTATTACGGTTCTGTTTAATTAATGACTCAACCACTTTTAGTCAGCCTTTTTTCAAAATTTTAACAAAACAATTGGTTACTCATCCTTTATGTTTGTCTGAATCTCGAGGTAGATAACTTTTGAGATGAAACAGAGACATTGGTCCATACCTTAGGGAACCAACAGACATGCATGCAATCACAATCTTCCATTTCTTTAAGTATCTTCTTCAACAGTCTCCACCATACATGTGCATCAAACCTCTAGAAAAACGTCTATATCTACTAAAACAGATACGAAGAAGCCTCCACATCTTTTGGCCAGTGAAAGAGAATGGAACAACAAATTAACAAATTCCAACACTGGCCCTTCTTCATAGGTCTTGGAGTGTTGCTATCTCTTGCTCTGTGTAAGTTCTTATCTATAATATCTCTCTCTTCTTCTTCTTTTTATTATACATCTCAATTCCATATTTGAATTTAGCAGCTGTGAAGGCCAATGACTTTGTAGGTTCCAGTGATAGAAGAGGCATTACTCTTAATGCGAGAAGCTTTATATCCAATAACGAAAACCGCACCGCCTTTTCCAGAAAGCTTCTGCTCTCTCCCGGTAATCGATAGACACTCTTTGGCTTCTCATATCCTTTATGATCGATCTCTGTTTTTATGTTTTAGGAACCCTAACGACACATTTTCACAGAGTGTTCATCACGTTTCCTTACATATTCTCTGTTTTTATGTATCAAGAACCTTAAAGACTCATCTTGAAATACATTTTCAGACAGTGGCGATGGGAGCAACAGGATTGGACAAGATTGTTCTACAGAAGATATTGTTGTCTTTCAAGGCTCGACGGTTCCACTTCCAAATGGAGTTCCTGCATATACAGTTGAGATCTTCAACACATGTGACTCAGGTTGCAGTATCGCTGAGATCCACGTTAGTTGTGGGTGGTTCAGCTCAGTCAGATTGGTTAACCCTAGAGTTTTCAGGCGACTCAACTATGACGATTGTCTGGTCAACGATGGTCAACCTCTTAGTCCTGGACAGACACTTTCCTTTCAATATGCTAACAGCTTCTCTTACCCTCTCTCTGTTTCTTCAGTCTCTTGTTTCTGAGTTTTAGATAAAAATATCAAGTTTGGTGTTTTCTTCCACTAGTTTGTATGCAATGTTGTAGTTGTGCTTCAAATTTTCGTCAGACCAAGATCTTGGATTGGATTTGTGTGTTTTAACCTCTTGTAAACCAACTTTTTTTCTCCCGGTTTTGTTTATAACCGGTCGAGTAACAAATCTGTATGATCAGATTCTAATTTCTTGTATCAGTTAGTGTTGTTGTGGACAATTGCTCAGGAGGCAAAAAAATGAAAAAGTTTATTAGTAAGCCTAACAAAACTTTATAGTACCAAAGAGTATTGATCTTAATGTCATCATCACCATAAAAAAAAAAGCTTATAAAATCTCTTCAAATTCTTGTACTAACAAAGCTCATTTCTTGTTATATAGCTAATGGATCTCTTGTCCTAAAACATCGAGGAAATACAATTAAAATTCAGCACAAATCCTAGTTGCGTTACCTCTTTTCGCCAATGCTGGAATTTGTTTTTGTATTATTATTAATTTAAAAACATTATTATGATTTTTATGATATTAGAAATCATAAAAATACTACATTTTAATTTTATTCACCATTGAAAAATAAAATATCATTCTATTTCAAATGGGACTTCGAAAATCTCGGGTCCAACACAGTCTAGAACTGGACCAAGAACTCCAGGTTGATTCATAGCCGAAAATGTGAAGTTTGGAGTCAATGGTTGAGGATACTCAATTCTTGTTGATTGCAATGAGTAAGCATCTTGCATTTGTTGGAGCGAGCCATTTAACCAAGAAGAGGGAATAGTAGCTGGCATGATGACCGATTCAACACCATTGGACTCTGGCATTGATTGGTTAGGAGCTTGAGGTAGAGAATAAGCTTGAGCAAGCATATGAGAATGATACTTATCAAATGGTTGTTGGAAATGGTCTCCATATGATTCGTTTGGAGCTTGAGGTTGAAAATGAGGTTGAGCAACCATATGAGAGTGATACTCATCAAATGGTTGTTGGAAATGGACTCCATTTGATTGGTTAGGAATTTGAAATTGAACAAGCATATGAGAATGATACTCATCAAATGGCTGTCGGAAATGGTCACCATTTGATTGGTTAGGAACTTGAGGTTGTAAATGAGCTTGAGCAAGCATATGAGAATGATACCCATCAAATGGTTGTTGGAAATGGTCTCCATTTGATTGGTTAGGAGCTTGAGGTAGAGAATAAGGTTGAGCAAGCATATGAGAATGATACCCACCAAATGGTTGTTGGAAATGGTCTCCATTTGATTGGTTAGGAGCTTGAAGTTGAAATTGAGGTTGATCACTACAAGAAAACATGAATTTAGCTACTGCACTATTAGTCGCATTTTAATCGCTTATTTCATATAAGCGACTAAAATGCGACTAACATATGTAGTCGCAAATTGCGCGTCGCTAAATAAGGTCGTCGCATTTTGGTAGAAAATTTTGCCACTATTTTGCGACGAATTAAAAAGTCACACATTTTGCGACAACAATAAGCGACTACTAAGCGACTACCTAATTGCGACGGAAATGCGAAAACATGTTCGAAGTTGCAAAAAATTTCGCCAACTAATATATATCGTAGCAATTCGGTGGCAAACATAATTTGACTATTTCGCGACTACAGCATTTGTAGTCGCATATGTTGCGACGGAAATGCGACTACATATACGTCGCACATACGACTTCGAATCAGTCGCTAATTAGTAGCAAAAAATGACTACATATACGAATTCGAATTAGTCGCTAATTAGTAGCAAAAAAGGCCACCAATTTGCGACTAAATATTTTTATGAAAACGTCACTTATAGGCTTAAAAGCTTACTTATACTGAATTCGAGTCATCGCTAATTAGTAGCAAAAAACCACCAATTTGCGACTAAATGTTTTTATGAAAACGTCACTTTTAGGCTTAAAAGCTTATCATCGTTAAAATTAATTAATACGAATTAAATTAATTAAAAACTAAAATTGATTTAAAACATAATAAATAAGAAATTAATAGATAAAAATTAAAATTCTAATAAAACTACAAATGTTTAATTGAAATAAAAATTAAACTAAAATATTTAATTGCAAATAAAACTAAATACTAAATATTGTCTTCACAATCTGTTTGGTTAACTGGTGGTTCTGGTGCTTCAGTGGTTGAGGTGTTCGGGTTCTGTGAGCGGGCTTCCACAAACCGTGCATATCCGGGATCCTCTCGCATATACGCAACTAGCATCTCCAAGCTAGCTACAGTGACTTGCGACTGTTGAGCAACTTCCTTGGCTTCTTCGGCTACTTTCATGGCTTCTTCGGCTTCTTTCATGGCTTCTTCGGCTTTAGCCCGATGATGCTCGTTCTCTGCGGCTTGCTCTTCGATCTTGCGATGAGCAGCTTCAAGTTAGTCCCGGAGCTGTGCCATCGAAGTATAGCTACTAGACGCACCAGACCGCTTATCCTTCACAAATCGTCTCTCCATCCTACCGAGTCCATACATTGTGCCTCTCGAGTTGGAAATGGATGACTACATTAAGGAAATCAAATATTAGTGCTAACTTTGCATAACTAAAATAAATAAACAAAATATAAGTGTATTTACCTCTAAAAAAATCGCATCTAGCTCGGTGGTTGTAAGTTCAGGACGTGCGGAGTTAGCATCAGACAAGTCAAAGTCATCATCTTGAAGTTGTGCTAACTTCTCCTCCATGTTTTTATCATACGTCTCGCAGATTTGCTTCGCTTTCTGGTCCACAAAAGTCCCATCTGCTTTAGTATGTGTCCTCACAAAAACTTCTCCAACCGACACAGGTCTCCCAAGTTCTTGCTCCTATTAACACCAAAATGTAATCAACTCCAGCAAAACAAATACTAAAATTGCATTAAGCCCCATCAATACGAGCTAGCAAAAAGTTAAAGTAGAATAAAAAAACAAGGTAACGTACCATTTCATACTGAATTTGTTCGTAGCTTTTCGAGCCAGCTACATGTTTGTGCACCCCAAGACCACCCCGTTCTGAGTTCCGCGAGTTGGACGCCACACTGCTCTTAGATTGTGCTCCTTCTGTTGCCTAATATGCCTGCATTTCGAGCCACAATGTCTCCCCGATCCACTTTGGCCTCTCCTTATTTCGAACTTTGCTTACCATATCCTTCATCCGGTTGACACAAATGACATTATATTTGCGCCTCACAAGTGTTGTGATCAATGGATCCCAAGTATATTCTTGCTGATGATTAAAGATTAAGTAGTGGTTAAGAAGTTTGTAAAATAAATAATAAAAACAAGAATATAATTTTCCTTACCGCAAAGTCAATGAAATATCAATCTTGCCGTCTTGGAGGAACTTTGGACCAGCTATAATAAGGGCCATCAAATTTGTGCTTCAAAAGTTTTGAAATTTTACGCGTTATCCGCCCCTCGTCTCGACCAAACCTACAAAATTTTAATCATTACGTTAGTAGCAACTAAAGTAAGATGCTAACTTAAAAAAAAAAAAAATTTAAAGGCTTACCAAGTAGTCCCTTCTACCAAGTCGGGATTTAAAATAGGCAAATACTGATCTCTTCCTAGAGTTCGCAAAAGATCCTCTAACGTCATATGCTCAACCTTCCCCATAGGTCCAGGAGCCGGCTCCTCTTCCGGTTCTTCTTGCATAGCCTCTGGAATAGGACGTTCATGTATAGGAGATTGTGCACTATGTGATGGCTGTGTCACTTGTTCATTGATCCGCGATGACCTACTAATAGGGACTTCGGATCTCTGTTGGGGAGGCACAAAAGAAACGGATGCTCTAGACGTCGAAGGTTGCATGTTGGTACCATGAGAAGAACCGGATCTCACACCTCCACCACGGCCTCGGAAGCTTCTAGCACCGGATGTCATCTGTTTAAAAAGCAAAAATAAAAAGATCAAGATAACATGCCCCAATAATCATATATTTAAAAAAAATTAAAGCTAAATAGTATTCCTTCATTAAGAAATGGAAAATATGGTTTGTGCTAGTGCCGTCACTTATAGATGTGATGTCAAATTAATAGAGATGTATAACATTCGCAAATCTGTTGCTTAAAATGTTCTATTCAAAAAAGGAACAGATTTATAAATCATTAAATAACCAACTTGATTCCCTAAATAATGAGATCATATTTAGTAAATAATAGGTACAATTAAGAAATATAAGATGTCTAGAAACAATATTATGAATTTATGATTTAAAGAGAAATATAATTGAATAGTTTCTTTTATATTTTCTTAATGATTAAATACATTGAAAGACATAATTTTAGATTAGTAATTTAGAAATTATTCCTACAAGATAATTGTTTAATGATAATCAGAACAAGTGATGTTATCACTAAGTTGGGAGCACGATAAGGAAAAGGCCGAAGATTACCTGAGATATGTGCTCTGCTGCAGCGACCGTTGGCTTAACAACTTCCCAATTCGATATGACACCTCCGTATTGGGGACACTCCCGTCACCCTGGTGACACACCGACGAAAGAGAGGAACCTACGTAATGTTATAGCAACTTAGATACAAGAGAAAGAGAGGAACCTACAAAATTCTCTCAAAATCATTAGAAATCATCAAAGTTAAACACACCAAAACCTTCTAAACCCTTTGCCTTCGTTAAGGTGTACGAAGTAGCAATGACTACTAACAACACAAAATCAAGAGAGGATCGTTTTGTATTTATGAATAGAAACATCAGATATACAAAGGCGTGAATACTAGAGCCACATTTTGTATTTATGAATAGAAACATCAGATATACAAAGGCGTGAATACTAGAGCCACATCCAAAACCGATACACAAAACCTTAACTACAACACTCGCAATAAAATGTAAGCCTCTCTATCACAGCACATTTCATAAATTGTGAATCAAAACATCAGAATGTTCAAATCTTCTCGCAAGATAACCAAATAAATAAACAAATTACGCGATAGATAAGATAAGCCGAAACCATAGAAGAGAAGAAATTTAAAAATGGGATACCTGCAAGAGATAGAACGAGAGCGGGGGGAGAAGAGTGGGTAGAGGCGGTTAAGCGAGAGCGGATGGAGGAGTAGATCGGAGACGGCGAGGATTGAGGGAGTAGAGGAGATGGAAAATCTGCCCAAGGCTAAAGAAGGGATGACACGGAATCTGCGCTTGGTCTGGGGAACAAGAAGTGGAGGAGGAGGCGGTTGGGGAGAGGATGTTCAGCGATCGCGGTGGAGGAGTAGATTGGAGACAGCGAGGATTGAGGGAGTAGAGGAGATGGGAAATCTGCCCAAGGCTGAAGAAGGGATTACACGGAATCTGCGCTTGGTCTGGGGAAAAGGAAGTGTAGGAGGAGGCGGTTGGGGAGAGGATGTTCAGCGATCGCGGTGGAGGACTAGATCGGATACGGCGAGGCTTGAAGGAGTCGACATCGATGTGGGGCTGTTTCTTTTTTGGTTTTAGGGTTAGAAAAAATGAAATAAACAAAAATTTTAATGTTCCTAAGTATATTTTAGGCCAGTAGGGAAAAAAAAATTTGGCCGAATTTGCAATAATTGGGCATCGAACTTAGGGTGTGTTATACCTACTCGGGTGTCTTCACCATCAGGCTGCTATGTAGTTTTATACAAAGTAAGACCGAAATTATATATAGTAGGACAGGGCGGAGTCAGATAATTACAATGAGATTAGTCGCATATTAGTCGCAAACTTAAGCGACTAATATGCGACTAATCTCATAATATTATGGAAATAATTTATAAAATCTATATATTTAACGATGCAGTCGCCTTTTAATCACTAAATTTTGCAACTAAATAGCGACTATACGATTTATATAAACAGAAAATATATATTAAACGACGCAGTCGCAAAATAGTCACTTATATATGCGACTAAATAGCGACTACATGATTTTTATTATTAGATAGTATATATTAAACGATGCAGTCGTAAAATAGTCACTTATATATGCACTAAAAGGCGACTACATGATTTTTATTATTACATATTATATATTAAACGACGCAGTCGCAAAATAGTCACTTATATATGCGACTAAAAGGCGACTACATGATTTTTATTATTAGATAATATATATTAAACGTCGCAGTCGCAAAATAGTTATTTATATATGCGACTAAAAGACGACTACATGATTTTTATTATTACATATTATATATTAAACGACGCAGTCGCAAAATAGTCACTTATATATGCGACTAAAAGGCGACTACATGATTTTTATTATTAGATATTATATATTAAACGTCGCAGTCACAAAATAGTCACTTATATATGCGACTAAAAGGCGACTACATGATTTTTATTATTACATATTATATATTAAACGACGCAGTCGCAAAATAGTCACTTATATATGCGACTAAAAAGCGACTACATGATTTTTATTATTAGATATTATATATTAAACACTGCAGTCGCATAATAGTCACAAAATTAAGTGACTTCATAGCGACTACACGATATATATGCGGAAATAATTTAGTAAATTTATTTAATAGACACTGCAGTCGCCTTTTCGTCACATCATTAAGCGACTACATAGCGACCCTCTTATTTATATTTTGCTAAACACTACAAAAATCGGTCAATTTAAAGAGCAGTCGCCTTTTAGTCACTAAGTTATGTGACGAAAAGGCGACTGCACCATAAAAAAAAAAGTCGTCTCACAAAAAATCTATGAGTCGCCTTTTCATCACATACCGTAGCGACTAAATAGCGGCTTTCTTATTTATATTTTGCTAAAAATTTATGAATCGGTAAATTAACACAGTAAACGACTATGATGGTATTAATCTGGGCAAAAACATAAATGATTTGGGCAAAATCATATATGAATAATAATTTATTATGAACTAAATTTATATATTGGTAATTATACATTGTAGTCGCCGTTTAGTAGATAAATATTGCGACGAAAATGCGACGACCTTTTTGTATACTTAGCAAACTTTATATATACTACATATTCTTTTTACGTGTTTCCCAGCTCATGAGCAACCATATGAGAGTGATACTCATCAAATGGTTGTTGGAAATGGTCTCCATTTGATTGTTAGGAGCTTGAAGTTGAGCAAGCATATGAGAATGATACTAATCAAATGGCTGTTGGAAATGGTCACCATTTGATTGGTTAGGAACTTGAGGTTGTAAATGAGCTTGAGCAAGCATATGAGAATGATACCCATCAAATGGTTGTTGGAAATGGTCTCCATTTGATTGGTTAGGAACTTGAGGTTGAGCAAACATATGAGAATGATACTCATCAAACGGTTGTTGGAATTGGTCTCCATTAGACCCTGATGATTCTTCGAGTATGCTTTGAAGGTAACTCATATACAACAAGACATCCGGATTCTCTTGAACCGGCATGGGACTGGGAGGAATCGTTGAGTCAGGGTTTATTGGCTCCGGTATCATCTTCTGATGCTTTGGAAGGTTTTGAGGTAAACGCTCACATGGTTTAGAACTAGTTAGTCGCTGAACAAGGGCTTTGAAGTTGCTCTTGTTTGTGATGTACACTTGGTCTTGCGAGTTTGGTTGTGGTTTTGGCTGAGGTACAGGGTTATAACTATCATTTAGTTGGTGGCAATGAGTCTTTCTAATGTTTTTGCTGTGCTTATTCACTCTCAAGTACTCATTTTGTGGTTGATGATTCATCTTTTAAGAGCAATAGAGTTTCACTAATCAAGCTAGAAAGCTTCACGATATACATAAGAATGTAACACACACATGTATGTATATATACAATTTTTTTTATCATGTACAGCCTGATTTATTTCAAATTTCTGGTTTTTACCACTTTAGTTCTTGATTTATTTCTATAATAAGATGCTTCCAACTGTTTAATATAAAGGATGTTTCCCTTTTAAAACTGTTTCTCATATTTGTTCCATAAGAAGTATATAATTTGTACATGTCACTATGCATGTTTATCTTCTTATTTTCTAGTTTTATATATTTTAGAATGAAAGAAAATTTCATGAAGAAAGGAAATATATTACAGTATAGTGCTAATAAAGAAATAAAAGTATATATTTATCCATTTTTATCAACACAAGTTCTACTCATATCACTTTTCTACATGTTCTCCTTTTCTATATATTTTTTTTCCTTATTATATGGCTTTGTCACTATTATCCTAGAGAAGTTTTAAGTATTATGATGTTTTTCTTCTTCTTTTTTTTTTTAAGTGAAAAATTTTTCTACAAAAAGAAATCAATAGAAAAAGGTATCATAGAGAATGTAGATTGTTTAACACCACAAACTCTTATGTTTAATTAAGGTATTTTTTGCATATTATCAACAATTTTGCATATGATATCATTTTTAATCCAATGAATATGTTTCCATTTAACACCTTAAATTTTCGTAGGATTTTTGTATATAATATCATTTTAATGATCTAACATTTGAGCCCATTGAACTAAAAATTCTAAGAGAAGTTTTACCAATAGAAACTAAGAGATATATTGAAGTGTTAAAACTTTTTGAAAAATGTATGTTGAGATATAAACCAATGTCTCACATTAGAAGATTATAAAATAAATGTTTAATATGTAAGTCAAGTCAATCACCAATTAGTATGAGATTTTTTAGAAGGAACCCAAAAATAAATCTATGCGGGATTGACCAATTGGTCCAAAGTGGACAATATCGTATTATTGGGGAGTTGACTTGGGATTGCAGAAGTCCAACAAGTGGTATTGGAGTGAGGTTTGGAAAAAAGTAGACTTACGAAGTTGTGTGGGCATGCATGTTCGTTGTGGGAAGAACCCTAAATATTACCTAGCGATTAAGGGGTGTCGGTACCGGTGCCTTCGTGTCAAAGTTTTGTTGGATGAGAGGCTACGGTTTGTGGTCCTTGGTTTGAGGAGAGAATTGTTGGGATATAAACCAGTGTCTCACATCAGAAGATTAGAAAATAAATGTGTAATATATAAGTCAAGTTAATCACCAATTAGTATGAGACCTTTTGGGAAGAATACCAAAAATAAATCCGTACGGGCTTGGCCAGTTTCTCCAAAATGAAAAATATCATACTTTTAAAGAGTTGATTTGGGCTTGCAGAAGGCCAACAAGGTTGAAGATTGATTTTCTAATGCATGGATCGCTTATCGTATACTGTTGATGATTTCAATTGCATCTTATGAAATAAGTTTTTCAAAATTGAAGTTGATATAGTGTTATCTTTGCATTAGTATGTCACAAAAAAGATTGAGTGACTTAATTATTTTATTTATCAAAATGAAACTGGTTAAAAGTGCTGATTTTAAGAGTTTGGTTAATGAATTTCTTGGACATCTTCCATGAGATCCACAAGCAAAACACACTGATTTTTCTACTTCCATTAAATAACAAAAAAAACATATTTTCATCATCCAAGTTATATAATGGTTTTAAGGTTCCATTACCGGTGGAATATAACTTAACTTCATCTTGGTTATAATTTGATTTATCATAATCTGTATGCATATTATATGGTACCAGAATTAGTGACCTCTTCTATACATATATTCATAAATGTTATATATAAACTCTATCTTTTCTTGAAATTCATCATAATTTCATTATCTTTATTTTTGAATAATATCCCATAGTTAAAATGTATTATTGTCTACCAAATACTTAATACTGTTATATTTAAGAGTTTTTCAATGGGTTTTTCATTGAGAAACTTTTGTGCAAATATCTCTACTTTTAGAAAATCTCTCTCTATTTTATTTTATTTTTATTGTAGAACCTCATTGAGAAATGTCAAGGGGATTCCCGCATGGTGCCAATGTATAGGACTCCCAATATTAGGCTCCATTTTATAAAATAAAATATATATATATATATGTATATATATACTGAGAAGAAATACATCTAAAAAATTTCATAAAGTAATAGTGGAATGTTTTTGTTTTACTAGCAATTTCAAATTAATTTATTATGATATTTGAAATCACGAAAATACTATAATTTAAATTTATTTTCACTTAAAAAATAAATGATCATTCTATTTCAAATGGGACATTGAAAATCTCGGAACAACACAGTCTAGATCCGGACCAAAAACTCCAGGTTGAGTCATAGAAGAAAATGTGAAGTTTGGAGTCATCGATTGAGAATAGTCAACTCTTATTGACCGCAATGAGTAAGCATCATGCATTTGTTGGGGCGAGCCATTGAAACAGAAAGATGGCATCATGACTGGTTCAAAACCATTAGAGTGTGGCATTGATTGTGTAGGAGCTTGAGGTTGCGAATGAGCTTGTGCGAGCATATGAGAAGGATATGTATCAAATGGTTGTTGGAATTGGTCTCCATTAGACCCTGATGAGTCTTCGAGTACGCTTTGAAGATAACTCATATACAATGAGACATCAGGATCCTCTTGAACCGCCATGAGACTGGGAGGAATTGATGAGCCCGGGTTTATCGGCTCCGATATCATCTTCTGACACTTTCGTAGGTTTTGAGGTAAACATTCACATGATTCATAACTAGTTAATTGTTGAACAAGGCTTTTGAAGTCGTTCTTGTTTGTAATGTGTACTTGCACTTGCGGTTGTGGTTGAGGTATGGGGTTAGAGTTAGCATTTAGTTGGTGGGGATGACTCTTTCTAGTGTTCTTGCCTGGCTTATTCACTCTCAAGTAATCATTTTGTGGTCGTTGATTCATCTTTTAAGAGCAATGGAGGGCTTCTAATCAAGCTAGAAGCTTCACGAGAATTTTACACACACATATGTGTATATATACAATATTTCTCTATCATGCATATTCTAATTTATTTTAAATTCCTGATTTTTTCCAATTTAGTTCTTGATTTATTTCAATAATAAGATGCATTCAACTTTAATATAAAGGATGTTTTCCTTTTAAAACTGTCTCTCATTTTTTCATAAGAAGTAGAAAATATGTATTTACATGTCACTATATATGTGTATCTTCCTATTTTCTATGTTTATATATTTTAGAATGAAAGATATTTTCATAAAAATGGAAATATACTACAGTGGTTTATCAAAAAAAGAAAAGAAATATATTACACTATAACAGTATAGTGCTAATAATGAAATAAATGTATATGTTTATTTATTTCTTATAAAAAAAATTCTATGTTTATCACTTTTCTACATGTTCTCCTTTTTTCCTTATTGTATGATTTTTCCACTATTATCATGGAGAAGTTTTAAATATTATTATGTTTTTTGGATGAAAAATGCTTTCATACAAAATAAATAAATAGAAAAGAGGTATCATATTTTAAGGAAGTTTTGCATTTAACATCATTTTTAATATGATACCTCTTTTCTATTTATTTACTTTGTATGAAAACATCATTTTTAATATGATATCATCAATTTTAATACAATGAATATTTTTCCATCTAACACCTTAACCTATATTTTAAGGAAGTTTTGCATATAATATCATTTTATCAACCGAACATTTAAGCCTGTTTCGGGGCAATTTTTTGCTTATCATTGTTGGGTTGATTTAAAGGTTTTACTCCTTTCGTTCTCATTCAATTTAATTTTGACATTATTTACGCTTTAAGTTTTTGGGATTTAAAATATTCAAGAGAGTACCGATGATTAAACCGGATCAAACCAAAAATCTTTTGGGATTTGGTTATGATCCGGTTTTGGATGATTACAAACTTGTGACGATTATTGACAAAAAAAACTTATATTTTTACGTTCAACGAAAGTTTTTGGAGAGAAAGCAAACCAATTCTTTCTAGTGATTACTATTAGATTATGGGCTTCCAATTCAAAATCAATTGGTAATGAGTGGATTGACTCATATTCTTTATATATCACTTAAGATTCCTACCCATATCCGAT